>CM030866.1:8218036-8580536 GCA_018105865.1 Metaphire vulgaris | reverse complement strand
GCCTCTATTTCAACTACTACCACTACTACTACTACTACTACTACTACTACTACTACTACTACTACTACTACTACTACTACTACTACTACTACTACTACTACTACTACTACTACTGCTACTACTTCTAGGCCTACTACTTCTACTACTAGTCATGCTCAGACTTCGTCACGCATTGGCCACAAAACCAGGTGGATAAAACGAGTCGATGGAGCCAGAAGTTCTCGTCTAGAGGCCAGGTCCTCAACAATACACGTAATCATCAGAGGCGTCATTTGGGGGGACGGGGGGCACGGCCCCCCAAAGAAATGAAAATATTAATTTCTAATGTATTAATGTGCAAAAAACAGAGACGTCATTTGGAATTGGGAAGGGGGCATGTTTGTGTTATGTGCTTGATGTCGAGCAAAATCTGAAGTAACTAATCGTAAAAAGGACTGACAAGCAAAAAAAATTGAAAAAATTGCAAAATTGCAAAAAAAAAAATTCTCGCCCCCCCCCCAAGAAAAGTTTGAAATGACGCCACTGGTAATCATACTGCTTCAGTGCGAAATTGCGATCGCATATTTTTAGAACATTTGTTGCGCCGCACTTTCTTCCGTGTCTTCCCACTTTGCGAGTCCTGCAAAAATATATATATATATATATATATATATATATATATATATACACGGCAATTTTCGTCACATTTATAGCATTTTCGCTATTTCCCTCATATAAACACGAATAACATAGATATACAGAGGACCAGTGATGTTAACAAGGACCGACCCCAAGGACGAGGATAAGGACAAGGACCGACTCCCCAAGGACGAGGATAAGGACAAGGACCGAACCCCAAGGACGAGGATAAGGACGAGGACCGACCCTCCAAGGACGAGGACAAGGACAAGGACTTTCCCCGCAAGCACAAGGACCACAAGGACTGACCACAAGGACTGACCCCAAGGACAAGGATCAAAGACAAGGACCAACCTCTGCCAGACAAAAAGTCGGATAGGAAAAAACCAAACACAATTTCAATTCAAATCACAAGATTAGAAAAGCAAATTAAAAAAAAAACATAATGTAGTCAACAGCAATGCTGCATTTCAAATGCGCCTTTGACTTTAGCCACCTAGCTATGTTACTGCGCTTAAGAAATTGTCAAGTTTAATAATAATAATAATAATAATAATAATAATAATAATAATAATAATAATAATAATAATAATAATAATAATAATAATAATAATAAATGAAAAAGTGTTTCCAGCAGCTGATCAGTCATGCACACACGGTGAGGTCTAATTATGAGACCATTTTGCGAAAACACTCGTTCAACTGGAGCCGACGTCGCAGGGAAACAAAGAATTCTGCTAAAGAATCAACTGGTATTATAAAGGAAACAATGACTAAACATTTAGAATAACTCAACGCAAGTATGTAGCCAAAATATAAATCCACATACTACTCTTACCTTGGAACATAATTATCAGTACAATTGAAAATGGTACACAAGTAATTTGGTCCTTATAAGGACTTTTCAAGGACTAAGTTACAAGGACCAGGACAAGGACCGATCTGCAAGGACGAGGATAAGGACGAGGACTGACTCCCCAAAGACGAGGACAAGGACAAGGACTTCAAATTGGTCCTTAAGGAGTCCTTAAGGACAAGGACCAGGACAAGGATTAACATCACTGCAGAGGACCATCACCTATTTCAGGGCTGGCTAGCCCAGCTAGGGTTGCCAGATCTCCGTATTTTACGGGAGGCTACCGTATTTCAGCCCCAGTCTCCCGCCTCCCGGACGGATGCCACGCGGGAAACTAAATCTCACGTATTTGGCTAGGTCGATAGACTTCATTGAGAGTTGAGACGCAGTTTAAAAGCGAAACAATACTGCATTTTCTGGCGTGATAAAACGTCAAATAAAAGTCATTAGTACAGTTTAGTACAATATCAAACAAGATAATAGAGGCTCTGAGGCAGGCAGCAATGCCCCTCTGATTCTTACTTACTTTAACGGCAGGAATATTAACTTAGGACTCGTTAGGAGGTCTATGATAGTAATATTATTAGCCTATAACTTGTTTGTAATATTGATTCACTACATGCAGATGATGCAGTGCATTGAACAGTGTTGTATACTGCTTTTTTCTAGTCTATGCTTTATAGCAGTGACGCAGCCAAGGGAAGGGGGTTTGAGGGTTAAACCCCCTTGGCTGTCACAAAAAGATTTTTTCATTGTTTCACGCATTTTAATTCTCGGATTGCGGATTTGTGGATCAACCCCCCCGTGGGGTTGCTGGAGTAAAAAATGTCTTAACAACCGTACGAATTCAAGAAATGTAAGAAATAATGTAGTTAATTAAGGCGTTGACCTTTTTTAACGAAGAAAAGGAGAAAAACAAGGTGTCGGTGTGAGCGGGCGAACTTTTTTTGCTTGTCAAGATTTTTTCACAGTTTTTCACAGTTGACCATGACCAAAACCAGAAACCCCTCCCGTAAATCCTGGCTACGCCACTGCTCTATAGTACTGTTGTGTAGTAGGCTATAGCTCTAGCCATAATAATTCACAATGAACTGGACCGTGGAGTGGCAACCTAAGCCCAGCGCACGCGTGCCAAAAGTGGCATGATGCTGAGAGCCTGAGATAAAACAAACTATTCGCCTTACAAAATCATTGAAATCTTAAGCTAGCATAATTGCTGCCGCAAACTATTTAAGTAAAACATGAGTAAATAATATTGAAGAAATTCTATCCTGTTCAACTATATTTTTTTATAATACTTTATTCGCTATAGGGAGAAGGGTGCGCAATACAAAAAAAGATACTTCGTATTTTAAAGAGATTTCGCTAGCGTCTGCCATGTTGCTGATATTGAAACACCAGCAATTAGCCAAACAGTATTATTATTTTAATAATGTTCTCAAGACTAAAGAGGATAAAGAGAATTGTCAGAGATTTTCAACAGTGGTAGACTCGACGAAACCAGGCCCATCTTTTGACTTTTGGACGCCCTAGGCAGTTTTGAATTTTCGCCCATTCACAGAAATCGATTACGATAAAACACGACACCATGGAGATCAAGGAAAATTGAAAACACGCAGACATGCTCTATGACTCTATCTATGTTCACTGTTCAGTGTTCATATTTGATTTGAGTACATCGGAAATTTTATTTTGGCATTTTCATCAATAACTCCTTCTCGGACATCTCCTTTTTCTGCTGTTCAGCACGTCTTTTAGCTCCACTAACCAACTTATAATATGGAATACCTGACATTTTCATCTCAATTTTCTGCAAAGAATGCAATGCACTAATATACACAAATTGCGATAAATTGCAAATGATTTGAAAGAATGGAGAGAATTGCAAAATGGCAAAATCTAAACAAACAGTATGATCTTGAAAAATTAACTGCATTTAAATGTAACTAAGAAACATAGAAACTTGAATTTAAGTTTACATTTTGCAATACATAAACCCGGGTTCGTGTGACCGACCGCAGGCCCGTCTTTAAGTGCTGGAAATTGGGCACTGTGTCCGGGGCCCCGCGCATCTCAGGGGCCCCGTGCGCCCCAGCCTTTTCTGTTTTGACCTTTTTTGCTTATCAACTTCTGGAGGATAAATTAAAATTAAAATTGACAGTACGTTTGCAGGGTCGTGGTATGTTACAAAGCCTCTAAAGGCAGCCGCAAAGTAACAAAAATTTGAAAAACATCGGCCAATAGTACTTTTAAAAATTAATCTTATTTCGAGAAAACGCAAGGAAGCATCTTGCGACCATTTTGCTCCAAAACTCCTATAACAATAGGAATCTCTTATCAGAAGAAATAATAATAATGTGATTTTAGTGGTTTAGGAGGCTAAGTAAGCCTGTGTGAAAACCACTGAAAAAATGGTATGGCACCTAGCGGTTAAGCGATTGTGCCATACTCATAAGATTTTTAGGACACGTAAGAAAGGTATGTTCCTGGCAAAATTTTAAAGAAGATAATTTTCAAAATCTCCAATATTTATTTATCTAATTTTGTCCTATTTGGCAAAATATGCTGTAATTTGGCCTAATATATTTGCCATATTTACATTCGAATTGAATCAGAGCTTTTCCTCTGCCATTTATTCAAAACTCAGAAGATTCTATTCAACTAACGTTCGCCAGATGGCCAAATTATTTTTTTTATATTACATGGCATGATACTGTAAGGGCCGCGACACGTTAGAAAGCCGATGAAGTTGGCCGCAGTTCCAAAATGTCTGGGAAACCCTGCTATAGCCTATAGGCTGTAGTTATATTAGTGCTGCTAATCTGGGCAGCAGACATCAGTTTAGTGCTATTGTACCCATCCACCAATGGCCATTGTCTCTTTTGCTAAATTGCGTCTTTAGCTAACCTCTAGGCATTTTGGTTGGCATTTCATTGGTACCATACGGACGGTACTGCAGTATTTAGTCTGTTAGGGGCTGTCCATTAATTACGTCAACAAATTAGGGGGGTTTGAAAAAGTTTGACAGTTGTTGACAGGGGGAAGGGGTCAAGAGAAGTTGACGTCAACAATTTCATTTTTTAATTGATCAGAAAATAGGGAATTTCATGGAATACTATTTATTACAATGGAAGAAAGCCTGACAAGCAAGAAAAAAGGTCATCACCACCATATTATGATTCTTGATGAACAAAAGAAAGAGAAAAGGTCTCATCGCTGCAAAAGTAATAACCTTCTAAACTTTTTATGGGAACCCGTCACTGATCTTAGTGGGGGAAGGGTAAAAAGTTTTTGACATGATTATAGGGGGTCACTGAAAGTTGACAGTTGTTGACAAGGGTGAGGGGTAAAAATTTGCCCCAAAATTGTTGACATAATTAATGGACAGCCCCTTACAGTACCGTAGCAACTGCCAAACGCTAATACGTTATGCCCACCGTAAGACGATGTTTCACATAAAAATAGCAAGTCTGTTAAAAATTGAAAGTACGCACTAATTGTAGTCTACGTGTTATGACTAGCAAGATTAAAATTACGAAAACAGTGCTCATGTCAGTGACGTCATGCAGCACGCTATTACTTATGCCAAGAATAGCAAAGCAAAAAAGGATATTAAATTATATCCATTCATTCATTATTCTATCAAAAACGCGCCTCAAAAAATGTTTGTCGCGTTTTATTTCGCCCCTAAAAATGTTTCGCCCTTAGGCTGTGCCTAAACTGCCTAAGCGTTAAGGTGGCCCTGGACGAAACAGAATTACCAAACAAACAGAATAAGGTCTTTTGTGCTTTGTGTTTTATAAAAGTGGTTTGTCGTCATTTTTTGTCGAACGTCTTCAGTTAAGCGCCATTATGAAAGTAATCGCCATTATGAAAGTAATCGCAGCTGGTTTCTTGGCAAAAGCGAAGATTAAAATCACTGGAGTCCACTTAGCTACGTAAGGCAATTAGTCGAACTACGGTAAGAGAGAGAGAGAGAGAGAGAGTAATTAAATTGAATGGTAATATTGTATGTTATATATTATATAATTAGTCATAAACCTGCAGTGATGTTAATCCTTGTCCTGGTCCTTGTCCTTAAGGACTCCTTAAGGACCAATTTGAAGTCCTTGTCCTTGTCCTCGTCCTTGGGGAGTCAGTCCTCGTCCTTATCCTCGTCCTTGCAGATCGGTCCTTGTCCTGGTCCTTATAACTTAGTCCTTGAAAAGTCCTTATAAGGACCAAATTACTTGTATACCATTTTCAATTGTACTGATAATTATATTCCAAGGTAAGAGTAGTATGTGGATTTATATTTAGGCTACATACTTGCTTTGAGTTACTCTAAAATGTTTAGTCATTGTTTCCTTTATAATACCAGTTGAGGAGTTGATTCTTTAGCAGAATTCTTTGTTGCCCAGCGACGTCTGTTCCAGTTGAATGAGTGTTTTTGCAAAGTGGTCTCATAATTAGACCTTATAATACCGTGTGTGCATGACTGATCAGCTTCCTGAAAACACTTGTTCGTTTATTTTATTATTATTATTATTATTATTATTATTATTATTATTATTATTATTATTATTATTATTATTATTATTATTAAACTTGACAATTTCTTAAGCGTAGTAACATAGCTAGGTGGCTAAAGTCAAAGGCGCATTTGAAATGCAGCGTTGCTGTTGACTAGACTATGTTTTACAACATTCTGTTTTTCCCTTTCTAATTTTGTGATTCGAATTGAAATTGTGTTTGGGTTTTTCCTTTCTGACTTTTTTGTCTGACAGAAGTTGGTCCTTGTCCTTGATCCTTGTCCTTGGGGGTCAGTCCTTGTGGTCCTTATGCTTGCGGGGTAAGTCCTCGTCCTTGTCCTCGTCCTTGGAAGGTCGATCCTCGTCCTTATCCTCGTCCTTGGGGGTTCGGTCCTTGTCCTTATCCTCGTCCTTAGGGGGTCGGTCCTTGTTAACATCACTGTAAACCTGTAAGCTTTAGCCTTAATAAAAAACTCAAAGTTACCGAAAGGCCTATAATCCCTATAGGCCTATGCAGTAGGCCTACTGCATGACTGCAGAAAACCATTACATTATTCACTTACTTTTATTATGGCTTACTATATGCAACTAGGGTTGTAACTTTTCCGGAAAAGTAGAATGCCCGGAATTATTTCGGAAATTTCCGGAAAAATGCAACCGAAAGCGCCGCGTGAATGTCCATAAAACATTATATAGCGCTACAATCCTGACAGTTGTTAACAAATGCCCAACAAATGAATAGTAATAATGATAATAAAAATAAAAAGTAGTAATAAATAATAATAATGTTAATAAACTTTTCCGTAATTATTCCGGAAAAGTACCGCTATTTTTCCGGGATAATTCCGGAGGATATTTCCGATCTCACACCCCTATATGCAACGCAGTTCAAAAGACGCCCCCATTTAGTCATAGACTGGTCATGAAATTCACGCAAAACCGATGAGAACTTTAATTTTTTATATCTGTTTAGAGGGATTGCTGTTAGACGCCCCTGCTAGAGGCATCTCTAGCAGGGGCGTCATTTGGGGGTGCAGAGGGCGGTGGCCCCCACAAGCAAATAAAAAAATAATGTATAATGTATTAAATAAATAAATCTTAAATGTTCAAAAAATCGCAAAATTTTGCCAAAATATATCAAACAATTACAAATTTGCCAAAAATTTGTCAAAAATTATCTCACCCCAAGAAAAGTGTGAAATGACACTACTGTCTTCTAGTCTCAAAATATGTTCCAATTTGAATCTAATATTACCTACATTTTTTATACCCCTAAACCCCTAGTCACAGTGTTTTATCCAGACTCCAGGTCTTTGGGGGGGGATTGAGGCTTTCGGGGGAAAATCGACTTGGTTGGAGGGGAAAAGACACAGTTCAATGCAAAATTTGTGTAAGTGCTGGGATTTTTGGGGGAGAATTTTGAGATTTTTTTTTGGGGGGGGGGAATCTCCCCTCCTAACAGGCCTGTATAAAACACTGCCTAGTCGGATCAGAAGATGTCAGCCTGTAGATACCTTGGTCCACCCCTGTTTGTGGAACCATGACTATGACAGTGGATTTGAGTAATTCATCGACTATAATGTATACAACATCAAAAAAATTTTTTTAATATATAAAATATTTACACATACCTAGGATGAAATCAAGTGGGTTAAACTCATAAAATTAATTCAATCTCACATGCAAGTAAATGACTAAACGAGCAGTAAATATGAAATCAAGTCATTGTCCTCTATTAGCAAGCTATTAGTAGGCATAATAGCATTTAATATTAATCAAATTGACCAAAAAGTCTTCTCAATTTCAGCTCTGCATTAAGTTTTGATTGTTCGCAAAGAAACTCGTAAAGAATAATGTTTGAAATTCTTCACAAACAGTTCTCCATTTTCCACTTTCACATATCCGAGATTATCTGATAAATATCACTGGTAGAAGGAGAATATTGAACAGAAATTGTCTGAGGTTAATGTGTGTTACAAATGCTTCTATGAAATTTCGAGACCTGTTTACAAAGTAATACATAAAACACAATGGCTGCAGTATTAGTGGATTACAAAATGTATAAAATTTCCTATTCCCTTCTTTGTGATCAATTCATCTCTAGCAGCAACACCTTGTCTTAAACTGTCCCCATTTAGTGTGAAAGTCTGGAAAGATTACCTCTTGGAAACATTATCAAAGTTATATTAGACAAAATTACTTAAAATAGTCATATAGGGACATGGGCCCACAGAAATTTTTCCAGGAGTGGAAATAACATGATAACACAATGGCCACGGTTAAGCCACATCAATTTTTCCAGGAGGGGTCAAAACACAGTGGTCACAGTTAATATTTTAGCAAGGTATTCAAATTTCAATGTGGAATGTTGGTATTTGCATTTTCCAGGAGGGGGCAAGTGCCCCTCTTGCCCTAATGTGCGGGCGCCTATGTATAGGAAGGGGTAGCCAGAAGCACAGTTGATATAGGCACACAAAGAAATATCAGTTGATTAAGTAAGGAAGGCACTTGTCATTAATATTGACTGGGGTAAAATAGGACACAATATCAATCACAGACTACCTGTTAAAGTGGTTTCTCAGGGATCAACCCTGTCCTTAGAATATTGTCAGACGTCTATTTCACACCCAGGGGCATAGCCAGGAATTTTATTTGGGGGATATAATGTGATTTGGGGGGTATAAATCTTTAAAAACGTTGAAAATGTTTAAAAACGCATTAAAAACTACAAGGTATCCTGATTTTTTTGGGGGTATATATATATCCCCCTCTTCGCTACGTCCCTGTTCACACCTCCAAAATAAATCATTGCAATTCTAAAGTTAAATCAACTCTGTTGATCACTTGATCGTAGAACTAAAAATGATCATGATCACTAGGGCTGTAATTTCGGCCATAGCTGGATTTTCAAAGTGAAATCTGGCCAGAACCGGATTTATAAATAGACGGTGTTGAACTGCAAAACCTGACTGGTACTATAGTGGCATACAGCTAAATTGACTGCTCAACAGAGCATTAGCTCCACTAATAAATTATATATTGCATTTCTTATTAGACTTACTTTATTCAGAAAAATTATTCATTACTCATTAATTAATATAATTACAAGTTAAGACTTATGACTGCACTTAGTACTGAGGGTGAAACTGTAAAGAAAATTTCTGTGTGTAGGCAGCACAAATTTGGTCAAAGTCCGGCTAGAATTTGGCCATAAGCAAGTAAGTAAAATCTCATGGATTTCTATAGCACCTTGGAAAGCAGCACAACAGTAGCTGCTTATTCTTAGGCGCTCAGCCTTTCCTAAAATAGCTATGGGGAGCCAGATTTTTGAAAATTTGGCGTTGCTGGAATTCAGTACAGCTCTAATGATCACAGATAATTTTCAACTCAATTCTTTAGTATGGATTTCTCTGTCTCATGGTTTTGCAGCAATATTAAAATAGTTCACCTTTGCTACACCATACGTTACCATCCATCACATAAGTAGTCACTGTATTGCAATTTTCTCCCGAAGTTTCAACATCAAGTTTATATTGTTCCAGCATTCTGAATGTCAATTGGAAAGAACTTCTATGACAAATGATACAAAAATATGTAAAAGTTATTTGTTTTTGGGTTTTGTAGAATCAAAGAGATAACAGCTGTAACAGACAAAGTTTGAATATATAGATGGCTGAATGAGCAATGGAGGTTTTCAACACAGGACAAATTCTACTACACCATTTAGAATCCAGTTATAATAACTATTATTTACTATTATTTATTATTATTTTTATTATAATAATTATTATTATTGCAGTATTGTTATATGACACCAGAAAAACACAGCATTTTCACATGCCTTTTGTGAAATAATGAAAAATATAAATGAAGGTTTGGACTATTTAGGATAATTGATTAATACAGTCAATAAGTCAGTACAATATTCCAAATATAATAATAATAATAAAAATAATAATAAAAATAATAATAATACAGTAATAACAAGGTTTAAAGTGGTTCAGGAGGATTTGCCCTGCATGAGAACCACTGTTTAGGACTAATGCATATAAGCCTATTGACACAAGACAATTGCATATGATGATATAATAATTAATAACTCTTAATGGGGCAGTCCATGGAGAGTAGAATTTAAGAGGATCCATAGATTTTCGTCAACCGTGTAAAAGAACACACCCTTTGACACCTAAACAATCTCCAAGTTTTCAATGTAGCTTTTGTACAGTTTTATACGCTAATCAGTGCAGTGCACTACAATGTAATACAGTACATTGGACACGCAATGTACACACAGATTTTAGTGTCATTATTCAATATTCAATATTCACATCTATACATGAGTGCAGAACAAGGAAAACTTTAAAAGGACAGTAACACAGAGACCCAGAGAGTCATAGACAGTATTATGTAGGGTTGTATGTTTAATGCGGCAATTTTTTTTGGAAATATGCGGGTACTCAGAGGTCCTAAATTAGGCTAAATATGCGGGGGAAATGAGGAAATGTTCAATTTATGTGCCTATTTCACCTAGAATATTTGCAGAAATTGCTATGTTTTTTTGGTAAAAAAAGGCTGAAGAGCAAAAAAGGTAAATCAGATCATCCAAACAGGCGCTGATCCCCTGTAAATTTATGTCTAGATCAGGAAAAGAGCAAAAAAGTGATATACATGTTACGAAAATGACAAAATAGAGAAAAATGCGGATAAAGTTGCCACATATTTATGCAGAAACCGCATATGCAGAAAAAACCGCTGAAAATGTGGTGCATTAAAAAATTTGCCAAATATGCGATCACATATGTGATTACTGCACAGCCTTAATTACAGTACCACTAATTTTTTAAAGTTCAGTTTATGTCAGTGTCTTCCTATTTCAGTTTATGTAATTGTGTTGCTATACAGGAGCAATGGACCATAGGATATCATTGGCTTCATTAGGTGTATGTTTTTTGGATTGTGCTGATAAAAATACTGCATAGCTATTTGGCTGTCTACTGTTGATGACAAAATTGCTACCAGCTTCAGCTATTAGCAGTGCACTCTTAAATACAAAATGTCTCCAGGCGCTCTTCCAATGGGAAAGTGCAGGCAAACCGAGTAGAGTTTGGAGTCTGTGAAAAAACACTTTCTGAAACAGTTATATCGGTAGTTGTTAATCAAATATCTGAAAGCTAGAGCCTTTCTGTTGGTTCAAGGTTACTTGTGAATTGAAATTCAAAAGTCTTCAGAAACACGCGAATGAAAATTCTCAAGCAAAATTATATAACATAAAAGAAATATCTTTGCAGCTAACACTCTATTAGATTAGGGGTGGCCAGACCTGTAGTAACCAAGAGCCATTTTTACAAATTTTCCAAATCTTGAGAGCCGTGTTGACTCACTATGGGTCGCGACCCAACTCACAATGGAAAATTATTTTATTCATTTATTTTAAGAAATTATTATAATTTTCAATTAATTAATGTTTAACAGATTAGAAAACAAGTAGGATCAAGAATCTTAACATCACCAACCAATCAGAGTCACCATATGCTTCATTTAAATGTTTAAAATAAAATTATGCCCAAGTTTTAACAATAAACAAATAAAATCAAGCCAAAAATTATTTTCAGCCCAGGTAGGTCCGGAAAAATTTACAACCATAAACATTTTTTTGATTTTTAAAATTTTTCGAGAGCCGCAATTTGAACACAGAAGAGCGGCATGCGGCTCGCAAGCCGAGGTTTGGCCACCGTTGTATTAGATGTTGTTAATTGAAGACATTAATTTTAAAAAATCCAAAGCTAAAATTGCAAAAATCTATTTGTTGGCACTGGCTCCAAAGGTTACAGAAGATAAGCATTGTGTTCAAATAAAGACTTGAAAATATCCAAACCGATATGTCAGATCAGATATGTCAGAATCTGATATGAATGTTATTTAGTTGAAGTTCAACCAGTGAAAACCACTTTCGTCAAGAGTGGTCGAAATGTAATATGAATACTCATGAATGATAACTAAGGCATGCAACTGGGATGACCAGTTACAGCACAGTATTGAGTATTTTTGAGACTATTATTTTCTTCATCTTATTTTGATAGGCTTGCTATGACAAGACTATCTTGATCAAGCTGATAAAATGATATGCTGACTAAGCCCACACTGACAAACATAAGTATAATATAACAAAGGTGTCATAAATCAGTTTATCACTGCTTATTACTGTCCAGGTTTAATGTTTAATTATATACTAGATGGCCATATCTTAATGTGCACATTAATGTAAAATTTTCTTCCAAGTTATCTTACATATGAAAATTCTACATAGGTGACACATGCAGCAAATTGAAAATACTGGTAAATATTTTCTGAGCAAGGCATCTATGCATATATGAATAAGTCATTAACATACATTGTTAATTGCTGACAAACATGTAGACATTAAAATGCAGATATCATCATAATGCACAGAGTAAACAATCTAATATCAAGAATAAAGCTGACATAGATATCATTATAATCACCATAATGGAGGCATACACTCTCATGGATACACTGACCTTTGCCCGGCCGACAACTCACCATACCTACCGGTACATGTCTATAGCTATTTCAAGAAAGATTAAGCGCATAAGAATAAGCAGCTACTGCTGTACTACTTTCCAAAGCGCTATATAAATTTACGAGATTGACTTACTTACGTACAGAAGGAGGTTGGGATGAGGAGAAGGACAAATTCTACAACTTACAACACCTGATAGATAAAAGAGAGGAATCAGTCTCTTAAGTGTACCAGGGTAAGTTTTCACCAGAGTCATGTTAAAAAGAATAAATGATACAGTGGATGAAACTCTCAGGGAAAAACCAGTGTGGATTCAGGAAGGGAAGAGGATGCTCTGACCAAATCTTCATCCTTAGACAACAACTCATTGAGAAAAAACTAGAGTTCAATGAAGATTTAGTCAGGTGCTTCATTGATTTTGCCCAAGTTTATGACTCTATCTGAAGAGAAGGGGCATTGAAAAACCTGGGGAAATATGGTAATCAAGTCAAAATAATCAGGCTAATGGGATGAAAACAAAAATAGGAATTCTCAACACTTGTGTAATACCAATGCTAATATACAGGGTGTAAAAGTGAAAAGGGCACCCCTTTATGATATGTAATATCTCGGCTGCGTGTATAGAGATTTCAATGAAATTTATAGGCCATATACCTGGGAATGTTTTTGATGCAATTGCCAAATTGCATGCTGATATCTTTAGTGTTTGCTGAAATATGGCCAAAAAACTAAAGAGACCCACATTTTGAAATTGACATTGGAATATAATGTCATGATAAAGTGATAAAAATTAATTTTTTATTTATTTGGCCCTGAAAAGGGCCGTTTTAAAGGGGATTTCAGATGATTTGCTACGGGAGCAGGTGCTCAAAATGCCAATGCACCCTTAGCCTTCACACATGCCGACAAGCGCTTCTTCACTGACAATATCTACTTCTTGATCTGGTCCTCAGGCAAACTCTCCCAGATATTCGTCAGCACAGTCTTCAACTCCGTGATGTTCTGTGGCTTTGGCTGATACTTTTGATATCTGTCGAGCATGATTCCCCAGACGTGGAAGTCAAGTGGATGGATATCTGGGGAGTTGGGTGGCCAGTCATCTTTCTTGATGAAATCTGGACAATTTTGCTCCAGAAAATCCTGGGTCCTGAGAGCAGAGTGGGCAGGTGTTCCGTCTTGCTGGAATATGAAATCTTCTCCAAGCAAATCATGACAGTCCTGCAGCCAATCATAATGCTGCTGTGTTTATCTGTTGGCCGTAAGTAACCCTTGACCTTGTCTGGCGCAATGACAACGACGCAATTTTAGACTTAAAAACGATACATTTTACTATGACGTTATATTCTGTTTGTCAATTTTAAAATTTGGGTCTCTTTAGTTTTTTGGCCTTATTTCAGCAAACACTAAAGATATCAGCATGCAATTTGGCAATTGCATCAAAAACATTCCCAAGTATATGGCCTATAAATTTCATCGAAATCGCTATACACGCAGCCGAGATATTAAATATCATGAAGGGGTGCCCTTTTCACTTTTACACCCTGTATGTATGTGAATCTTGGACCATAAAAAAGGAATTGGTGGAAAAAATAATAGCAACAGAAAATAAATGGCTTAGAAGGGTACTAAGGATTGGACACATAGAACATATAACATATGAAGAAGTTAGATGGGTAGATGGATTGGAAGAGGACCTGAACCTGGCAGGACTGAATCCCAACGGAAAAACTGACGGAAGACACCAAATGACCTTTGGAAGAAATAGCAAAGGACAGAGAACCTTGGAGAGATGTCATGGAAAAGTCGATAGCTGGACACAGCTGGAGAACGAAGACCTGACCTGGCCTAAGATAGCAATATCATTACATGTACAATGACCTACTTGAAAATATAAAGACTAAAGATTATGTAATACAAGGATGTGATTCATATCACATTAAATTGATTATATTACAATTGGTCAAATAACTGCCTTAGCCTGTGGTTATATGACAATGAATACTGAATACATGGGAATTTCCAAAGCTTTCACATTACTGCTCAATGTTTATCCTATACAATTAATTAATTACTATTGGCTGTCACTAAGACAAGTGCTGTTAACAGTGGTTCAAACGGCTGAGTAGCTGCATTGCTCATATGCCGGTCCCAAATACCGATTTGCAAGAAACTACCTAAGTGGTTGGTCAATATTTACTGTCTGCAAGCTTTTGTTGATTGTCCTAAGAGAGCAATGATCCAGGACCACCTACTGTATGCATAGCTCAGAGAGCTCGGAATTATCTGTTTCCACTAGCGTCGCCATGGGGGGGGGCAAATGGGGGCAAGTGCCCCCAACCTGCCCCAGACCATCTACCAGGTTCGCGCAAATCCGGTGAGAAAGTTTTCTGTGAAGGGGGGGCAGAGGCGGGTAAGGAATCTGCCACGCTAGCCCCTTTTGCCCCCCCCACCCAACCAAAAATTCCTGGCAACGCACTGCAAACAGGCTATCAATTATATAATATTTTTGTTTTCTATAGAACTTGAAATACAAGAAACCAGCTATCTCTAGACCCTCCTTCCTCCTTATCTCTCATTCGATTTTTGTAGACATTTGACAGACAACAGATTTCTGAAAGACTTTGTATAGTGTTCTTTCAAATGGCTCACCATTTTTCTGGGCATTTTGAATGCTCTAGAATAAAATTGAGGCAGAATATATTGACAATTCTAGTATGGTTTGACTCAGCTAAGCTGGACACACACGAAAATGTCGTTTTAATTAGTTTCAACACTCTTCTGAATTTTGCATATCCATAGCCTACTGTAGCACTAACCCTTGCATTGTCAAATGTCAAACAGGGTATCAATAATTATATAGTATTTTTGTGGTCTATAGAACTTGTCATACAAGAAACCAGCTCTCTTAAACCCCTCCTTATCTCTCATTCGATTTTGTAGACGTTTGATAGACAACAGATTTCTGAAAGATTTTGTATAGTGTCCTTTCAAATGGCTCACCATTTTTCTCAGCTAAGCTGGGGGGGCAAACAGATGCTCTAGAATAAAATTGAGGCAGAATATATTGACAATTCTAGTATGGTTTGACTCAGCTAAGCTGGGGACACACGAAAATGTGCTTTTAATTTGTTTCATCACTCTTCTGGATTTTGCATATCTATAGCCTACTGTAGCAATAATCCTTGCATTGTCCAATGTCAAACAGGCACTAGCGTCGCCACGGGGGGAGGGGGGGGGGCAAGTGCTCCCCAGCCTGCCCCAGACCACCTACCTGATTCGCGCAAATCTGGTAAGAAAGTTTTCTGTGAAGGGGGGCCAGCGGTGGGTAAGGAATCTGACACGCTAGCCCCTTTTGCCCCCCAACCAAAAATTCCTGGCGACGCCACTGCCTGTTTCACCACAATAACTCTACTGTCTTATTACAGGGCAGGGCAGGCAGGGCATGGCAGCAACCAGCACCCCAATCCAGCCCTTCACATCAATCCATCTATTAAGCATGTGTGTAGGGGTGAAAAAGGAAACTGGCGTAAAAGAAAATTGCTACAAACCATAAGAAAGCAACAGTTGGAATTTTTCGGACATCTAATTAGAAAGGACAGATTGGAAAATCTAGTCATAACATGGAAAAAATATAGGGGAAAAGAGCAAGGGGAAGGCTAAGAATAAAGTATACAGACAGCTTAAGAGAAACAATAAGAACTAAAGACAACATCAAACTGACAAGGAAAGCCAGAAACACAAAAGAGTGGAAATACATGGTTGTCATGTAGCAATACATGGCACATGAAGACTGAAGAAGAAGTACGGGTAGGCTAAAAAGATGCCTGGACAAAACAAGTTGACAGGCCTGTGATTTGTGTGGAATGAATATGAAAGTGAAACTTGACTTTAGAAATTGCTAAATATTCTTAAAGCATCAAATACCGGTAGAACACCTTCAGCTTTAGGAAACTGAAACCACCACACAGGGCCGCCGAGAGAAATTCCGGGCCCGGAACAAAAAAATTTGCGGGCCCTTAAGAAAAATTTATCAAGTCTCCGAAAAACCTGACAAGCAAAAAAACCGTTATCAACTTTCCAAAAACCAAACACAGCCTGACAAGCAAAAAACCCCTTATCGTCACTGGATCTGGGCCCCTGAAAACTCCATGGGCCCCGGTACAATGTACCGGCTGCACCCCTCTCCTCAGGCCTGCCACCACATGTGAAATAGACACCTTGCCTTGTCAGCATACTTCTATCAGCTTGCAAATACTACGTATATTACCAATGTACATGCCTCTGCTCATAGACATAATAGACACATCGAATCTATTTAAATCTAGCACTTATCCTAATGATTCCATATTTCTACCTAATACTTAATGCTAATGATTCGATGCTGATGTAAAAAAATCATACCGTATGTCTGAACTCAATTCCCTTGAGGTTGCGAAGAATCCATTATGATATGATCTCCAGGTTATGACATCAACCAGTTCAATGCAGTTTCCTTTGTCTTGAACTTTAACAGTGCTTTTAGATAAAAACAGATACTGTCCAACATTACTGGAATAAAATGACATCATGACGTCATCATGGCAGCCAAAAGTTATACTTCTTGAAGCAACTATAAGGGTAAAAGGTAGGCCCCATCCTCGAGTCAGAGCATTGGGTTCTGACACTTATCTCCGGCCTACAGTAGGCGATCGAGTGATGTATGTAGTTGGTATAAGCCATTAATCTTAGCACCAGCGCAAGCAGAAATCTGTCTATCATCATCAATGTTGTCATCATCATAGTCATCATTGTCATCGTCATCATTGTCACTGTTATTGTTGTCATCAGCAGTCATTGTCATCACCATCATCACCTATTGCCGCTTCAGATTAGGTGTCATTTTTAACACTACCACTATTGCTATTAACAAAATGGGCAAGTTCACTATTACTTTTATTATTAATTATTATTATTATTATTAAACTAACAACTTTTATGCATCATAGTGCTTATTATTAGGGCTGCAGATATTAACAATTAATTAATTAATCGTTAAAATTTTTAATCGATTAAATTTTCTTTAATCAATTAATTTTTCAATTAAATTTTAATATTTTTGAAACATATTTACTTGAATACCTACTTAGCCTATTATATTTCTATTTCATTCAGACAACAATGGCAAGTAATGAAAGCAATGCTGCAGTTAAGCATTTAAGAGGAGAGATGAGCAAGCACTTTTGTTTTGTTTTTAAGCTAACTGCAGATGGCAAAGTAGACAATATGAAGAGTTGCAGTGCAAGGAGATCAGCTAAAAGCTATATGTAATCAGGCCTATTTTAATCGAAATTAATCGATTAAATCAATTAAATTTTTTCAATTAATCAAACAAGAAAATTTTAATTGTTACCAGCCCTACTTATTATGCATTTTTTATTTTTGAGAAAATATAGTCAAACCCAGACATAAGCATATCCATGCAACCATAGCTATATTAAATAATATACAATAAAATTTCTTACTAATAACATTTCATTGTATCTGATGGAAAATTGTGTTTGCAGATGTCTGAAATGATGTAAACACAAGATAGCAAATTCTGTAAAGTCCTTGTTTCACATGAAGTTGTACACCAAGATTCCATGTTCTGTGTGTTGTACAATATAACATCAAGTTTGGCTGTTAAGCCCTGCTTTTCTTCAATAGACTGAGCTACATAAGAACAGTGTTAAAATACATGGCTATAACTGTGTGACATAGAGATCTCATAAATTATGATTAAATATTTGGACTCTAAAATTCGCAATGAATTTTTTTAAAGACTAAAAGCAAATATTAGACAAATACTAAGCAGCACTGAACCTTAATATTATTAAAATATTATGAAGTGCTGATTTGTTGGGTGGCAGTGAGTCCACCAAATAAATGAGGACAATCCCACTTGAGTTTAACAAGTTTAGTCTTGGAGTAGGTTGGCCAATGCCACTTTTTTGGAAAGCATAACAGTTGCAAATAAAGAACTTGAAGAACTCAGTAATGCATACCAACTTTCTCATGTGCATTTTTGAGATTGTCTCTTGGATTGCTCTGAATTGTTTCATATCCTATATCATAATAATGCTTCTGGAGCTTAGGTAAGGACATTGCATTACCACCAAATTGTTTCAGGTCAGCTGGCAAATGATCTGTCCACAACTTCAGTTCATCTTCAGGTAATATCTGTGCATTTCTAAGGACAGCAAGAGATGACATCACCACACATAAAACAGCAAAAGAAATCGACAAATGAATCTTTGCAGCATTTTTTATCTCAAAAAGAGCAACGATGAATTCAGTCAACAAATTTCCTTGACCCAAAGCCTTGGTAAAAACAATGACCAGAAACAACGCTGACAGAAATACAGGCAGATTCAGATGGCACTGATTCGAGGAGTCCCAAGTTGGATCAAACGCAAAGCAGGACGATGAGTTTCGTTCTTCGATGACTCGAAACTCCCGACTTAGACACAGTTCCTTCCCATTGGCATACGTCTCATTCACCGATTTCGTCAACGAATCTAAGTACGAAGTGGAACACTTGGTGTACAGCAGATTACAGAACGGCAGACAGATCCTCAGTCTGTAGTTAATCAAGAATAAGTACTGGTTTGGCGCACAGATGAAGCACATCAAGTATTTCAGGTATTTTTGGCAGTCATCGGTGATCAAGGATTTGTTAAATTCGGCCGAGAGGAACTTGACGATGCCTTCGAAGAACGACATGGGTTCGAACACGGTGCAACAGGTCTTCTCCTTAAACCAGTAGCAGGAGCTCAAATGGGGCTCCCGATGGGGGACCCTGTTCCCGAAGTAACTGCATAGCTGAATTCCTTGGATCGGCGTCGTCACCAACTCTTTCACCAGTAGTGAGTACTTGACAACGCATACCGAACAGTGGGACAGAAGGAGAACGGCGAGAGGAACTAGCGCCACATAAATTAATCTCATTTCAACATTTCCTTTCGAACATTACCAGAAGTACGTCATTCATTCACCTACGCTTCGTTTTCGCGTCTCTATGCAGACGTCAACGAAAAACGCAAAGACATGAAACATTAAGAAAAACTATCAGTATGCAGTATACTTAGGGATATGAGCTCGGAAATTTCCGAAAATTTTCTTCAGAATTGTTCCGGAAATTTCCGGAAAATAGGTACTTTTTCGGAATAATTTCGGAAAAGTTGATTATTATGAAAAAACTGCAAAAACTGTATTACAGCTTAATACATCCACACTTAATTTATGGTAATATTATTTGGGGAAATAACTATAAAACAGTAACAGAAAAATCAAGATTTTACAAAATAAATCAGTTAGGTTAATTTTTAAAGACCATAATTATATTAACACAACAAATCTATTTAATATACATAATATTTTAAACATTGAAAATATTCATAAATATCAAGCATCAATTTTCATATTTAAATTCCTTAATAAACTCCTACCTCCATTCTTCTACTCAAGCTATTTTCTTGACAAAACCAATGTATCTTATGTAAAATTACTTAGAAATAGCAGTAACCTCCATATCCCTTTTGCCTCATCAACAACTAGACTATTTACTATTAGATTTTCAGGCCCAAGAATTTGGAATAATCTACCTTCCCACATTAAGAATTATAATCATCTTTATTTAAATATAATGTTAAAAAATTTCTTATACTAAATCAAGAATATTAACTTAAACCAAATAATTGATTTAACTCTTATTAATCTATATGAATTTTAATTACATTTCTATTAAGGAATATATATCTAGCACATTACTTTCAACATCTCTTCTACATCTAATCTAACTTACAATTACCTACACTTTCACTACAATCACACATTTTAATTATTTTTCTGCCATCTAAGTAGGCCTATTAACTTTTTATTGGGATAACCATCTTACGGGATTTTTATCCCTTAGGTTATCCCTCACTCATTGTAATATACTATGATCAATCTCTGATCAGCTATTTGGCTATCACTTTCTTTGTTAAATTATAAATTTAATTAGTTAGTTACTTAATTAATTTGTTATTTGATTTTAATTTTGATCTTTTGCTAGTATAAGTTAGTTAAGTATTCTTTTTCTTTTTGCATCATTATGTATCTCAAATTATGATGCTGGTTTGGAGAGATAAATAAATAAAATAAAATAAAAATAAATTATTAATTTTATTATTATTTATTACTATTTATTACTATTACTACTATCTATTATTATTTTTTATTATCATTATTACTATTTATTACTATTCATTTGTTGGCCATTTGTTAACAACTGTCAGGATTGTAGCGCTATATAATATTTTTATGGACATACGCGCGGTACTTTCGGTTTAATTTTTCCGCAAATTTCCGGAAATTTCCAGAATAATCCCAAAATTCTACTTTCCCGGAAAAGTTACAACCCTAAGTATACTAGAAGGCTATAATCACGAGGCGTCGGATCAGACTATTAATTGGGGCATGTTCTACGTCTTTCGAATCAAAGACACCCAAAAATTGCACTGCAATGGATACCGCCTGGAGGAAGAAGAAAACAAGGAAGGCCGAAAAACACTTGGAGGCGCACTATTCACAACCAGGTGTTTATTCTAGGCCCTTTTTTTGAGGGGGGGATTCCCCTAGTTTGAAAATCCCCTTCCCCAAATTATATATGTTGCATTGGGGATGGAAATTCCCCCAAAAAAAAGTGACGAGAGGGGGTTTCTTTATTTAGGAGAGGGGAAAAACATAAGGTTATAAGGATATGACCATATTCAGAAGAGCATTAGAGCACGAGGAGAGGACAGGGACGTCATTTGGGGGCAGGGGGCATTTGCCCCCCTGATTTTGAGGGAAAATTTTTTTGTCAATGTTTGTGTTATTTAGATTTTACGCGCCCTAAAGGAGTGCTTCATGATGTGGAGTAATTTGAAGTAACTACTTTAACTAACCGTGAAAATTGGCTGACAAGTAAAAAAAAGAAAAAAGGTCGTCAGCTTTTTCGCAAACTTGTAACTTGTCAGGTCGAAAGTGTTTTGCCCCCTCCCCCTGAAAAACAGTGAAATGACGTCTCTGGGAGAGGAGAAGGGAAGAAAGATAAGGAAGGATGTGATGACCTTTTTTTTGCTCGTCAAGGTTTTTGGGCAGACAAACCTTCTCCCCCAAACATTTCACCCTCCCCCCACCACCTCCCCAATGTCAAGGTGGCTAGAATAAACACTGGTGTAGGCCTATATTCAACGCACCTATCGGTTTCCTGCCAGCTGCAGTTTTCCGATATTGAAACTGGGAAATTCCAGCGACTCAATATGCGCAGGCCTATACCCATGACCTTAGGCCTGGAGAGTCCTGTTAGACAGATTGAGGGCAAGAAGTGTCTGGGGAATTCCACTGCACTGTCTGGCTTTCTGTTTAGGCGTCGTTTAGGGCATTAGGCCACTGCCTTTTGCGCCGATATCTAAATTTCCTAACATTTTAGCTTGGTGTAAGTTTACGTTTTCGATTTTCTAGAAATGTATTCCATTTTCCGTCATATAAGCTCATCTGAGCTATAGCATTGGTTTAATTGTCAGTGTTTGAAGTTTCGGATGGCATAGATTAAAGCACTTGGATATAAACAATTACCTGCCTAAGACAATACATATATTCATGAAATATTATTTACTTACTTGCTTGCTGACACATATGGATTTGTGATTATAGGACATCTAATTGCACTGTAGTTAGTGTAAATGGTAAACATTAGGCGTAACTGGATTTTTGCGCAGAGTTTTAAGTAAGTCTTCGTCGCGTAGGTTCACAAGTGTCACTAACCAAACTGAACATGGGTAAAGACGAGGACAAAGTGAGTATTTACATTCTGTTTCATTCTAAGTAAATTCTCATCACATGGGTCCAAAAATTATATTAGGACAAAGTGATTATTTTAGGCATTTCTGTTTTCCCGTTATCCGGACCCCAGTGAAAAGATATTATCAAATTAGGGGGGTCCATTAATTGTCCATTAATTTTTGAACAATTTTGACCCCTCCCCTTGTCAACAACTGTCAACTTTCACTTAACCCCCCCATAATTACGTCAAAAACTTTTGACCCCCCAAGACCAATGACAGGTCCCAAGAACAAGGTTATTATTTTTGTGGTGATGACCATTTTCCCCTTTTTTCCTCATTGAGTGTCAAAATGTAGTGGTGATGACCTTTGTTGCCATGCTTTTTTCCATTGTAATAAGTAGTATTCCATGAAATTTCCTATTATTTGATTATTTGTAAAAGTGAAATTGTTGACGTCAACTTCTCTTGACCCTCCTCCCCTGTCAACAACTGTCAAACTTTTCAAACCCCCTCCCTCTAAATTGTTGACGCAATTAATGGACTGCCCCTTAGGGTTTTAGCCTAACCCTAACCCTAACTCCCACCCTAACCCTAAGCATTTCTTAGTATGTATCTCTTCACTGGGGTCCGGATAACGGGAAAGTGACTGTATAATGAATGAAATAGAGAAGTAACTTTGTTATCAACTTTGAATGGTGAAGTAACTTTGTTATCAATTTGTCAGCGTAAATACATTCAATATAACAATCTGGTTGCAAACGTTGCAATGTTGTCGAGCCAAGTTGTTATTAATCTTGGCCTGATAGGCATAAACTTCTTTTAAGTCTCTAGGCTCAAGTCCTCACTTTTTCAGAGGCTGCCACAGGGAAGGGGGAAGGCATAGGGGTTGGGCCCCCACTTTTAAAATCCAAGTTTATGCCAATGCTTGACATTCCCTTACATTTCTCCTCTGCCGATCTTTCTGGCTTGACCTGGCTCTAACTTAATTTGGATTTGGTGCACCATTGGCTGATGTCCAAGGCATTTTGATAATGACACCATGGAAGTTGATTGATTGATTGATTGATCGATCAATCGATTGATTGGCATGTCTCCCTTCAGTGACAGTGGGGTAATGCCATTGTATTCCAGAAACTACTGGTAAGTTAATTATAGAAATTAATGGGCAGCTGAAATGTTTCTTATAAACAAAAAGCTAAGGTATTTTTTTATCAAACAAGCAGTTTCTTATTCCAGCCTTTTTGAAATTTGTCAGATTTTTTCAGTCAATGTTCTCTTTGATTTTTGATGTCATCAAATTGTCATCAAATTGTACTTGAACAAACAGCATATTAAAAAACTCAGTGTGTCCATGACTCATCTGGCAGTGATGACCTAGACAGGCAATCTTATCTTTGCATTACCGGTACAGCTGCACATATTTCTTTGTGTAGCTCACGTCTCTGGCTTCTGTTTTGCCAAGCATTTTTCTTTTCAGGAACTCATCGTTTGCACAAACACCCAAAGTAGCTTTGAGTTGTTAATGCCCTTTCTTGTATGACACTTATAGGGCATGTTTATACATGTTTATACATATATGTGATTAACAACAGGCAAGAACTCTTCAAACACTTAAAAAATTCATTTTTTGACTGTTTTTGCTCATTGCTTTTGCTCATTGCTTTTGCTCATTTACCATCTCCAGAATAATTGCAGCAGAAATAAAGGCTGATTTAATTTCCGTGTGACCAGAAATAAAAAGACAGATGTCCAGTGAAATGTCGCAGATGAAATAGGTATGGAACAGACGGCAGTATGGCTGATCCTCATCAATCATGTTACTGTATTTAGAAGTTTGCATTGTCATGAATGTTTCTTCCTTGTTATTCAGCCATAAAAACATCTACTGGCTGCAAGGCAGGCAACCGTTGTATGTCAACTGTAATGTAATGTAATCAATCTAATTTCTCTAGCTCTTGTGAAAGCTTAAGTCCAACAAATTGGCTTTTTCTCCAGTGCTTTTTCTCATCCTCGATTCTTTCTGTCCTGTCCTGTTCTTGTGACCAACCAGTTGTTGTACATGTTTCAATAATTGTGTGTGACTGCTTTGTCAGGCATTTAATACAGCGACCCTGCTTGGTTGACATGTAATACAGCTTCACTGTCTATCGCTGATAACATATCAGAACACAGCAAACCTTGACACTTTACACAGACCATTTTAACCTCCGCTTCATGCTCTCGGACATGTGACTGCCTGAGAAATAAAATCTCTGGGTATTGAATCCAGACCAATAGAACATCTCCCAGTTTCAGAGCTGACGTTTTATTGGGAGACTGTGAGGCAGCAGATTTGTCTGCTATCTGTCGTATTTTCAAAATAATTGATATTCACTACATTAAAAAATTAATAATATTTTCTTCTACTGTAAATACAATTGCTGGATATTTGACAAATACTGATAAGAGAATGTCTATGGAAACTTGATCAAATGGAAGAAAATTAAAGCTGCCAAGTACCAAGCCTTGAAATATGCATAAATTGTAATTAGTATATACAGTGAATACACTGCTGTGATTCAATTAGATCTTGTAGAGCTTGTTGGATGTGGTTTGATACACTCAAATGCACATGCTGTAAAGAAATCATGTAATATACAAAGCAAGTGCCTAAGTCTGGGTTTATTTCTCTTTTGCTGTGGTCAAATGCTTTATAATTTCTATGGTTTTCTCTGTACATTGAAAGGCACAAACATTGTTTTTTTTATTAGGGTTATGCATTTTTGAACAAAACTTTTTGTAGAAAATTTACAAATTTATTCTTCTTAGGCAACTGTGTTAGAAACATTAATTTTCAACATTTAGTCAAAAAATTTTCAATGCATTTTTTCATCTACAAGAAGTGCTTTAGTCTTTGAGTACCATTGTTGTGATATAAAAATTATGCTTTTAAAATTTAAAACTAAAAGTTAAATTAGATAATGTCATTGACAAGAGTTAGATTAATGACTTATTTGCACAGACTGTTTCACTTTAAATCTAATTATCTTGCAGCTTTAACTTTGGACAAATTGTGGACATCATAGTGTCAATATTGATTTTGAAAAATAAAGTACTAATCAAATAGCTTTCATACATAGATGTAAACTTGGTTGAAAAAGTGGAAGGACCAAGTCCCTATACCCTTTGCCTTCCCTGTCATGACCTCTCAAGAAGTTGGAGGGGGACTCAAACCTACCGTAGTCACCTCATAGAAGTTTACGCCCTATGCTTTCACAACATAATTTTAGAGCACAATAATTAATTGGTGTCCTGGACCATCACTTCCTGGACCGTCAGTTCCTGGACCATTAGTTGCATGCTGGACCGTTCCTATTGTTCTATCTTTTAAGTGTATGTAAACAAGTGTAGACCTATACACTATGTTATATAAATCATTACATGCGTATAGGCTACACAGCTACATGTGACAACGATGGTCTGTAATAACACGTCTAGGTAAATATGTCACGGTAATTTAAACATCCATATTCAATATAGTATCCATTTGACAATAACTTGAATAATTGGGACAAATATACGGGATTAAGATGCGGGCAAGTATTCGGGAAATGCTATCCGACAAGATGCTTATTATTGGTCACCAGCTGTCCACCTTGTACGTAATTGTTTTACCTTACCTACCTAACTACCTACCTATTTACTTCCATTTACAATGATGGTCCAGGAAATGACGGTCCCAATAATTTGTCTGGTGATGTTGCTGTTTACTGCAGATCATGAGAGCGGATGAGTCAGTTTCAAATGGAATCTGTACGGATGGTGAAAAGAATGTTGATTCAGAAGAGCAGCATCATGACATTGTCTACCAGAGAGGGGTGTGTAGTAGAAACTTTTCAATATTTTATTTGGAATTGGTTGTTGCCTGCCTTCTTTAAAAGCGTTTTTGCCTGTGCTTTATACACTGGTAAATACAATTTTTGTCACAGAAATGCTCTGGTCTGTTCCATGTGTAGTTTTTCACGTAGTTTCCAAATATGGTATAAGAATTTTTCTATCACCCATACTTCAGGAGATAGCATCTATTATAGTGTGTACATTACTGTAAATTAGCTATTACAATTTTGTTTCACTAGACAGAGGTTGAATATGAAAAATTCCATCAAAACCAATAAATATAATTATACTATATTATTGTATGTTGTCAGCCACTGCAAAAATGCTGAGTCATGTAATTATAATATAACCAGGCCTCTTGTTCTATTGGTCTGGCTGATACAAGCAGAAAACGCTGAGTCGTGAATTGTATGGTTTCTGCTGTGGTCAGCAAGTGTGGCTTGTATATGTTGCTTGAAATAACCACCATCTGAATGGATGTGAGCTTGCATTAATCTATTTAATGTAGAGCACCCCTGATCTAGCTCCATTATTGGGCCTTTTTTAACTTGTTATATACTAAAGTGAACTTTATTTATGCTCAATATAGGGTTTTTTATGTAATAACCTTTTTTCAATTTTTCTTGTGACTTTGTAATGATTTAGCTAAAAATTTAATAAAAATATTTGCATCATTATGCTTCAAAGCGCTTCTATGTTAAAAGAGACCACATAATCATAATGGAAAAGTTAGGCAATCCCTGTGAGAGCACCTATTTTTTAGCACTGGTTATATGTAATAATGATAATGTAATAAAAGAGATAAGTTTTAAGTCAAATTACTGCATATTGACAAAGAGATAAGTTTTAAGGTTTCAAAATAGGGCCATATAATTAGGATTTGCTAAGCCACACATACTGGCGTCAAGAGCATTGCAAAGGATAGGGCCAACTGATTCAAAACCTCGTTTCAGGAACAAGGAGGTTCGTGCTTTGGGCACACTGAGAAGACCATTGGTCGTGGACCGAAGACATGGCCGACCAGGGATAGAGCTAAGAGGATGGAGTAGCTCTGAAAGGTAAGATGGAGTGGCACCATAAAGAGAGAGTGCAACCGCTCTCAACACACGAAACTCAACTCGAACAGGATAAGGCAGCCAGTGTAAAACAGACATCATATAATCACTAATGTGATCACGTCTTGTGACACCAGCAATCACCCTGGCTGCCGAACGAAGCACCATCTGGAGCTTATCAAGTCACATGTATTTGGTACTGTTGTTGACATACGTGTACTTTGTACTAAATGTACAAATGTTTGACTGTTTTGCATTCTTCCATTGTCTGTTTCACTGGTCCCACTCTGACTTGATTAACATGGCTTTGACCTGCAGAACTATTCATTGATACCTTCACATAATTATATAAAAATTGTGCTACAAAAGTGCATTGTCATTATTTCACTGATCTGCATCTTGTCTCGAATTTTTATTGTGGTAATTTATCTTTATAGAATGTGATGACAGAATCAACGAATGTTGAAGATGTGGAGGACCAGCTTAGAAAACTTGTCCTCATGGTTCAAACAGAGATAAATAATCAAAATGTGGCAACAGCATTTAGTTTAATTGACCAGGGAACAACATTTGCAAGAAAGCATGACTCTATGCTGACTCAGAATGCAAGACATCTCTATGCAAAGCTCTTTATGCTCAAATGTGAGGGGCTTTTAAACCAGGTGAGTCATATTTCTGTTCTAATTTCCTATCTAAATTTGCTAAGTCCTGTGTGACGATGTAGACGATAGTTAGCAGTGACTATAATCAGAAATCCTGCTACTTGTTCTGAAATACTTTGTTTTTATTTCAATGCTCTGTAAATGCATTTTTATTACTACTGTATTTGAATACATCATTTTGTATGTGCACTGTAGAACTTTCAGTGTGGTGCGTACATAATTTTAAAGTTTTTTTTGTAAAATTAGAGCTGTATCCACACAGGCTAACTTAGCTTCCTAAACCACTTTAAATCACATTATTTGTTATTATTATTATTATTATTATTATTATTATTATTATTATTA
The DNA here is from genome assembly GCA_018105865.1 of Metaphire vulgaris. Taxonomy (NCBI): domain Eukaryota; kingdom Metazoa; phylum Annelida; class Clitellata; order Crassiclitellata; family Megascolecidae; genus Metaphire; species Metaphire vulgaris. The sequence goes on along the minus strand of CM030866.1, from coordinate 8,552,243 downwards.
TTATTATTGATTCTTTTATTATTACAATTTATTATTACTTTATCTTTTTTTTAATTATTATCACTTGGTATATTTATTTTGATTCTTTATAGGACAAGGATCAATTAGGACACAATTTTGTTACTGCATTTCAACTGTTTATAATTATCTTTTAAAGTCCGATCTGTAATAAATCAGTTGATGGACAGTTCGAGACGGACAATTCGGAGGCGACAATTTGGAGAAGGACAAAAATAAAGTTTTAGTTTAAAACTGTTTTAAAATATGACTTTTATAAAGGGTTAGGGTGAGGTTTAGGGTTAGGCAAGATTTAGTGAGGGTTAATTCACTGGCTACTGGACACTGAGCCATTAAAATAAATTCAGGCAATAATTCATACTATTGGACACTGCCAATGAATACTGTATATTATTATTGGTTATTTTGTCATTTCAGTTTTGTTTTTTGACCAGCATGGAACAGCTAGACTTGGGTAAAATTTACTACCAATGTACTTTTCTATTCTCTTATAAACTATTGATTTGATTAGATGGGTTTCCATATTCTGTCATCATCATCATCATCATCATCATCATCATCATCATCATCATCATCATCATCATCATCATCATCATCATCTTCATCATCATTTCATCATTAACCGTGGGCTCATTGCCTGTTGGTGTATAATGCCATCTCCACAGTTTTCTGCCATTCTTTCCTGTTCATTGCTCTGTGGCTAAGATCCTGTTAACTGCTTCCACACCATTCTTCAATATCATCACACCATTCCTTGTGTGGTCTCCTTCTCTTATTGGCACCCTCCATTATTCCAAACATTAGAGCTTTGATCTTTCTGTCCTCTTTCATTCTGCATATGTGTCCAAAAAGATGGAGTTTCCTTTGATATCCTGTGGTATTATATAATTGTGCTCAATGTATATAGGATCATAGTACTGATTTTGCTTAAAGAAATAAACATATTTCTATATTTTCTGTTATTTGCTTACTAAAAGCATTTTTAAATGAAATAAATTGATTAACCAATTTGGAAAATTGCTGTAAAGTGATAAAAACTGTGACTTGTTGATTATGAGTAACTAATTTAATTGATTTTTCAGCTATTTGGGTATCAAAATCTCCGAGTGTTGATCTTGTTGAATTCTCTCATAAATGGTTTGCAGACTTCTTAGAGTGGTGTTACCTTTTTTATCCTATGTTTTCACAGGTAACTTTGTTACTGCATTTCAACTGTTTATAATTATTCTTCTCTCTGTACGTAATGCCCTTTGGTGTCTATTGCAATAAAGTGCAGTTGATGGAATAGGTCACACATAAGAACACATGGCTGAGACATTTTGGTCATTCAGGTGTGGGACCAGTTATTGAGGTGTGCAAATTTGTAATGTCTCTTAACATTTTCTCAATTATCACTTCAAGATTTGAAGGACCAAAAAATAAGTTTAGGTTTTGCCCTTGAAAGTATTATTTTCAACATATTTCTTCACCAGAAAGAATAAGGATATGCAGTTGCCATAAATGAAGAACTATACAAATTGTACTGCTACCAGTGTTGGAGTTGTGAAATTTGAGCTGGGGGGTCGAGGTTTTCATTTGTCTGAAAGTCACTGAATAACAGAAGCTGCATGTACCCGATATGCAATTGTTGGGAATGTGTCTGGATCAGGGTTATTTCTAGGATTGTGAATTTGGGGGTGTCGGGAAAATCTGGGGATGTCGGATTAAAAAAACGTTATCAAGTCTTAAAAAACTCTGACAAGCAAAAAGGATAAAAATGGCAAAGTCATCCAGGATAAAAGTTAAGTGTCCTTATCCACTTGGGGGTGTCAATTAATATGCATTTTGTATGCATACCATTGTCACATTACCAAATTTTGGGGGTGTCGACCTCAAATTCGTTAGGGGTGTAAAAATATGGTCTGGATGTCATTATACACTGAACCATTTTGAACATGGTGTGTATTAAAAATAATAAAAATGTCAATAAGTGGTAAGGTTAGCAAATCTTTAAAGTCTTAAAAACTACAACCAACTGCTGGAAGTCAATTAGTGAAAATGTTTGATCTGTGCATTATATCTTCTGTCTTCTTTGGTGGGCCAGTCGCTTTATCCAATGCTCCTCGTCTGCCTGGTTTTAACCAACTAATCGCATATTTCTCTGCATTCCAGAATGTAATAGGGGGACCATTGATCCCAATCATTAATAAGTCATTGACAGATGACACCAACAGCCTGTTTCTCTCACTGGTGTGATAGAGATTCATCTGACTGAATCCTCTCTCACAGTCAGCAGATGAAAGTGGCAAAACTTTCAAAACAGATATGAGATGATTAAAATTTGTTATTGTAATGCCAGAGAATGGGAGAAGAAGCAGAGGAAGACCGAGGATAACATGGTAAGACACTTTTGCTGAAGACATGAAAGATATGGGGCTAGAGATAAACAAAGCAAGAGAAGTTGCCAATGATCGTACAGGTTGAGAAGATAGCCCAATGTTCCAGAGGGAACAGGAGGAACTAAGTCTAAGTCTAAGTAATGCCATCAGTCTTCTTGTACATTGCAAACTGTACAACAGTTTCTCTGCATCAGTGCAACTTATACCAAACTGCTTACACAAACTTGCAACTTGCCTCTCCCAAAAAGAGCTTTATCCAATGGGTTTGCTGGCCATGTAGACTTATTCAAACAGGCAGCAGCTTCAATTAATTCTGAAGATTTGCGCTGACACAGATTGTCCCACAATGACTGAAGGAACTGACCTTTAAGTTTCTCAAAGCTAGCAGAAAGCTTTTATCTCAATTTTAACACCTTTGCAGTGCTTATAAAATTTACTCATTGTTTGATTTTTCTTGGTCACCATAAACACTGCCTTCCTCATTTTCAACATCTTGGCCTACTTCACAATATTTTACCTCTTTCAATCGCTGAAGCTTATTTATGGTGTCATCAATATGACTAGCAGCAGTCAATATAGTGGCTTCCTTGCTCTGCAGATACAACGACAGCTGTTTAAGGCATAAAGCATCCTTCAGCAAGCAGGTCTCACTTACAAAAAGCCAAGATTTCATTTTTAGCAGTCCCTGGTATTTGCTATTGAATGCATAGTAAGTTGAAACTGAGAGAATTGTTATAATTTTAATCAAGTTCGGGAATTATTATAATTCATTCTGAATTTCAGAAGCAGCAAATGTTGGGCCAATAGCTGTGTGGGGGGGTTGGAGTCGACCCCCCCAAACATAATTTTAAGAAAGAGCTGGGGTTGCAAAAAAAGCAACTCCAACCCTGACTGCTACTGAGTATGAGCATTTAGTTTGTCAATCAATCAATCAATCAATCAATCAATCAATCAACCAACCAACCAATCAATCAATCAATCAATCAATCAATCAATCAATCAATCAATTGATCAATCAAATAATCAATCAATTTATGTGGTGCCACTATCATAATGCCTAAAAGCATAAGCTGATAGTGTACCAATTTCAATCAAAATTAGTGCCAGGTCAAGTTGGAAAGATCAGTCAGACCAGCAGGGGAGCAATCTACTGTGGATAGGCCAAAAAGGAGGGTCGATTTGCACACATGTCATTCATTTTCCATTATGTTACACTGCGGTGACTGCACTTTGGCAAGAATTAAGTGCTGCACGCAAAATGCTAGAGTAATGTATTTATAATTAATAAATATTTGATTTTTGGATTTTAAGCCGATCATTGATTACTTTGAGAGGAAAATTAGACGGCTTGAGAAGCTTATGGCAACAGATCCTGTTGGTTCGGCTTCTTCAATTATCATGTATTCAGCACAGTGTTGTAAACTTGGATTGTTTATTTCACAAAATGATCATAAAAAGGTGAAGAAAGGCACACTGATCGATCTGTTTGTTCGACACGGATTATTGCATCTAAGTCAGGTAAGTCTTAAACTGCTAATTTAATGACAGATAGAGTTGATTGATTGATTGGTTGATTGATTGTTTGATTGACTGACTGATTGATTGATTGATTGACACACACAACACACACACACACACTGACTGACTGATTTGATTGGTTGATTGATTGATTGATTAATGTCAGTTTTCTAGTATTAAATCAAAATCAGGGAGCAAGGATTATACGTGTAATTGTGAAAGCTTATTCTGCTAGTGCAGTCTTTGCTAATTCCAGAATCATTGCTAGAAACATTAGCAAAAATATTTCAGTATATCATTTAGTTATGCTTCATCTTGAAATTCTGCCGAGTTTGTTCTGTGATGAATCTTGATTACGGTAGTAGCCATAGCTGCTTTTGACTATATCTATAGAAAAACACAAACTAAGCTGTAGACCAGGGGTACTCAAACTTTTTTGGAGGGGGTCCACATTTCGTCTTTCATCGTTCTTGAGGGTCCATTAGTTACAAGGGAAGTCCTATTATTCCTATGCCCACTATTTCGTAATAGACAGCTACAAGTAAACAACTACGGGCTCTCGTAATAGACTGCTATTAGCGCACCAAGGCGACAGATACCGGTAAAAATGAGAAAACTAAAATGCAAATAATAAATTTTAGACTTTATGATGAGATAATGGCCCCCCAACCTGAAAAATGTTTTCAAGGTCATTAGTTCTTGTAGTGGGGTTTGGGGCGGAACCCCAGTCGCAGAAATTTTGAGCAATATTAGAAATAGAAGGTGAGTGCTGGTGCATATTTTATTAAAGGCTTTAATCATGATTTATTACTGAATGACCAAAAGCTGTAATAAAGCTGGAACAGTACTACGAGATGGAAATACACAAGACACATGTTCAAAGAGCTGCTGCGGTCCACAAGAACCAGCCTTGCGGTCCGGACTGTGGATCGCGGGCCGCGGTTTGAGTACCCATGCTGTAGACAATTTACGACATTCTTCCTGTGTATAGAGAACTTAGTAGTATAGCAGCACATTCTCAGTGCTAGTAGCAATATAGTAATTGCACTCCTGTTTGAGTGGAAGATGTTACTTGTTGCACTTACAATAAGTTGAGTTGTAGATGATGCATATGTATTTCTATATTGTGTCTTTGATATAGTCATTACTACTCATTTAAAAGTGATTCATCAGTGTGTCATTTTCTATAATTAGACCAATTTCGCAATTAGACTTTTAATGTGTCCAACTCACTTGAGCGGTTGATGAAGTATGCAATCAATTAACTTATACTTCCTCTATCGTGAAAACATCCTTTTAAATTTTTACCTCTAATACAGACAACACACAGGGTGCACGGTGGAACAGTGGTTAGCGCACCGGTCTGCCAATCTTGAGGTCCATGGTTCAACTCCCGGCTGCGGCAGAAAGTTTTCGGTTGTTTCTGTCCCAAGCGCCCCCAGTCGACTCAGCTGTGAATGAGTACATCGGGTGTTAACTCGGTGGAAGGAAAGGCGGCGAGGGAAAAGCTGGCAAGTGCCCTCATTCAGCCGTTGCCATGTAAAACTGAAGGCACTAACCCTTCGGTTCTCCAACGGGTTTGCGCAGGCCTATGAAGTGTACCTTTACAGACAATGAACACACACACACCAACACACAAACACACACTGTAGCTTACACATTGGTTAAGGTAGCAGAATAAATCTGATAAATCTGTGTTTATAATTCACGTTTGACTTGTCTGGTGCTGTTAAAGACATGGCACTGAATTAAATTGAAATCTTTGAGACGATCCCTCACAGCTTGCTAATAAGAGAGAACTTATTTTCTTCTTAGTTTGGCTTAGGAGTGTTTGAAGTGCATTCTAGTATTTTGAAATGCAGAAGAAAGCTGGGAAATATTTAAAATTGCATGTCAAGGGTTATGGATTCAACAATACCAAAACAGCAGACACTTAACAAAAAACTTCCAACCAGTTCGAGAGAGGTACAGAAGAAGAAGAAGGGCCAAAAACAAAGCGTGGAAGAAATTGAGAAAGCAGGACTAAAAATGCAAAGCAATGAAGGTTTAGATTAAAACAGTTACAGTCCAGTTATGTGCAAAAGAGGAACAAATCAACAGCTACAAACAAAGCGGCTATTGCAGAGTATGAAAACAAATTAGCAAAAGACATCAAACGGAACAGTAAGAGTTTTTATGGATTAAGATGCGAAAAAAGACAAAGTGGGACCTTAAGCTGATTCTGGAGAAACAGTGACGGATGACATGGAAACAGCAACAACTCTGAGGACTTTGGATCAGTGTTCACAAAGGAAAACACAACCAACATACCAAAGCCCATTAATTTATTTTTGGAAAAGAGGAGGAAGCATTATCAGACATAAATTGCAGTAAAGAGTGTTTGGAAATTCTGAGTCAAATGAAAACTGACAAAAGCCCGGAATAGACAATATACACCCAAAATTTCTGTATGAGGTAAGACATGAGGTTAAGGTAATAGCCACAATATTCAATATGTCACTTAAATCGGGAATAGTCCCTAGGGACTGGAGGGATGCAGTAGTCACTCCTATATTCAAAAGGGTTGGGAGCCAGGAAATTATAGGCCTGTGAGCCTGACCTGTATAGTGTGTAAAGTTCTGGAGAAAATAATGAAAGCAAATATACTGGACCATCTTATGAGACACAAGATTTTAAAGGATAGCCAGCATGGGTTTATTAAGGAAGATAACAAACATACTGGACTTTTTGGAGGAGATCCACGACAAGCTAGATGAGGAAAGGCAGTTGATTAGTATACCTGGACTTTGCAAAAGCATTCGATAAAGTACCTCATTCAAGACTGGCAGTCAAGCTTCAGGCCAGTGGAATTAGAGGTAAAGTTCTTGGATGGATAAAAAACTGGCTTCAGAGCAGAAGACAGAAGGTAGGTATAAGAGGCAAGTATTCAGATTGGGCTGAGGTCATTGGGGTGCCACAAGGTTCAGTGTTGGGACCTCTATTGTTTTTAATATACATCAACGACATCGATGATGATATAATGTCAAAAATTTCAAAATTCGCTGATGACACAAAACTGTGTGGACAGAGTGATAGTGAAGCAGAAGCAAAAATTTTACAACAAGACCTTAATAGACTATCCCAGTGGTCGGCAGATTGGCAAATGCTTTTAATACAGATAAATGCTCGGTGATGCACATTGGGAAGAGGAACAGATCATGAATTTAAGTTATGTGGGAAGGGACTAAAAGTGACAAACGAGGAGAAAGATCTAGGGGTCATCATGCATAACAGCTTAAAGAGGCAATGCAGAGGCAGCTAATAAGGCCAACAAAAAGGTATGATCAAAAGAACGATAGTGAGCAAAGAAGGATGTAATAATAAGACTTTACAAGACATTGGTACGTCCACATTTAGAGATTGTGTTCAAGCATGGTGTCCATTCCTGAAGAAAGACATAGAACCTTAGTGCAACACAGGCAACAAAGATGATCAAGGGATATCACAAACTAACCTATGAGGAAAGGCTAAATCACTGTGGATTGACAACCCTGGAAAAAGAAGAGAGAAGGATTTGATCGAGACATACAAAATACTAACAAACAAAGTGGAAATGCCAAAGGAAAGATTTTTACAAAATCGAACCAGAGGACACAGCATGAAACTGTTCAAGAAACGGGTTGGGAGACATAAACAGCATTTTTTTAGTGCAAGAGTGGTGGACAGATGGAATGAACTGGGTGAGGGGAGACAACTGTAAACGAGTTCAAAATAAACCTCAGTAGTTTAGGATATTAGATTGGACAGGAGCAACAGTGGTTCTCACACAGGGCAGTCCCTACTGAACCACTTTAAACCTTGTTATATTATATTATTATTATTATTAAACAGAGCCTTAAATTAATTTAAGGGCTGGAAACCAGGTGAGCAAAAAAGACAAAGTAATAGTGAGGACATAAAAAGCTTAGATCACTTCACTAGCTAGTAGTCTAAGCTTATTTGCTCACTTGATTTGCAGCCCTTAAATTTTCCAAGCAAGATGATCATTTCAATCTCCCCTCTGCTTCATGCACAGTCAGTTTGCTTAAACTTAAAGAAATACGCATACATTTCAGCTTGGGAAACTAATACCGGTACCTCAGTTGCTGTCATTTATTGTGTACTCTTTTAATTTGTAGAATGAAGTTAAAGAGGCAAAGAAATTTGTTACGAAAGGTAAAAGTTATTTAAGAGTTTGATAATTTCGCACGGTATCTTTTGATACTGTCATGCAGTATCTTTTGACGCTGTGATGCAGTATCTTTTGATATTGGCATGCAGTATCTTTCGTTACTGTTGGTCTGTGTTTTAATTCCATTGATACGTCTGCATTTGGAAATGTTGTGTTTAAGTTCAATATTGACCTTTACCCGAGCAGATTGAGCAGAAACATTATGGCAAAAGGTACTTCAGGAGAATCTACAAAGATAAAAGAAAGGAGAGGACAAATAAGGAAGATAAAGTGTCAGATATTGGGATATTACCCAAGAATATATGGACAATACTCTACAGTATACAGAAAGAATAGCACTCAAACAAATAGAAAGAGAGAGACAGAGAGAGAGAGAGAGAGAGAGAGAGAGAGAGAGAGAGAGAGAGAGACAGAGACAGAGACAGAGAGAGAGAGAGAGAAAGAGAGAAAGAGAGAGAGAGACAGACAGACAGAGGCAGACAGACAGACAGACAGACAGAGCAGACAGGACATAGACAGAGACAGAGAGAGCAGACAGGACAGAGACAGACAGACATACAGAGACAGACAGACAAAGACAGAGACAACAGAGAAAGAGACAACAGAGACAGAAAGACAGAGACAGAGAGTTTGATTTAGCAGTTGTGTCAAGCAGTTCAATAGCCATAATGCTGCTGCTGATGATGATGACAATGATGATGACAATGATGATGATGAAGACTGTTAATAGATTTGTCTGCTTTTATGATGTTTTTGTAATGTTTGCCGTTGTAGCTTTTGAACTCACTGGAAACTCTGCCAAGGTCTACTTTCTGTCTGCCAAAGTAGACCTTTGTCTTTTGAAGTCCATGTCGTCATCTCATCTTGATTTTATGAGTTTGCACCGTGAATGCGAGAAACATATTAAAGAAGGACTCAAGATGGATTCTATATTTGAGACAGGAGTAAGAACTCACAAATGTTATTCATTACTTCCTATGCTATACAATCTTAGTACATTGGTCACTTGTACTTGTACGAGTCATCATCATGTTCTCTGTCCTGGGACTTTATGTCTTTATATACAGTAATGTGGGTTAGTAATAAATTGCTAATTCATGGATATTTTCTGGCTAAACTTTAATACAAAGAACATTTTGGACTTGAGTGATGATGTTGCAGTGTTTCATATCATGTGATTGCTTCACTTTACTTGCTGTAGCTGAAGAAAGATCTTGAAGAATTACAGAATGAATTTGAAGACCATATTCGCCATACTGGTGTCAGATTCTCAATTACTAAAACAGAAGTAACGGTAGAGGCTGATGACTGCCCTGATGTGGTGAAACAGCTGCAGCGAGTAAGTAAGATAGTTAATATTTTATCCCTTTGAAAGCATTTTTAAAATTGATCTGTCTTAATGTTATCATTTTAAAGTATAGATCTTATTGACATTGCTTCATAGTTAATTTGAAATGTTTTATTATTATTATTATTATTATTATTATTATTATTATTATTATTATTGTTACCAGACAATTTCTTCAGCACAATAAACAAGACTAAGGTCCAAGGCAAGAGCGCTTAACAAGTCGAGTCAAACCCTATCAAATAAATATGTTTTAAGGTTTTTACGGAAAGATTCAGCTGAGGCTGCCTTGGTCACGACATCAGGTAACTCGTTCCATAGCATTGGGTTAGCTTTGGAAAAGGACCTCTCACCGAACACAGGGTCTTTGATGGCGGGGATGATCAATCTCATTCTTTGGCCCGACCGGAGTCGTGTTTTATATACACTGTGTCCAGATAAAATGGGTGTTAACTCTATTTTCACTATAACTTTAAGAAAACTTGGTCGATCTCTATAGAAATTTGATATCTGAAATCATGTGTCAATTCTTTCTGTGGACATTTTGAATATTCATTTTAATCTTATTCAGATGAAGTTTGTTTCAAACTGCAAATTTTTATAGAAATCGTCCAAAGTTTTCTTAAAGTTATAGTGAAAATAGAGTTGGCACCCTTTTTATCAGGACACAGTGTATATCATATAATATTTTGTATCGTTTTACATTGTCAGATTTTGTAAACATTGTTTGTACATCTTGTTTGTGAGCATGATGTGTGCTATCCATTTACAGGATATATGCCTTATAGGGTTACTTTACTGGATGCCTTTGTACTAATTTATGTTCTGGCACTGTAAGCATTTCTTGTAATAAGAGTACCGGTAATCTGTTTGATCATCTGTCTGTAGCAAGAAGAAATTCAGAAAAGAAAGCGTGAAGCTTTTCAGGAGAAACAAGGCAAGTGTACTTTAGACATTTATGGGTTTCTATGGCAGTTTCTAGTGCAGATACAGGTGCTATGTTCAAGTCAGGTCTGGTCTTCGTCCTCCAGCTGTGTCCAGCTATAGACTGCTCCATGACATCTATCCAAAGTTAATTGTTTTTTGCTATTTCTTCCAAGGTCATTCAATGCCTTCAGTCAGTTTTTCCATTGAGATTCTGTCCCGCCATGCTCAGATCTTCTTCCAATTCGCCCACCATCATCTTTTTGGTCTTCTATTTGAACTTTTCTCCTCAGGTTTGTAATTGAAAATTCATTTTGAGTTTCTCATTTCTTCCATTCTGAGTATATGTCTGTCTGTCTACATCAAAGCCAAATAACAAATTCTGAGTCACAATTTTTCCCCTTCTTGCAACATCTCATGTTTTTCTTTTTAAACTAATATAATTTCTCTTCAAAAAATCATTTTCTCCATAGTCGCAACGTCCCACCCACTCGCCCTTTTGATTAAATGACCTGGCATGAATGACTCCACCTTTGGCTATAGCTACTTCATTTCGAGATTAAGCTCATAAGAATAAGGAGCTATTTCGTTGCTTCTTTTGAAAGTGCTATAGAAGTTAACGAGATTTTACTTACTTTACTTACTTTTGTCCAGTCCATTTCATTATGTCCAGTCCATTTCATTCTTCACTTTCTGATTACTTCAATAGTTCTAATGATGTTAATATTAGTTACCGGTAATCTGCTAAGTTCCAAAGCAAGACCAGAAAGACGATGGGTGGATGGATCGGAGAGTTGTCATGGAGAAGTCGATAGCTGGACACTGCTGGAGGACCAAGATCTGACCTGACCTGACCTGATCTGATTAACTACATTTAGTAGTTTTGATTGCATTTGTGATGTTTTCTGTATGTTATTTTTCTTTGTGTTTTCTTATTTGATTTATTTGTCTGCAGCAAGTGCAAATGGAGATATAGATATGTGGTTGAAGCACTTCAAGAGTTCCTAATTCTAATTTGGCTGTAAAGCGAATTTCTGGTATAACTAGATTTTATTTGGTCTTGTTTGTGTCCAACCAGCAGTTTATGTACTACAGGTATTGTGATAGTGGCACTGATTAATTGACTTGTAATGATTTGTGATCAGTGGGGGTGTTTTAGACCAGACATGGACATGGGTCTATTTTTTTAGAACCAACTCAACCCATCATGATTCAGACCAAACCCAGCCAAGGGAAAGCAATAAGGTTACTTTACCCAACCCAGACAAACCCACCATAATACATTACAATTTCTTAAACCATGACTTATTTTCTTACCCAGCCCAAAACACCATAAACATGAAGATTTCTGACCCAAACCAACTCGACCAATCCAACACATGGGTGGACCCAACACAAGTCCATGTCTATGGCAGACTTGAAATTTGTCTTGATGTTGTTTGTTGGTCCCAATTTATAATCTTACTTGAATTTTAGCAAAGAGTAAAGCAAAGGTAAAGTTGGTGAGCAAACATAGAGCCGTGACACAGGAAAAGCCAGGAAATGATGAAGAAGAGGTTCTGTCGAAAAGTGAGAAAACAAAGAAGAAGGATGGAAAAGAACGTCTGAGTTCTTCCAACGATAAAGAACCTGAACTGAAATGTCTTATCAATACACCGAATGGCATCTACAAGGTTAATGCAAAAGGTTTGGCCAATGCACAAGTGTCTCTTTTCAGACTGTCGTTGCATCATAACCATTTAAATCTCTACCATTCAAGTATCACGCCGGTGTAGGAGGCATGATGGACTCTAGGAACTTTTTGGACTCTAGAGTCCATAATGCCTGTAGGCACGATGGACTCTAGAGTACATAATACCTAGGTATGATGTACTCTAGAGTACAGCATCCCCAAACACGATAGTAGGAGGCAGCATGGACTCTATAAAAATTTCATACTCTAGAGTCCGAGATACATAGGTATGCTGTACTCTAGAGTACGTCATACCTGGGTACAACGTACTCTATAGTACATCACACCTAGGTATGACAATCTAGAATACGTCATACCTAGGTACAACGTACTCTAGAGTACATCATAACTAGGTACAACGTACTCTAAAGTACGTCATACCTAGGTACAACGTACTCTAGGTACATCATATCTAGGTACAAAGTTCACTAGAGTACATTGTACCTAGGTATGATATACCTAAAGTACACTGTACCTAGGTATGATGTACTCTAGAGTATGTTGTACCTAGGTATGATGCACTCTGCAGTGTGTTGTGCCTGGAGTCCATCATGCCTAGGTAGTTCGTACTCTAGAGTGCATGCTACCGTCAGTTATCGGGTACTCTAGAGTGCATTGTGCCTAGGTGTGATGTACTCTAGAGTACATTGTACCTGGGTATGATGTACTCTAGAGAATATTGTACCTAGGTATGATGTACTCTAGAGTAAATTCTGCCTAGAGTCCACCATACCTGCCACACCGGTTCACTGCGTGGCCTACCCACTATCTATGTGGCCAGTCTTATTGCACGTTCATCGAGACCAAAGATGATTTCTTGAATTTTATGTCATTGCCTTCTTCATGAATCTGCTCATGTAGATTGGACTTTGTATAAATAATTCTTTTGCTGTAGACTTTATCATTCGATTACTGCAGTATAATGTCTCACTGATAGTGTTTTTAGCCTATTGTATGCTTATTTTCTTCCTAAAAGATTTTTCCGCAGACCACTCTCTGCTGTTCTTATTCTGATATCATTGATTCACATCTAGGATTCACAACCCATGATGCACAGCCTTACCATATCTTCTTATAAAGGCTTATTGTTTTGATCTTCCAATATTCTATCCATTGATTTCAGGTTTTCCATGGCTTGTCCTAATTGCAATCCTATTACCTATTTGCAATCTAGGGCTTGAATTGTATTGCCTCCAAGATATATACTTACTTACTTAGACTTAGATCCTATTACCTACTGGCAATCCAGGGCTCTAGTCTTACTATTGCCTCCAAGATATGTAAATACTTCTAAATTTATAATTCATTTGTATCTATGGTGGTATTCTATTTCATATCTTTGCATTCATATGCCATGTTACTTTTTTTCCATGCTCATCTTAAGTCTACAATTCATCTTTTATTGCAGAATTTATGAATCTTGATCTAATTCATTTTTTACTATGGAATTCTGGACCTTCTGTTTTGTGCAAATCCCATCACAAAGCAGCTATTTTGTCTATTTAGAAATGCTGTATTCTGTTATTTATTTTGTAAAAATTTCAAATATACTTAATGACATAATAGTAATAATAATAACAATAATAATAATACTATTATTATTATTATTGTTATTATGTGATTTAAAGTGGCTTAGGTGGCTAAGTAAACCTGTGTGAAAGCCACTGTATGTGTTGTAGAAATGCCGATACAGCCAATGACAAATCCAAAGTCTAAATTAAGAAAAGAAAATCGTTTTTCAAGAGAAGTCTATTCCTTTATCATACAGAAATACTCAATTCGTCTTGGCTGCGATTTATGTGTTTACGTTACAACCCAGAGTGATGGCAGTCAGCAGAAAGTCATGTTTAAGTCTGATGAAGAACACAGATGCCCAGAAGATAAGCTACTTTTACGTAAACTTTCCGATGGAGGCAAATCTGGATGGATTGTCATCCGACCTTGCCCGAGGCGATTCAAGTTTGGTGGAGACAACTGTGTACTGTGTGAAAGTTTTGTTGTGGGAGAAGAATGCATGGAGAAAAACCTTTGCCCGTATCCACATAACAACGAGGAACTTGAGCTGTGGCAGAAATATTTCAAATCGAAGATTACCTTGCAGAAATTTCTCGATGACCTGCGAGAAACTCCTCTGCGAGTGAAGTATGTGGTGGAAAGACTTTGCGAGTCATTGAACGGCGTGTTTAGATTCGTCTGTGGCAGATGCTATGCTCAGAGTAGCGGACGGGTCATAAAAGGCAAGAAACATCACTCTCCATTCTGTGAAAATGAAGAAGGTCAACATCCGTGGAATAATGACAATCAGAAATTTGTGTTTATTCTGAATGGTGACACACCTGATTTCACACGAGCAGTGCCTTTAGACAATGTGGTCAAGGATCATGATTATGATGACGATGATACTACCAGCTTTGATGAGAGTTGTACCAGCCAGAAGATAATTGCAGTAAAAATTCAGCAGCTTACAGCCGATTGGTTGGCTAGTGAAATGAAAATTTCAGAAATAGTTGAAGAATCTAAGCGGTACTGGATAAGGCGAGAGAAACTTGGTACAGCCATAAGAGATTTCGAACCCGCGTATCAGCGTGTTCGAGATGATAGCGTCTCTTCTTCTGGCAATGGTTCTACACTGGACCAGCCACTTCATAGTCCCGATAGCGACGTGGAAGAAGATCCGGATAGAATCTACGACTCGGATCTTGACGACGTCATGACTGTTCATGATTCCGACGAGGAAGACGAGAATTGTGGCGAAGATGACGGCTACGACGAAGACTTATATTACGAGTTAAAGCCTCGTGAAGAACTAATCAGCCTTTTAGAACAGAAACCTCAGCAGTTTAAGAGGTGTTTGATAACCTTGGATGGACCATACACGGCGAAATGTAAAGTTCTCGATTCTAGAATTATTGAAGATGGTGATAGCACAGGTGGTCATTGTGATTCCAGAACAGTGGTTTCTTCAATTTCTTCAGAAATGGATGTCTTGTACAACAGATCACAATGTGACAAAGAAGTGGACGGAACCACTGAATTTTTTGATGAAGGAAATCATAGAACTATAGAAATTCGAGGACGGGCCAACTGTGGCCCATGCTTTAGCGGAGATGAAGTCGTTGTAGAACTCAAGAAAACCAAAGAGTTGGGAGACAATGCAGCGGTAGTGTACCGCGGAACTGTCGTTGGAATACTGAAACGTCACACGGACAGAAGAGCCTACACGTTTCTCTGTCGTGTTGATGGATATATGGCACACCTTATGAGACCGATTAATGGAATAGCACCAAAAATTCACGTGGTTCACTCCGTGATCAAAGAGAAACACTATGCACAGAGGAACGAATTGGTGGCAAAGTATCACATGGAAGACGGAGAGCTGAAACTTGACAAGATCGTGAAACTTGATCCAAAACGTCGCAGGGATATGCTGTTTGTTGTTAAGTATCTTCAGTGGCTGCCGAAGTGTATGTATCCTTTAGGGTATGTGACCAAGATCATAGAATCAGGTCAGAGCCTTGAAGACAGTCAGAAAGTCCTGAACATTCTGTACCAAGTCCCTACCATGCCAAACAAGGAGTGCCGTGAAGCTGCGCAAGAGTTGCTCAATATTAGTAACGGTGCAACCAAGCTTGTTGACATCAAGCATTGGTACACTATATCAATAGATCCATCTGATTGCAAGGATGTTGATGATGCACTAACCATAAGAAGAATCGGTGCTGGTTTCGAAGTAGGCATTCATATCGCCGATGTGTCAGAATACGTTGAGATGGATGGGGTCATAGATAGCAATGCCAGAAAACGTGTAACTTCCTACTACCCTGCAGACAATAAAGTCTATCACATGTTGCCGTCAGAACTGAGCGAGAACATGTGTAGTCTTAAAGAGAATGAAGATCGCTTGGCACTTTCAGTTTTTGTAATTCTTTCACGCAATGGCGATTTATTGAATCAGTCACCAATGATCAGGCGCACTGTTATAAAGAACAAAAGGAATATGACGTATGAAGAAGCACAGGCTATCATCAATCATAATTCATTCTTAGTGCCGGAGTCTTTTGACGAGAATGATGAAAAGAGTGTTCTTTGTACTCTTCATTTCTTGGCTAAAAGACTTCGCCAAAGACGACTGAATCTTGGTCACTTATTCTTTCAGGACGACAATCCATTCAGCATCAACAAGTGCTACGATTCTCACCATCTGGTGGAAGAATTTATGGTCCTCGCAAACATTCAAGTTGCGAACTTTCTTGTTTCTAGATTCCCAGAATGCATTCCATTAAGACGCCAACTTGCTCCCGAATACGAAGACCTCGATGCTTGGTTCAACAACAATAGAGAACTCATAACTCGCTCTTTCTATTTTAGTCAGTACAGCTGTTTAACGGAAAAGATGACTGATTTTGATGAATTTGCGAATTCTGCAACAAGTTTCTCTTTTCTTTCATTGACACTTGAGAAGTTGAAAATGGCTGTGAAAAGAAACAATTTCCAGGAAATCAAAACCATCGTTGGAAATGAATGGTTCCATCCTGACCATGCTCTGGCAATGCTTGAATGGTGGGGTATACAGGAAAATGCAGAGTTTGTTCCGATAGGTGATCTCGGTGATGACGAACGAGATCATTTCAGTCTTCAAGTGCCCCACTATGTCCAGTTTACTTCACCTATTCGTAGGTACATGGACATTGTAATCCATCGTCTTGTGAAATGTGCTCTTGATCACGAGCCATCACCTTACACTTTGATCGAAGTGAGAAAATTGTGTAACAAAGCGAACGATGTGAACAGAACGGCAAAGAAATACCACAGAGCTTGTCGATTAATGAAGTTGACCGAACTCTTGTCAACTCCGTTTTATCTGCCGTGTTTCTTGGAAAGTTTTGATGATGATGGACTGACGCTGACAATTCCACACCTGGGAAAGGTGGCAAAGAGCCAGCGTGTGCTGAAGTACAGTGCCTTTTCTGTGAATGATAAACCTGAAGTGAACAATGAGGTAATTAGTTTGTTTCTGAAACAAGGATGCCATGATATATTTTTCTATTAATAGTGTTAGGTTTAATACCAGTAGGCCATTTGTATTATGCCGTGCATTAATAATTTGTAAAGATGGGCAAATACAAGTTTCTGTTCAAAAGTCGAGTCTGATCGACTTTATGTCATCAAAGGATGAGGTTGAAATTACTCACTTGTCCTCATGGACAACATAGTGACCAGGTCAGGTTTGAATCTGCAACCCTCCATCTGCATAATTTGAGCTTCTTTCCTACTTTGGAAGATATATTGCAATTGATGTCGAGATTTTATAATAATTTCTTTATTTCCGGTAGATACACTTGCTAGGCTTTAAATATTTGCCATCACGTCAAGAGTGTGTTAATATGATATCTTGATGAATATGATATCTTGATTGATATGATATTTTGATTGCTTTGCTGAATTTAGGTGCAACTGTTTTGGGAGAAACGCATGTATGATGCTGACAGTCGAATTCATTTCAAGAATTACGCAAGAAAGCGCCAAAACGCCAGACGAGTGATGAGAATAGAATCCAACAGGCACGTCGCTCACGTCAATTCCAGGCAGTGGTACGACCTTGATGGAGTGCAGTTTTAAATAACAACGAGAATGATGTGAAAAAATCGATCGAAGGAATCAAGGAGGACGCCATGCAGGAGAAACAGTGTCGAACCGAACAAACTGAAGTTACATCTGAAATGTACAATGATGAACTGATGGTGAAGCATCATGTTCGCTTTCGTCTATCTCTTCAGCGTGGAAGCGTGCTGGCGGTCCAGCTCGGTGCCGACTGTTGCAACGGGTTCTTGCAGCCTACAATTCGAATGGTGAACTTGACCCCGGAAAAGGACATTTGCGTGGAGCACAGAACAGATCCGGTGAGAAGTCTTGCAAGGTTTTAAATTTTAGAATTTACGTCTTCGATTTCTATAAGTATTATATGAATTCACGTTTAAAAGAGTTTCCTACTCTGTTCTTCTGCTTGGCAGACGTCATGCAAATCGATCATTTCCTTTTGGAATTATCTGAAAACTCACTTGTTTTACAACTCTTACAAGTGTAACTTGTCAAGCGCCCTTGACTTTGACTGTTGTTTAGCATCAGCGCAATATAAATTGTCTTGATAATAATATAAGCAGGCACGCCCGAAGTGGCCGGTTTGCAGCCATTGGAAAAATTTAGGGGTGCATGCACCCCTGAAATAAGATGGGCTGCACCCCTTTCAGCTAAAATTGGCCCAAAAATTGCCAAAATTTGATAAAACTGGCCCAAAAATTGCCAAAATTTTATAAAATTATAATAATTTAAAAAAAATCGCAAAAATTGGTAAAAATTGCCAAAATTTGATAAAACTGGTCAAAGATTTGCTGAAATTGGCCATAAAATTGCCAAATTTTGCCAAAAATAATTGAAACATTTGCAAAAAATTTTCTTGCTGCCAAGAAAAGTGTGAAGTGATGCTACTGCTTTTACCTGGAGAATTTCTGGACCCCCTGCTAAAAATACGTTCCGACGGGTCTGAATATAAGTAATAAAATAATAATCATAATAATAATCATAATAATTATTATAATAAATCGGCTAAACTTCTACGGCCCTAGTTCTCACTTCATCATAGTAATATGCATTATATAGTCGAGAAAGTCCAATATCTTTTTGAAGGTTTTATAAATTATGTTTCCTTCATCTTTGCATGTGACAACATTTGTTGTTCATATACATAATCATCTTTACTAACATTGGCATATTTAATTTAATCCTTACTTCTATAGCGCCATGCGTAGAAGCATCAGCTGATGGCACACCAAATCAAAATCATTCAGGATCTAGGCATATGAAGTCAGAATATTTTCTTTGAGTAGGTGTATGATGAACTCATGGTTTTGAGTTGCTTTGTTGATGGTGGTTCAGTGGTTATATGGTGGTTTATCAATATTTTCATTTGTAATGTTGTTATGTTCTGAATGTTTGTACTTGCTACAACCTCATGTTTAGTGTAGCTGCCAGTTTGATGACAATTGTACGATTTTTGTTTTAGGTAAAATGCTTTGCTGACCTGGCTACCGAGAAGGTTCGACCAGATTACCAGTCTATCGACCATTACCAAAGTGTGCTACTACCAATTCTGGCCATGGAAGCCGCATCAAAGACTGTCGCGGCAGGCGACACAATTCTCTGTAATAATGTCATTGTGTCACTACGTAAGACAAATGATGCGTACTATGGAAAGCTGAAATTACCTCTGGCTTTCTGCAAGAAGCGCAAGATTCACATTTTCAATAATTCGAAGGATGGTGAAGAGGATTCAAATGATTTTATGTGTATTCGCTATTATGTGGATCAAGATAAAATTTGCGAGACCAAAGACATAGTTTGTACAAGTTTTGTGCGGAACGTTTGGGTCGGCCATGCAGTTGCGCTGTACGTCCATGTTGGAGAGACTGAGGATGTGGTAGTTAAGTTCCGTCTGCAGAAGTTTAGCTCTTTGCCACCAAGAAGTTTTTTGGATGCAGGCCGAACGGGAGCAAAGTGTGCTGTTGAATTTCTTACTAAACTCCTTCCTGACAGGTTAGACTTTGATTATGTGGTCTTCTCATTACTGTTTAGTCTCCAAGTAACTTACTTTCCCTCTTCTCTGAATTTCTAGATTCTCTGTTATTCTGTGTTTGCTCTTCCTGTATATGTCAAAAAAAATTGAATCTGAAGCAATAGCATGAAGTGATTTGTAAAGCTTAGATGCGACCATTGATTCCGCATTGGCAAGTTTGTGTCCTAGATTTCGAGAAAGGTGTTTTAAAATACGATGGTTAAATTTTTTGCATTCAATTTCATGAGAATTGCAAATAATAAGCGATTGCAGGTTTTTAGCACTAGAATAGTCATCAATTGATCAAAAATTCAATCATCAATCATTATATCAATTATTTATTTAGTATTAAAAATGAAAAAAATAAGTTGCAGAAACAACTTGTGATAACAGCAACAATGGAACAGAGCTTGAATATAGGCCTATGTGAACAGTGTTGTTTCTTAAGGGTTGACGGATCTGGTTAATTTGGAAGTGAATGTTTTTGTTAACAGACGAATGGAAGATGCAGTGAAGTCTATTAACGAGTCTTCTGATCTTTGCAAGAAGATTGTTCTTGGACATAGATTTGATGATCTCCCAGGTCTAGCTAATTATCTGTTGTTTTGCTTATAAAATGAGAGAACCTGTTAGGTCACATTAAAATGCTTAACTTTTGAAAGAAATTAAAATTTGTAAATTATTTTTCTTTTGTTCTCTGACGAAGACACATTTAGAGATTGTTTCTAAATTTAATAAATGGTATTCGATTTGCAGGAATTATAAAATATGTGGAGAATGACACATACGATGTTGAAGCAGATGCTTCCACAAAAATGTATAAGAATAACAAAGATCAAACCGAGGCCATTAGAAAATCACTTCAGGGAAAATTCACTTTAATCCAGGGACCACCAGGCTAGTAATTTCAAGCTTGTCCTTTGTTATAATATTTGATTGTTTCTTGGTGTTGCCAATCTTGATACAATATTTCTCTTTAAGCTATTATTTTTAATCCTTTAATTTGGTATAAAAATAACATCTTTCAAAAACTACGGAAAGTTTATTCAAGTTTATGCAAGAAAGTTGAATTAACAATTATCTACAGAAAGTGGATAATTGTTAATTCACAATAATATTAGAAATGGCGCAAAGTACTAGGATAGAGAAGGTGACAAGGAGATAACCTCAAACTTAATTTATCTGAATGAGAATGTACCGTTCTTGTTTAGCATATTTCATTTTGAAAAGTATTTAATTCGGTAGCAGCACTTTACACAATGTATATCAACGTCTGCATTCAGAGAAATATTAGTATTGGAACTTAGAGAACAAATTAATATTCCCGTATAAAAATAATGGCAATTAATGGTATTTGCTGTCAGTCAGCCAAGTAATGCTAAAGTTAAAGTTTTCTGTTTTTATAAATTATGACGTGGGATGGGGTTTGCATAATAATTGCAGGAACTGGCAAAACCGTTACTGGAATCAAAACTGCGTACTGGTATGTGGAAATGAATAAAAAGATTAGGACAAACGGTGGAACGCATGGACAGGTCCTATATTGTGGACCATCAAACAGCTCTGTTGATGTTGCAGCAAGTAGGTATCTTTGCAAAGTTCCTAGCTTTATCATTTTTGTTTTAAAAAGCCATGAGATATCTCTGTGCTGTCTACACCAAGGATTTTATTTCAGATGCTTTCTTGCTTCTTTGTAGTTGTTTCCATTATGATAAATATGCTGTTGAGATTTTTTAGAAACAGACTTGAAGATTTTTAAAACTCTTATGTGTGAAGTAACTTGTATGATTTTGAAATGCAGAGTGGTTGAAAAAACTTGGGAAAAATTGTCCAAAGATTGTCCGTGTCTACAGTGAAGTTTTGGAGAGACAAGTGTTTCCAATTCCTCGAGATTCCTTGCAGATAGGAGCAAACCTAAGCGGTAGACGTTACGAGTTGATCGATAAAGACGAGAATAAGGACATCGCGCTGCATCACCTAATCCGCAAGAAAGAGAGAAAGTTCAGTGCCAGGATACGAGCATTTGACAAACTGTTTGCCGAAAAAAGAGATACACCGGAAGAAATCAGTGAAGAAAAGGTCGACGAATATAAAAAGCTCATAACAGATGCAGCCATAAGTGAATTGAAGGAATACGACGTCATTCTATGCACGTGTGCGGCTAGCGTAAGTCCGCGCATGCTGCGAAGCGCTAACATTCATCAGATCATCATTGACGAGTGTGGAATGTGTATGGAGCCGGAAACTTTGATCCCGCTGCAGGGTTTCAAGGGCGCCCGCCAGATCGTTTTGATCGGTGATCACAAGCAGTTGCAGCCAATTGTGACCAATTCAGTAGCCAAGAATCTTGGGCTTGACGTGTCTTTGTTTGAGCGATACAAGGATCAAGCCGTCATGCTCACTGAGCAGTACAGAATGGTTAGTGGGCATCTGTTTCCTTATTTGCTCATTTCATTGCATATGGTCTACACTACTGTATTTTCCATGGTGCTGTGCCAAGGGCTGTAGAATGTGGTTTTTAAAAGCCTGGCGTTTTTAGTTTTATAAAAAAAAACTTTAAAACCTATAAAAGTCAAGCTTCAGATTTTTGGGTTTTTGTTTTTAAATAAAAAATGTAAACCTCATCTTTAATGTTTTTAAGATTTTTACTCTCTACGGACAGCTTAGATCAGAGAGGCGATGGAGGGGACAAGAGAAGGGGTAAGCATAGAAGGAAGAATAATACCAGCACTGAGATTTGCTGATGATCAGGCAATATTAGCTAATAATGAAAAAAACTTACCAAAAATTATGGATAGACTAACTCAAGTATCAGAGGAGTATGGTATGCGAATAAATACAAAGAAAACGAAAATGATGATCATCAGTAAGAAAGAAGGAAAAGAAGTGAAGATCACGATTTATGGGGGAAAAATAGAACAAGTCCAGAAATTCTGCTACCTGGGGAGTCTCATAACGGAAGATGCAAGATGTGAGGAGGAAGTGAAAAGGAAAATTGTGATGGGAAAAGAGGCATTCTATCAAAGAAAAGAACTGATAAGAGGAGGACTAGACAGAAACTTGAAGAAAAGACATCAAAACATGTACTGATATGGAGCGTGACACTTTATGGATCGGAAACATGGACTCTAAGAAAAGAGGAAATAACAAGACTAGAGGCCTTTGAAATGTGGATATGGAGAAAAATGGAGAAGATCAGCTGGACAGAACATAAGACAAACGAGAAAGTGCTGAAACAGGGCAGAATACTACGAAGAAGGACAGCAGACCACATGCAAATGATGTGGTGAGAATACAGAGAAGCGTTTATGGGTGTTGACTTGCCAAACATTAAAACCTAAAAAGCTAAAAAAATTAAATCCTAGAAATCCTATAGGCCTAAATTTTGCTTATAAAAACCTTATTGTTATTTGTAATCATAATTATAATCATTATTATTCCAAATCCTTGACTTCCATCCACATCGCTTTAAGTTTTAGAGATGGTATTGTTGTCATTGGCTATATTTACATTGCCTGTCTGGAAGGGCTCTAAGCGGATTAAACAAGGCATCCGACGGTGATAGCATGATATTCCACATTAACCAGTGGAGATATATTTTAAATTAATTACTTTATTAATTATTTGCTTTTTATATATTTAATAACTATAGTTGTAATTGAAAATTAAAATTTTCTGATGGCCTTTGCTGTGTTGAAATTACATTCTAGAAATCTTTGATTGATTGATTTATTTATTTATTGAATTGATTGATTGATTTACTGACTGATTCATTGATTGACTAACAGGCCGACTTTGATTTTTTACAGCATCCACGTATCTGTGAATTCCCTTCCATCCAATTTTATGACAACAAATTGAAAACTGCAGATATTCACGACTGCTTGAATGAACGAAGGTACACATTTTGGCCCAACAGATATGTTCCTATGGTCTTCTGTCATGCTGAAGGTGCAGAAAAGGTTTTGTCTGTCTCAACTGAAGATGGCAACGAGCATTCAAGAAGCAACGAACTGGAAAGAAGTGAAGCTGTAAGAAGAACATCTAATTTCATGATGATGATGATGATGATGATGATGATCATCATCATCATCATCATCATCATCATCATCATCATCATAATCATCATCATCATCATCATCATCATCATCACCATGTTCTCTATCCTGAGTCAGGATCAGGCTCTATTGTTTCCATTGCGCTCTTTGTATTGCTTCTTCTTTGATTTCTTCATAGGTTCTGTGTGACTGTGCATCTGTTTTCACCATCCAGTCCAATAATATCATCCTCCTTGATCTTTCGTTTTTCTTTTTTCCTGATATACTTTCCTCATTTACTGTTCTTAGCAATGTTTTTTCTCTTAGCACATGTCCAATCCAGTTCCTCTGTCTTCATTTGATGGTGTTAATCAGCAATCTTTGTTTTTCCACCATCTGTAATACTTCTTCGTTTGATTTCTTTTCTGTTCACTTGATCATTTTTGTCCTCCGCGATAGTAAATATATTTAAGGAAACTTATGTAAAGATAAAAGATAATAATACTACTACTACTACTAATAATAATAATAATATTATTATTATTATTATTATTATTATGGGTCATTCAAATTAATTATAATAATAATATTTTTATTATTATTATGTGATTTTTAGTGATTTATGGGGCATTAATATGTGAGAAAACCACAATAAATTGAGACGTTTATCCGATTTATTAATCTGTCTGCCGTTATTGGTCATGGATTAATTTCTTCTTCTTTAAGTTCTGAAGCAGGTCCTGGTTCCCATTGGTGCCATCTATCTCTGTCAGCAGCTTGGGTCTTTAATCCTTTGTATCCGCCTTTTGTCATCATCCAGTGCAGTAGTGATGTACGTGGTCTTCCTCTGTTTATTTTACCCCCATGTGCCCTTCCAGTAAACAAGATTCTCCTCTTAAAATTGGCCCATCCAGTTCCTACGATCAACCAGTCAATACCAGAAATTTCGGAAGTTATAATTTTTCTCGTGACGCCGGACCCCATGCCTTTCCACGGAACATAAAAACAACTTTCCGTAAACATTTGAAAACACATCTGTTTAATTGTGTTTATAATCTAAATTAATTGTAAAACTTGCTAACATTGATTGATTAACGCAATATAAATACCTAATTTTTACATTACATTACATTCTTTTGCCTTTGTCTTATTGTTTGTATTATTGTCTTTTTCTCTTCCACGATATCTAGGACTTCTTTATTGGATATATGTTGTGTCCAACTTATTCTTTCCATTCGCCTCCATATCCACATCTCGAACGCCTCCAGTCTTCTGATGTCGTCTTTTCTCATTGTCCATGTCTCTGAGCCATATGGTTACACTCCATATCAGTGTTTTAATCATTCTCTTCTTTAGCCCTTTATCGAGATTACTCCTCATTATTTCCTTCCTTTGGTAGAATGCTTCCTTTCCCATTGCAATTCTCCTTCTTATTTCGCTTTGACATCTGGCATCTTCCGTGATAAGGCTGCCAAGGTAGCAGAATTGTTTCACTTGTTCTACCTTCTGTCCATAGATTGTGATGTTTGCCTCCTTTCCTTGCTCTTTACTGATGACCATCACTTTTGTCTTTTTGGTGTTAATCCTCATACCATATTCTTCGGATACTAAGGCCAGTCTATCCATGATGTTTTGTAAAGCTTTTTCTTTGTTTGCTAACATAGCCTGGTCGTCTGCAAATCGCAATGCTGGTACCAATACTCCTCCTACTTTGATTCCTTCTTCCAACTCCTCTAGTGCTTCTTTGATCAGTTCTTCGATGTATATATTGAATAGCAGTGGTGACAGCGGGCATCCCTGTCTTACCCCTCTTCCAATCTTTCCCGGTTCTGTCATGTCTCCTTCTATTCTTATTCTCACTGCTTGTCCCATGTAGAGATTACCGATTGTCTTTTCTCCAATCCACTCCAAGTCTTCGCAATGCCCTCATTAACTTAACCCAGTCCACTCTATCAAAGGCCTTCTCATAGTCTACAAAGCATATGTAGACATCCTTGCCGTGTTGTATACTTCTTTCACTTAGTACTCTTAAAGATCCAATGGCATCCCTAGTCCCCATTCCTCTTCTAAATCCAAATTGATCATTGCCAAGGAAGTGGATGCTATCAACTTTTGCCTGTATTCTTTTGGTGAGAATTTTCAGAACAATTTTTTGGCTGCATGACTAACCAAGCTGATCATTCTAAATTCCTCACAATTTACTGCATTCAATTTCTTCTCTACAGGAATCATAACTGTCTGTAGGAAGTCTTCTGGCCATATCCCAGTTGCATAAATGTCACGACAGATTTGATATAGTACCTTCCTTCCCTTCTCTCCGAGTGATTTTAGCATTTCACTGGGTATGTTGTCAACTCCTTCTGCCTTGTTGTTTTCCATTTTTTCTTTGGCCTTTATTATTTCTTCTTCTATTATGTCTGGTCCTTTATCCTCCAGCTCTTCCTTATATTCTTTTTCACCTAGGTCCATGGGTCTATTATCTTTCATGTAAAGCTCTTCAATGTACTCTTTCCACCTTTTCATCACAGTTTCATGATCAGTTAACAGTTTTCCTTGTTTATCTTTAATTGTATTACCACTTCCTCCTCTTCCCGATTTCTTTGTCAGTCTTAATTTAAGATTAATTTAAGATTAATTTAGCATGACGTTAATTTACTATGCTTGTGCTGAACCGCTTTAGCACTTAAATAATGTTCTGCTTTTAAGAATAGGAATGGTTAAATGGTTATACCAGATTTTTAAAATGTAAGCTGCACAAATCTGATTGCTTCTTTGTAGTTAAGATAATTTAGATAAATAAGGGTTGGGCTATAAAAGTTGTTGATGAAGTCTCAATTTTGAAAACATAAGTTTACAACAGGTTTTCTGATGATAAAATAAAATTTTAGTTGCAATATTTTCGAAATTTGGGCTGAGATGTGTCTTTATCCAGAGCCTCAAATTGGCTATATCTAGAAATGCTTGCTATCAGTCATATTTATTAATATTTAAGTGAATTACACCTTGAAATTGATTTAAAATTTATACTGCTATCCTAAATCTGTTGCTTAAAAATTACTTAGAGAGCTTATATTTTTAGGCAAGGATCTTTTTCAGCTTGGTTAATTATTACAAAGTCAATCCAGACAAGATTACGATATTATCACAGTACAAGGCTCAGTGTTCTGACATCGAGCACAACTTGAAAGAGCTTGGCTATGCGCACCCAAACGTTGGAACTGTCATCGCCAGTCAAGGTATATTTAAAGAAACATATGTAAAGATAAAAGATCATAATAGTAGTAGTGGTTTGGGTGTTAATTTAGACAGGCAATGGGTTTGCTCTAAATATTATCACTAAACATTATAACGGTTCATGTGTCACAAAAACCTCATTTTTTGTGTAACTCTGTTAACAATAAG
The DNA here is from genome assembly GCA_018105865.1 of Metaphire vulgaris. NCBI lineage: Eukaryota > Metazoa > Annelida > Clitellata > Crassiclitellata > Megascolecidae > Metaphire > Metaphire vulgaris. Next base: position 8,525,067 of record CM030866.1, on the reverse strand, counting down.
TTGTCTTGGCGCTTATATCCTAACATTTAATAGAATATACCGGTATATAAGACTTGTTTGCAGCAACTAATTTAAATAAATATATGAGTAAAGTCTTATGAATTTATATGGCGCTTGTAGAGTTGTGCTGTAGTGGCTATTTGTTCTTAGATTTTGCTTTTTAGTAAGTTGTACTTGTCCATTCTACTGTACTTCTTACTAAGCCATTGGCTGCATAATGACCTTGGACATGTTTTTACCCATAATTGTTTGTAAGGGACAATGGGAAACCAACACACTGTCTAACCCATCTCAGGGGCATAAACTTTTCGTAAATTGAAGTGATTTATTATAATTGAGCTTGAAAATATTTGCTCATGTGTACAGCTAAAAATATTGCAGGTAAGAATTCATGCTATGTAGGCACAGATTGTTCTGTTTTTATTTCTGTGCCTACATTTTACATTAATTTGGGCCCAGACTATTCATTAAGTCTATCATGACCTATAAATAACTGCTCATTGTCACCCATTTGCCATAACTGGGACTGGAAAGCACTGACTGACACATTGGATCCGACAATGGTGGATTACGATTTTACTATTGACTGATGTCAGATGCATTATTAAAATGGCGTTACAGAAGTTCTTTAGTTAATTAGTTGGTATTTTAATTTACTTGCCAACTGCAGTTGATTTGCAATATTGTTTGTCTGGTGCAGGTGATGAGTGGGACTATGTGATCCTCAGTCTTGTCCGATCCATGCCGCAATACGAAATTGAGAAGAAACCCTCAATCGGCTGGTGTCAAAAGAACATGGGATTCATTATCGATGAGCACCAGATAAATGTTGCGCTCACAAGAGCACGTCTTGGACTCATCATTATCGGTAGGATTACATATGTAATATCGTGTGAAAGTATTTGTTAGTGCTTCAACTCTGACTGATCTCTGGAATTGACCTTGCCTGACCACTAAACTTCGGCTTAGCAATTGAAACTATTAAGTATGTTCAGAAATTAGAAGCTACTATAGTCCATGCTCCCGTAAGCACTATAGAAATTCATGAGATTTTACTTGTATGTAATATCATGAGCAGTAGTTAGTATTCGTAAATGTTTTCTTTATATATGGGTATTTTGACAACCTTTTGTTGAATTAGAAGTCTAAGTCTAATAATAATAATAATAATAATAATAATAATAATAATAATAATAATAACTGGATTTTAAGTGGTTTAGTTAAATTTCTTCTGTGTTGAAAACCCCTGTCGCTCATACATCTCTCTAGGCCAACTTCTGTCATCACTGGTTCAAATTTTACCTCGTCTCGCTCCTTCAAAAGTTTCATGCCTCAACCAATCCTCATTATCCCATATAGTTAACTTCGGTGTGCCTCAAGGATCAGTCCTCCGGCCGTTATTGTTCAGTCTCTATACTACACCACTATCATCTTTAATTGACTCCCTCAACTTGAATCGTCAGCTTTATGCTGATGACACTCAGCTATTCCTTTCCTTTTCACCTTCTTCATTTGACGCATCAATCACTGCACTTGAATCAGCATTCTCGTCTATCTCTACATGGATGTCACCAAACCTCCTTGCTCTTAATCCATCCAAGACAGAATTCCTCTTAATAGGATTACCCAAAGAGGTTTTAAAAATTGACAGTCCCAAGCTAATTTTGGCTCCAGACACCACAATAATCCATGGTCAAATTGCCAAAAAAATCTTGGTTTCAAATTTGATTCATCTTCAAATTTTGAATTACAAATCTCTCAACTTTCGAAAACCTGCTATGCCCATATTCGCGACTTATGACGCCTTCGTCCTTGCCTCAACTTCAAAACTGCCTCCTCAGTTGCCACTTAAATAATTCATTCCAAACTAGACTACTGCATCTCCCTTTACTATAACCTCCCAAAAACCTCCATCAACCAAACTACAATCTATTGAAATTGCACTAGCCCGAGCAGTAACCAAATCACCAAAGTTCTGCTATATTTAACCTATACTGAAGCCACTTCACTGGCTTAAAATATCTGAACGCATCCAGTACAAAATAATAACAATTACATACAGTTCACTTCATTCGTCAAAACTGGTTTATCTTTGAAAATTCCTAAAGCCTCAGCCTCCTGGACCTACGCGATCGTCATCTCATCTCTCTCTCTCACGCCCGTTAAATCAGTCATCTCTCAAAATCTGCAACCGCAGCACTTTCTCATATGTCTCACCAGAACTTTGGAACTCAATTCCAGCTTCCCTCCGTTGTCTACAACATGGTCAAACAACAAGCTCCACGTCCTCAGTTCCTTTAATTCCTTCACTATCTCTTCAAGCCTTTAGGTCTAAACTTAAAACCTTCATATTCCAAAAGTCGTTTCTTCCACTTCATGGATACACTGATCTTTGCCCGGCCGACAACCCACCTTGCCTATAGCTATTTCAAGAAAGATTAAGCACACCTAAGAATAAGAAGCTACAACTGTACTACTTTCCAAAGCGCTATATAAATTAACGAGGTTTGACTTACTTGCTTACTTCTGTTTGTCTGCTTCTGCTGTTATTGATCTTTGATTAAAAAAACACAATTCGCAGTATACAACGCCAAGACAGCACACATATTCAATATCAGTTGTTAAATTTTTACACTAAATCAAACTAACAAATAAATGCCTAATCTGATATCACATTTTACTTAGGTCACTTTCAAAAGCATTCAATTGATTATATAATGTAATGTAAAACTACATTTAGATAGCACTACACAATCAGGCCTACCATTAAGAGTTACATGCCCTACCATTACTTTGAACAAAATGGTAAATATTATGTATTCCATAAAGAGCACTAAACTAATTAGAGATTTGCTTGCTTTTTGATTAAAGAAGAGTTCCAGTGATACTTTGCTTTAATAATATTTTAAACACAGATTTATTATTTTTAATAAGCACTTATTTTGTTATGCCAAAAATATGGATGCTGTGTATTAATTAGTGTTGGCTCTCTGGGTTTCAGGTAATAAGCATTTGCTGAAATGTAATGATATGTGGAAAAATCTTCTTAATCACTTTGAGCGTCGTAAGCTGATAATGGACACTGATAAGTTCCTGCCGTCAAGAAACCGCATGGGACAAAGACCAACGGATGATGAAGCTCAACTGTACGATCGATTTGGAAATCTTCGACCAGAGCCAAGACAAAACTTGCGTGATTTTATGCCTAATGGACATGGAGGAGGCTTAAATCAGGGACACGCAGGAGGACGTGGAACAGGCTTAACACAAGGACAAGCAGGGGGACGAGGAGCAGGCTTACAAGGACACACAGGAGGACGTGGAGGACAATTCAGAAATTATCAAAACAGAAGTAACTATAGCAATGACTCACAGAGCAATAGGGGTTTTTCTAAGCCGTTTAACAAGAGCAATGTCTGAATGCTCTAGTTGTAAATAGTAAGCTTACAAATTCTTATTTCCTGCAGTTAATTGTGTTATCTACAGCTGTAAAATATATAATTTATGTATCATTTTGGTTTGGAGCTTTTTGCAAAAATTTAAGTGCATTTACTTCATTATAAAATTTTCTTCATCACTTTTGTTGTCTACTAATAATTCTTAAAGTGTAAGTAAGTAAGCATTTATTGTTATTGATTGTTGAAAACATCTCCATTATTATTTCCGTAAACATAATTTTATGCTGTTATTTGTCTTGCTTGTGTTGATGACCAAGTACCATAGGTTTGATATTTGTACCTAATTATTTTGAATTTATGCTTGTTAAGGTTTTGAGGTTTTTAAACAGTGTTTGCATATTTGCCTGATACTAGGAAAAATATTTGATGGCTGTTTTGAGAATCTAGCTAATGTATGATATAGGCATGGCATTTGATAGTTATCAGGGATTTTAAGGAATCATATTTTTGTATTTTCTTCTTTAACAGCGCTCAAAGTTCATTGCTGCATCTCCCAAAAATGCTGGCAAGCAAAAAAATCCACCCAGGGGTTTTTGCACCTTGAACTTTTAGCACTGGGAAAATCCTGACAATCTTTATACTTATCTACCATTTACAATACTGTAATTCCTCCATTTTCCATACCTCTTGATTATGTACTTGATGATTTGGAGTCATTACCAATATATCTGTATGAAAAGTTTCCATATCTTTTCACATTTTCATTAATCACATTTGCTGTGTCACTGCACATTAAAACCTGATAACATGGCAGCTTGGGCTATCGTGTGCCCCGAGTATTAAAACATGGCCGCTACTTGATGCCAATGCTTATAATTGCAAGATTTTTGTGTGTGAATTGCATAGGCATGCTTCTTGCAACCAATAAACGTATTCTGTAATTTTATATACGGTAGAACTTTGTTATAATGGACTCCATTATAATGTATGCTTGGTTATAAAGTGCCGCCATGTATGGTCCGGTGTGATGTGCTACTGTATTGCATGGTATTGGATATAACTTGCCTCCCATATTGCATACTAAATTTTTCAGACCCGCTAAGTATGTTTATAATGAAGTTCTACTGTATACTCTCATTTTCATATTGTCACTTTTGTTTTTAAGGGTCTTAAAATGATTCAAGAAATGTATACCTATGTATTCATATGTGATTTTTAACAGTGGCGTAGCCAGGATTTTCGGGTAGGGGGGGCACCAGAGCGAGCGAGGTGGTCTTGGGGCTGAGCCTCCAGTGGGGTCCAGGGGGCCGAGGCAGAGCCCTTGTTCGAGGGTTAGGGGCGAAGCCCCCTGAAGCTGAAAGTTTTTTGCAATTTAGTATAAAATTTGCACATATTTTTGCCAAGATCAGATTACAAACTTACTAGTCAATAGAATGAATAGATCAAGTCAATATAGGCGAATTCGTGTTAATCGAAAGGTACTCCAAACTTTAGAACAAAGAGCCATGGTTGACAATAAAATAAAGCTTTAGCATCCAAGTTTTGTTGATCAAAAAATTGACGATGTCAGTTTTTAACCGCCAGTCAAAGTTTATCTAAGTTCCCATCTACGCTCACAAAAGTTAGCAAACTGTAAGACCAAGTCATCGGTAGATAATGAAAGTACAGTAAGATATCTTTTTCCACTGTTGCAAGCAGTGGCGTAGCTATGATTTCCGGAAGAGGGGTTTTGAAAAAAATTTCGTTGATAACCGCCAAGGTTGGTTTCACCCCAAAAATCGCCTCAAAAAATAAAAATTGCACGGGAATACATAAAAATTTTGTTTTACGCCGTCCAAGGGGAGTTTTAACCCCAAACCCCCGTGGCTACGCCACTTGTTGCAAGCATCAAAGCTTCAAGGCGATCTTGTGACATGGTTGATCGTAGTTTCGTCTTCAGGTTGCAAAGCTTAGGGGTCGTCCATAAATGACGTAACGCGATTTCGGTACTTTTTGACCCCCCCCTACGTAACGCGATGTAACAAAGTCGAACCCCCTAAAGTATGACGTAACAACGGGCCGACCCCCCTTTTCGTCTTCCGAAAAGTCTTGACAAGCAAAGAAAAGGTCATTCGTCTTTCTATTTTTTCCCTCTCCAAACATACTGACAAGCAAAAAAGGTCGTCCTTGTATTTTCCCCTCTCCAAATACCCTGACAAGCAAAACAAAGATCGTCACTTAGAAATTTTGTGTTACGTCACATCTACGGAACCCCCTCCCACCCCTCGTCACACTTCGTAACGAATGTCCGGACCCCCTCCCCCTAGGCGCGTTACGTCATTTGTGGACGAACCATCAGAGAAAGCACGTTCTACACCTGCAGTTGCCACAGGCAAAGTCATACCAATCCTGTACAGTAGCCTATATGAGGATCATCAGGCCCCGTCAGAGGCTGAAGGAGGCCCGGGCCATTTCGAAATTTTGAGGCCCTGAACTCCAACAGTTGCGGACTATTAGAGTATTATAACTATGGACTATTAGTCCATACTATCCAGTAGCGTCATTTCACACTTTTCTTGGAGACAAGATAATTTTTAGCAAAATTTCAGCAAATTTTGACAAATTTTTAGCAAGCAATTTTTGCAATTTTGGGCCAATTTTTGATATTTTTGGGTAATTTTTGCGATTTTTTGCCGATAACTTAAGGAGTTGATCGAAAATGTTGATGTACATGTTAATTCTTAGCGCGTTTGCAGCATCAAACTGGACAATATCGCTCATTCAAATGCCGTGGAATATTTTTCTTTCGCCCTTCTTTGAATTCTATATCCATATAAGCCTAATCCAATGTACTGGTCAGCTCAGCTGCTTTCTGTAGTACGTCTTGAAGTGTCGACTGGCCGTGAGGTCCGTCACCCAAATACCAGTCTGTGAATTAGCCAGTGGCCACTGGCCAGGCCTGTGACTCACAGACCTGGAATGTCGGGGGTTCACCGCCTGTGAGCCCCGACATTCATGGTTTGAACCAAGCTCTACATTATAAACACGCTGTCAACGGTAAGAAGGCGAATATCACCAATCAGCATGGCCAGAAGTTCAAGTTACTGAAAGGGTCGGGGGTAGGGTATGAACAATCTCCTCGGATTTGCACGATTCCCATGACCCAGTCAGACTGAGGTAGGGTGGGCACGTGCCCCCCTGTGCCCCCCCGTGGCTACGCTAATGATTTTTAATATGGTGCAACATGTTGGCAATGATCAGCATGAAATAATTTTGCCTGATAAATGCCACTTAGTGTAATTTTCTATTTTTGATGGCAAATTATTGTCGATTGCATATTTAATGTCAAATTCCACTTTGCTATGAATACATTTTGTTTAGTATAATTTTTAGTTTTATCAGTAGATGTTTTTAACGTTGTCTATATCAATAAATTCTCAGGCAGTCTCATGTTTGTGATATCGTTAAATTTACTAATAAAGCTAAAATCAACCGAGTCTTGGTTCTTTTCAAAATCTAACGGCACAACAATAATTATTGGGCAAATACGACTCATAGCAAAAACTGACTTTTAAAACTGGCTCAGATATGACTCATAAACTGGCTAATACAAGACTTATATATGACTCATAATCCGCCTCTGATATGCAGTGGCGTAGCCAGCTTATGCAAAGTGGGGTTGTTAACTGGAGACACTATGCAACTGAACACCAGCGGGGGCCGCGGCCGACCCTCACTACATCCCTCATTCAACAAAAAGTCGACGGATTTAGGGTAATTTCACCAATTATTGGCCACCAATTTTTTTACATGCAAGATTTTGGGAAAACTGCAGCAAGATGCACTGTGGAATTTGGAGTCTTCTAACTCTTCTTAAAGGTCATGAAAAAGTGCTTACAAATCACATAGCTGTAACAACCTAGCCTCACTGCCATTTGGATGTTGACTATTGCCTGGCTGATCATATACCTTCTCCATAGCTATTTTAGGAAAGGCTGAGAGCCAGAGAATAAGCAGCTACCGGTACTGTTGTGTTGCTATCCAAGGCGCTATAGAAATCCACGAGATTTTACTTACGTACTTATAATTATTATATTTAATTCTTTAGAGGAATTTGAATAGCTTCTGAATGTCGTTTTAACTATAACAATTATAATGAATATTTTCAAACGAATTCTTTACAACTTGCCAGTGGCGTAACCAGACTCAAAATGTAACCCGGGCAGCTGACGAAGGGGTGTCCGTAAATTACGTGGGCCTACACAATTTTGGCGAATTTGGACCCCACCCCTTATCAACACCTGTCAAACTGTTCAAACCCTCCCCATTTTTTACGTAAATTATGGACAGCCCCACCTCAACAAAAATCATTTTTTAAAAATTAACATGGGGAACTTAACAATAGACATCAATCGGTCAGTTTACTTTGAGGAAGTTCAAGTTTCGCATATGCAGGCCATAAGAACTACAAAGCGTCATAAGACATAACCAAAAGAAACTTTGGAATTGTGCGGATCAAATAACGAAAAGTGTATGAGTATAACCAAGTAAGCATCCAATTACATCTATTATATTAAGATCCTTATCTGTATGTCTCTCTGTCTGTTACCTTCAAGCGTTCTGATTGGTTGACTATTGGTAGACGGTTTAGACCGTTTAGTCCTTACGTCGCGATGCGTTGCTGGACGATGTTCGAAGACGACGTTGTTCGAAGACGACGTTGCTATTGGTAACAATTGTTCGTAGAATCGTAGTACGGTAGTTTAACACGGTTTAGTCGAGTCATTGCAGCGTCAGAGGGCTGGGCGTGCGACGACGTTGCTATTGGTAACAATTGTTCGCAGCCTGAGGTAGTTGCCCAATTTTAACGTACATTTTAACGTACACAAAAAATACGTGTACAGCGTCACAAATGGTCACAGTTGCGTGATTTTAACGTACATAGGCCTAATTATTACGTGGCGCAGAGCTTGGCTAGGTGGCGATCATTGAAATGTTGTTCAGCATGAATTCAATGATTGGGTATTAGGTATAGGTATTGGATTAGTATTATCCTGCACTGCGAGCGAAGCGAGCGCGAGCGAAGCGAGCATCTTTCTAGTTAAGTTATAAATGACTCTGAGTTAATGATTAATTATAATTTTAATAGATACAGATAACTTTAACTAATTGCCGATAAACGAAACTACCCTGAAGTCAAAGCAATACGAGAAATCATATCTTTAAAATCCGACTAAACACGAGATTGTGAGTAAAACAATATATTCATTCTTGGCGCGAACTTGTAATAAACCGTACAAACCTCCACTCGTAAAGCACAACCACTTGCCAGTGTGATTCCCGTTAACTGAAACTGAAACTGAAATATCCGTTAACTGATAAATAATAAATCCGTTAACGGGAACTGGAACTGGAAAATACGCAAAACTGCAACGAAAACTGAAACTGGAAAATAAGCAACTGAAACTGAAAAATCGAGTCATATCAGTATCGTTTTAGTTTCAGTAATCTGAATATGGTAGGTGAACATCAGGGCAGCTGTGTGCACGACAGGCTGGCTATTGATCTATTGTCCACATGAATGTCAGTACTCAATAGGCCAGTTGTTTACTGCTCGCTGGACCTATTGCCGGCCAGGGCAACAGGACGTCACGCCCCCCGCAGTTACAGTAGTTCTTTGGCCCCTTAATTGACGGTATTCGTCTACTAAGCCTGTAAGGCCTGCGTGGAGTACACTGACCTACTTTGGTCATATGGACATACTATTGGAAGAATGCTCTTTTTTATGTACGTGTACTCTAATGAATGATTAATGTAAGCAATTTATTTACTTAAGTTATGTATGTAACTGGCATGATGTTCTGTTAGAAATAAACCCATTCACAAATAACTTTGTTTCTACTAACTTTAAACTTCACATGTGTAATGTGAAGTTTAAAGCTAGAAGACCCCAAGACTTTCAGGCTGTGTGCCCTTATAACCAGTTGAATAAAAATGAATATGAAATGTCAAATAAACGTTGTGCTGTAATGATACTGTTGCTACAGTATTTAAATGTAGGGCTTTCATCCTATGTCTGCGGTTTTATTAGAACGACTAAAAACTGGAACTGAAAAATACCTGCAACTGAAACTGAAACTGAAAAATATACAAAACTGAAACGGAAACGGAAACTGAAAAATAAGTTTGCAAAACGGAACTGAAACTGGAACTGAAATATAATGAGCAACTGGAACCACACTGCCACTTGCTCGGATGGCATTATACACTGTACATTACATGTATACGCCCTTGATTTTGGCCTCTGCTATGTTACGGCGCTATATAAATTGTCATGAACAATAACAATAACAATCAAGGAATTTTAGCAGGGAAACGGGCGAAGAAGGTCAAATCTCAAAGCAGCTGCCATTTTGCTTCTAAGATTAGTAGCCTATTCCGAACACATTCGTAGCACGCACAGGTCAAAAAGATTTCGAGTGTCCCTGCTTCAGCTATCTGCTATCCCTGCAATCACTGCCTATCAGTCACCAACTCATAAATCTTCACCATCTGCGACGCCCGTACGTCGTACGCCCCAATTATCACTTTAGATAGAGTTTCGGAGTCAAATTCAGTAGAGGAAGATGCAGAGAGAAGAAATCATGCATAAGGACAGGCGATTACCACCGTAACTGAAATTCGATATATGTCACGCAGTGTGATTCCAGTTAACTGAAACTGAAACTGAAATATCTGTTAACTGATAAATAATAAATCCGTTAACGGGAACTGGAACTGGAACTGGAAAATACGCAAAACTGCAACGAAAACTGAAACTGAAAAATAAGCAACTGAAACTAAAAAATCGAGTCATATCAGTATGGTTTCAGTTTCAGTAATCTGAATATGGTAGGCGAACATCAGTGCAGCTGTGTGCACGACAGGCTGCTATTGATCTATTGTCCACGTGTATGCCAGTACTCAATAGTCCAGTTGTTTACTGCTCGCTCGACCTATTGTCGGCCTGGGCAACAGGACGTCACGCCCCCCCCAGTGACAGTAGTTCTTTGGCCCCTTAATTGACAGTATTGTCTACCAAGCCTGTAAGGCCTGCACGGAGTACACGCTGCTTTGCTGATTGACCTACTTTGATCATATGGACATACTATTGGAATAATGCTCTCTTTTATGTACATGTACTCTAATGAATGATTAATATAAACAATTTATTTACTTAAGTTATGTATGTAACTACTGGTATGATGTTCTGTTAGAAATAAACCCATTCACAAATAACTTTGTTTCTACTAACTTTAAACTTCACATGTGTAATGTAGAGACTTTCAGGCTGTGTGCCCTTATAACCAGTTGAATAAAAATGAATATAAAATGTCAAATAAACGTTGTGCTGTAATGCTACTGTTGCTACAGTATTTAAATGTAGGGCTTTCATCCTATGTCTGCGTTTTTATTAGAACGACTAAAACTGAAACTGAAAAATACCTGCAACTGAAACTGAAACTGAAAAATATACAAAACTGAAACTGAAACGGAAACTGAAAAATAAGTTTGCAAAACGGAACTGAAACTGGAACTGAAATATAATGAGCAACTGGAATCACACTGATGTCACGTAGATACATAGACCAGCCATTGGCAGCCAAACACGATGACTGTAGTAATTACTGCACTTCTAGCTGATGCCTGTGAAACACGTTTCGAAGAGACCGTAGTGACTATATTAAAATAGTATTGCAACGACGTGCATGGCAGCGCAAAATTAAGCAAAACCAAAAATTAAAGGCATACTTTTTAATTTTTTCAACCCGGAATTTTTTCAACCCGGGCAGAAAAGCAAAGTAACCCGGGCATTGCCCGTAATTGCCCGGGCGTGGTTACGCCACTGCAACTTGCAATACCTGCTTCATTAAAAAAGTGATTTTGAAACATTAATTTTGACATTGGAAAGATGGGGGTTAACGCGATGTGGCGTCATTTTTAGGGGTCTGACTTTTTGTGACGACTTGTGACAAGAGGAGGGAGGGGTAAAAATTGCAAAAATCGCGTGACGTCATTTATGGACGGGCCCTAAATTAAATTATGTACAAAGAAGTGAAAACTCAGCTTTTGACGGGTTTGATATTTAAGCACTTTTAAAGCACCATTCATAATACCCTAATGAGAAACTTTATCTGTGACAAACACAGCATCAAACAGTACGCAAACAAGAAACAAAGGTAAATGTAAAGATACACTCCATAGGCCATCGCGGAGTCGCGGACCCGTCGGGAACCGAAGGGTTAGCGCCTTCAGTTACACACATCAACGGTTGAATGAGGGCGGAATGCCAGGCTTCACTCGCCGTATTTCCTTCCACCGAGTTAATACTAGTGCTGTTACGGTTTCACCTCGAGCAGTCTCGGTCGGTTTCTGTTCGGTTTGGACCGAAAAACCGCGGTTTCGGTTCGGTTCGGATTTTTAACCCTAGGTTAGGGTTAGGGTTAACCCTAACTCTAACCCTAGGGTTAGCGATAGGTTAACCCTAACCCTATGACCTCTTTTTGCTTTCAGGGATTTTGGAGAGGAAAAATGATACAATTATGACCTCTTTTTGCTTGTCAGGTTTTTTCGAGAGGAAAATATACAAGAATGACCTTTTTGAGGACTTTAATAAGAAATAAAAAATAAAATGACGTTACGCGATTTTTGAAAATGGGGGTCGGCCCGTTGTGACGTCATATTTTAGGGTCCGACGTTGCGTGACGTTGCGTGACGTAGAGGGGGTAAAAAAGTGACAAATTCGCGTGACGTCATTTATGGACAGCCTTTTTAATTAAGTCACCTTCTCTTTTCAGTTGATGCAATTGCCAATATAGGCCTAATTTTAAACTTGGCATGATTTAAAGTGGCTTAGGAGGCATTACTGCACGTGTGAAAGCCACTAGGGGCACTAACAGGGCTTGAACCCGCTCCGTTAGCCTCAGGGATATTTCTAGGATTGTGGATTTGGGGGTGGTGGTGTCTATCTCAATTTTGAAGGTGTCCGGAGCTAATTGGCATTCCACACTAAACTGGCACTGCATCATCATCATCATCATCATCATCATCATCATTTCCTCTTTCCTTCATTATTTGAAGATGAGGTGACGTCATGAATCAAGCATGTCCAGGTAGTTCTTTCTTTAGATGCTTTTATTGCTGTTGTTATAGCCATTCCAGTCCATTCTTCTATGTCGTCCACCCATCTTCTGTTCGGCCGACCTCTTTTTCTTTTTCCTGGCATGATACCTTGTTGTATTGTTTGCTGTAGGCTATCTTTGTTGTTTCTTTGTACATGACCAAAATAACTCAATTTTCGTCTTTGGCAGATGTTAAAGAATTTTCGTTTGGTATTTGCTTTTTTCATGACTTCTTCATTTGTTTGTTTTTCTGTCCATGATATTCTTTGCATTGTTCTGAGAGAAAACATTTCGAAGGCATCTAGTCTTTGTCTTATTTTCTTTTTGATGGTCCAGCTTTCACATCCATAAGTTGCTACACTCCATGCCATACATTCCATTAATCTTCCTTTGTTTTTCTTGCTGATTTTGTTGCTTTTCCAGACAGTTTTTAATCTCCTCATTACTTCTCTGCCTTTTCCTAATCGTGAGTTTATTTCTTCTTCAAGATTTCCATTACTGCTGATTATTGCTCCTAGATATGTGAATTTCTGGCACTGCGCGACACTACTAATGCAGCCATTTTAAAATTGTTTTTACTGATTTCAATAATGACGGCAGACTCTGACTCATCATAGAAATATAGACATGCCAGAAGAACAACACTCGTTATTTTAGCGTTTAAAAGCTGTGCATTGATTGAACTGCATTCAAAATGCATTAAATGCATTTAATGCATTGAAAAAGAGATCATAGGGTTAGTGTTAACCTAACCTAACCTAGGGTTTTAACCTAGGTTAGGTTAGCGTTAACCCTAACCTAGGGTTAAAACGGAAGAAAACCGTCAATTTGCAACCGAAACCGCGGTTTTGACCGAAAAACCGCGGTTTCGGTTCGGTTCGGTTAACCGTAACAGCACTAGTTAATACCCGATGTACTCATTCACAGCTGCGTCGACTGCGTCAACCGAAAAGGTTCTGCCGCGGCCGGGAGTTGAACCACGAGCAGACCAGTGCGTTAACCACTGCTCCACCACGCACCCAACAAGGACACTCAACAAGAAACAAACACAAATCAAATCTACTGAACTAATAAACTAGTTAACTAAACAAACAATTTATACGTCCCGCCAGCCTCTGCCCTCAGATAAAATCTAGTAATACAATCAGCAACTACAGCGACTTCTTTAGGCCAGTGTTTATTCTAGGCCTTCTTAGGGGCACCCCCAAAGTTTGAAAATTCCCCCAAATTTTTTAGATGTTGGCTGGGAATGGAAATACCCCAAACGTGTGGAAACTCATACCTTGTCCCCCAAACATTTCAAAATCCCCCAATGTCAAGGGGGCTAGAATAAACACTGCCTTAGGCTACATATTTATTGACAAAAGAAGCTTGTCGTTTTTTTAAAAACAGTGTACACTTTCCAAACCTGTCATTAATCTAATTACAATCAACATTGCCTGCCTCAACTGGAACTTGAAGGTGGCAGAGTGGATTACGCGCTGGAGCGGCAGGCTGACGAAGCGGATTCAAGCCCGTGGGGCCCCTAGTGGCTTTCACACAGACAATAAGAGGTAATGCCTCTTAAGCCAATTTAAATCATGCTGAGTCAACGCACTTATCGGTTTCCTGCCAGCTTGAGGTTTCCGATATTGAAACTGGGAAATTCAAGCAACTAAATATATGCAGCCTACACCCATGACCTTAGGCACTTAGTAAGCGTCGGGGGGAGGATGCCACAGCACTGGCTCACTGGCTGGCTTTCTGTTTAGACGTCGTTTAGGGTATTAGGCAACCGGCTTTTGTGCTGATTCCTAAGTTTGTTAACATTTTCGATTGGTGTAAGTTTTCGTATTCGAATCGATTTTCTTGAAATGTAGGTTTTTGACCGTCATGTAAACTCATTTTATATGACGATCAAAATCATTGGTTTGTTATTGCTTGAAGTTTCGGATGGCATAAATTTGCAGGAATAAGCTCTTGTACGGTGTACCGGGTCGCTTTCCGAGAGAACAGTCTGTTTTTAGGCTTTCTTCTGTTTTTATAAGCAAGTAGATTCCACCATCCGGCTTGCTAAGCCTGTCGACAGTGTTATCTTTATGCTTTAACGAGTAGCTGTATCTGCACCCAACCACCCAACCCTCCACCTTTATCTGGGCTTGGCAGCCGGCATGGGGAATCCTAACTGACCCCAAAGCTCTTACCTGCAATTGTCAACAAAATTGTCAAAATAATTAATTGATATTCACTGCATTACAAATTTTATTATATTTTCTTCTAAATACAAGTGCTGGATATTTGACAATACCGGTAAGAAAATGTCTATGGAAACGTCATCAAATTGGAGAAAATTAAAGCTACCAAGCCTTAATTGAAATATGCATAAACTGCGATTGGTATAAAGTAAATACTCTGCGCTTCAGAGTGTTTTTAAGGAAAAATTACTAGATGGCCGATGAAAAACTTTCAAATTCCTGATGAAAACTAATTTTGGCACTTTCCGATTTTAGCTTATTCTGCCCGGCAATCGACAAATAAATCAGTCATAATGGTAGTAGAGTAAAATTTCTAATATAGGATGAAAAGCGCAGACAGTCAGATAAGATATGATGGCAGCAGTTTCCAGTGTTTCTCAGAAAAGACTAATATAGAATAACTTCTAAGGGGCCTTTGTATGAAAGGCGGACCGTCGTAACATAATTACAGCGTGGACCAGGAAAACAACTAGCGAGGCCGCGGTCCCCGTAGCTTATCATGTTAGAAAGCACCGTGCTGTGCTGGATTTAGATTTTGTAGGGCTTGTTGGATGTGGTTTGATACACTCAAATGCACACACTGTAAAGAAGTCATGTAATATACAAAGCAAGTGCCTAAGCCTGAGTTTATTCCTCTATTGCTGTGGTCAAATGCTTTATAATTTCTATGGTCTTCTCTGTACATTGAAAGGCACAAACGTTTTATTAGGGTTATGCATTTTTGAACAAAACTTTTTGTAAAAATTTACAAATTTTTTCTTACATAAACATTAGCCTAAGTTTCAACATTTAGTCAAAAATTTTCAATGTCTCTCAATGCATTTTCCGTCTACAAGAAGTGCTTTAGTCTTTGAGTACCATTGTTGGGACATAAAAAATTATGCTATTAGAATTTAGAATTTAAAACTAAAAAGTTAAATTAAATAAGGGCTGTCCATTAATTACGTCAACAAAATAGGGGAGGGGGTTTGAAAAAGTTTGACAGTTGTTGACAGGGGGAGGGGTCAATAGTTGACATCAACAATTTCATTTTTTTACAAATGATGAAAAATAGGAAATTTCATGAAATACTATTTATTACAATGGAAAAAAGCCTGACAAGCAAAAAACAAGGTCATCATCACCACATTATGACACTTGATGAACAAATGAAAGGGAGAAATGGTTATCACCACAAAAATAATAACCTTCTAAACTTTTTCGGGAGACCCGTCACTTGATCTTAGTTGGGGGGTCAAAAGTTTTTGACATAATTATGGGGGGGGGTCACTGAAAGTTGACAGTTGTTGACAAGGGGGAGGGGGTCAAAAATTGCCCACAAAATGTTGACATAATTAATGGACAGCCCCTAATGTCATCGACAAGAGTTAGTTAGATTAATGACTTATTTGTACAGACTGTTTCACTTTAAGCCGAATTATCTTGCAGATCTTTAACTTGGGATAAATTGTGGACATCATATTGTTGTCAATATTAATTTTGAAATATAAAGTACTAAATAAATAGCTATCATACATAGGTGTAAACTTGGATGAAAAAGTGGAAGGGTGGCAAGGGTCAAGTCCCTATGCCCTTTGCCTTCCCAATCATGACCTCTCAAGAAGTTGGAGGGGGCTCAAACCTAGTGACCTAACAGAAGTTTATGCCTATGCATCCATAACATAATTTTAGAGCACCAATAATTATTTGTCTGGTGACGTATTAATTGCTGTTTACTGCAGATCATGGGTGCCGATGAGATAGTTTCAACTGGGATCTTTACTTTTATTGTATATTGTCTTCTATGGATAATAGAAAGGTAACTGTACTTATTTTACTAGATTTGTCCGCAGCTTTTGATACTATAGATCATGCGATTCTTTTCTATAGACTTCATCATTGGTTTGATGTATCGGGTACTGCATTGGGGTGGTTCACATCCTACCTTCAAAATCGCAGTCACACTGTTTTCAGTCAAATTCAGTTAAGATACAGTAGAGTTTGGTGTTCCCCAGAATCTGTTTCAGGCCCTCTCCTTTTCACTTTTTATACAATGCCTTTTGGATTGCTTTTTTCAAAATTCTCTGCTAACTATCATTTCAGAACTGACGACACATGGTTTAAATCGTTTCTTTTCCTAAAGTCATTTCCTCCTTAGCTATAACAACCTAGCCTCACTGTCCTTCGGATATATTGACCAATGCCTGTTTGATCATTCGCCTTTCCCGTAGCTATTTTAAGAAAGGCTAAGCACCTAAGAATAAGCAGCTATTGTTATACTACTCACCAAAGTGCTATATAAACCCACAATATTTAGCTTACTTACAGTTATTCATTGCCATTGATGATAAAACCTCTTCGGATTCACTAGAAAATGTATCCGTTTTTCTGCAAAACGTTCAGTCTTGGATATTTAGTAATAAAATTGCATTATATCCTTCAAAACTGAGTTTTCACTTCTTGGTAGGCCTACATTATTTAAATTAAGTAAATTTGAAGACATAAATTCCTTTAAATTTGACAACATTTATTAATGAAAGTCAGTCTGTTTGCAATCTGGATATAATATTCAATAAGAACCTGCCTTTTAGTGATCATTTAAATAAGTTCAGCAGAGCTGCTCATTTGCAAATCAGAGATATTCATTAGACAAATTCATGATCTTGTGTCCAAACATGCTCTGATTCCTCTTGCCAGTGCCCTTGTTAGCCGTAGACTTGATAATTCAATTTCCTTTGCAATATTATGGCCAAATCAAATATGCAAAAGCTTCAAAGGATTCAGAATTCTATAGCCCGTGCCATTATAAAAACTCGTAAGCGTGATCATATTAAATCTGTTCTTCAAAAGTTACACTGGCTGCCGAAAGAACAGAGAATTATATTCAAAAGTGGTCTCCTGGCTTTAAAAATACTGCAGTCTGGCCAACCTCAATATTTAAAATCTATGTTAAGCCATTCTAAACATTGTCATTCAACAAGGTTTGCTGATTCATTGTTAAATGTACATAGAATCAACACTGAAATGGGTAAAAGAGCTTCATCCATTTCTGGGCCAAAAATCTGGAACTCTCTCCCTCTGTTTGTCAAATCTTCCAATAAACTGAGTATTTTCAGATCTAGGCTTAAAACGCAGCTCTTCAAATTAGCATTTGCTTCATAGTATGTCTTGCTGATTCCCTCTGACTGATCTCTGGTATGACCTGATCTTTTGCTGATGGAGTTGAAGTACTATCGATTGATACCCTTGGGTATTAGAAATGATGTTATAGAAGTGAATAATAATTATTATTTTTGGTGAAAAGAATGTCAATTCAGAAGAGCAGCGTGATGACATTGTCAACCAGAAAGTGTATAGCAGAAACCTTTTCTATATTTTTATTATTTTATTTGGTGTCAGATTCTCCATTGCTAAAACAGACGTAGAGTTCTGCCCTGAAATGGTGAAGCAGCTGCGGAGAGTAAGTAATATTATAGTTAATATTTTATTCATATGAAAGCATTTTTGAAATAAATTGACCTTTCTTAATTGTCTTCATCATAGTCGTCATCGTCATCATCCTTTGTCACTCCTTGTGGAGCATAAGCCACGGACAAGATTTTGTTGTTATAAGAGTAATCTGTTGTAATGGTTTAATCATCTGTCTGTAGCAAGAAGAAGTTCAGAAAAGAAAGCGTGAAGCTTTTCAGGAGAGACAAGGCAAGTGCACCTTGGACATCTTTGGGTTTTATGGAAGTTTCTACTGTAAATACGGGTGCTATGTTCAGGTCAGGTCTTTGTCCTCTATTTGTGTTCAGCTATGGACTTTTCCATGAATATCTCAAAAGTTCTTGCCATTTGCTATTTCTTCCAATGACATTCGATGTCTTCAGTCAGTTTGATTAATTGACTTGTAATGATTTATGGTCAGTGAGGGTGTGATAGACCAGACATGGACATGGGTCTATTTTTTAGAACCTAACAATCATGATTCAGACATTCAGACTAAACCCAAACCTCGAAAGCAATACTGTTACTTGACCCAACCCACCAAACCCACCGTAATGCATTGAAATTTCTTAAACCATGACTTATTTCTTACCCAACCCATCATAAACATTGAAATTTCTGACCCTATCTACCCCGACCTTATCAAACCCATGTCCATGTCTCTGACAGAAGAATTTTGCTCAGATGTTGCTTGTTGATCCTAATTTATAATCTTACTTAAATTTTAGCAAGGAGTAAAACAAAAGTAAAGTTGGTGAGCAAACATAGAGCCGTGACACAGGAAAAGCCGGCAAATGATGAAGAAGAGGTTCTGTCGAAAAGTGAGAAAACGAAGAAGAAGGATGGAAAAGAACATCTGAGTTCTTCCACCGATAAAGAACCTGAACTGAAATGCCTTATCAATACACCGAATGGCATCTACAAGTTTGATGCAAAAGGTTTGGTCAATGCACAATTGTCTCTTTTCAGACTGTCGTTGCATTATAACAACCATTTAAATTTCTACCATTCAAGTATCATGCCGGTCCACTGTGTGGACAGTGTGGCCTTCCCACTCTCTATGTGGCCAACCTTGTTGCACGTTCATCAAGACAAAAGATGATTGCTTGATTTTGTCATTGTCTTCTTCATGAATCTGCTCATGCAGATTGGACTTTGTATAAATAATTTTTTGCAGTAGACTTCAACATTCGATTACGGCAGTACAGTGTCTTACTGATAGTGCTTTTAGCCCATTGTATGCTTATTTTCTTATTTTCTTCCTAAAAGATTTTTCGAGACCACTGTTTGCTGTTCTTATCCTGATGTCATCGGCTCACATCTAGGATTCACAACCCATGATGCACAACATTGTCATATCTTCTTACAAAGGCTTATTGCTTTGCTGTTCCCAACATTCTATCCATTGATTGTAGGTTTGCCATGGCTTGTGCCATTTGCATTCCCATTCCCTATTTGCAATCTAGGGCTTGAATCGTATTGCCTCCAAGATATGTACTTACTTACTTAGACTCCGTCCCCTTTGGAACATTGGGCGACGACTCCAACGAGACTTCTTCAACCGGCACGATCACAGGCAGCTTCTCTAGCTTCGGTTATCAATAGCCACATCTCTTTCATGTCTTCTGCGAGTGTCTTGTCATGTTTCCCACGGTCTTTCTCTGCCTCTTCGCCCATCTTCTGGTCTCCAGTCCACTGCTTGAGCTGCGGGTCTTTACGGTGGCATTCGCAAGATGTGACCAATGTATCTGCGTCTGCACTCGTTTACTGTGTTGTGCAGCAAGTCCGTGTCAGTTAGTCGCAAAACTTCCTCATTGGGTATATGATCTTTTCATGTCACTCTTAAGATTTGGCGGAAGCATTATCGATGGAAGACGTCTAGGCTCTGCTAAGTCTTCTTCGTCCTCTTCCGCGTTTCATTTGCATGCAAAGCGGTCTTTATTACAGTGACAGAGTACTGTAGATACGCAGTTTGGTACTCTTGCTGATAGAGCTGGGCTTCCATAGTTGGTTGAGTCGCCGGAATACTGACGAAGCCTCCCAATTCTAACATTAACATCAGGGTCAACGTCGCCATTGCTGCAAAGGTTGCTGCCCAGATAGATGAACACTTCAACACATTCAATTTGGTTTTCATCAACAGTGAGTGGTATTACTCACAGGTCTCCATGCACCTACATTTCTTTCGTTTTTTTTTTCACAGCTATGCATATATATATAGATATATATATATATATATATATATATATATATATATATATATATATATATATATATATATATATACAAGATATGTACATACATCTAAATTTATCATTCATTTGTATCTATGATGGTATTCTATTTCATAGAGTGGTTTTCACACAGGCTTACTTAGCCTCCTAAACCACTTAAGATCACATTATTATTATATCTTTGGATTCAAATGCCATTTTACAGTTTTCTCTCAATATACTTAAATGTACAATCAGTTGGATTATTCTGCTTATGAATTTAAAGAGATTAAATAAATTTCAGTTTAGTTCAATGAACAGATGACAGATTTTTGGTTTAGCAGATTTCAGTTTAGCAGATTAACTAGCATTAACGTCATTAAAATAATTTAGGTAGTTATTTAGAAAGAGCTGAATGTAATGGACTGGACAAGTGTGCGGAATGGAAGAAATAGGAAACTCAAAACTAATTTTCAACTACAAACCAGAGGGGAAAGGTCCTTAAAGAAGACCAAAAGGACAATGGGTCAACGGATTGGAATTGGATCGGAGCCTGTCCACACTGAATCTCAATGTAAAAACTGACGGAAGACACTGAATGACCTTAGAAGAAATGGCAAAGATCAGAGACCTTTGGAGAGGTGTCATGGTCATGGAGAGTCGATATCTGGATACTGCTGGAGGACGAAGGCCTGACCTGACCTGACCTGATTAGCTATGGTTAATAGTTCTGTTTGCATTGTGAGCTTTCTGTATGTTATTCTTATTTGTATTTTGTTTTTTATTTATTTGACTGGAGCAAATACATATAGAGATATAGATATGTGGCTGAAGCACTTCAAGAGGTCCTATAGGCCCTCATTCTGATTTGGTTGTAGAGCTAATTTCTGGTACAACTAAGTTTTATTTGGTATAGTTTGTGTGAACCATCAATTTACGTGCAACAGCCCACAGGCAGTGTGATAGACTGATAGCTAGTGGTTTAGTAAAGAGGCTTTAGCGGAATATTGCAGCTGGGGAAAGCCCATGCTTTCGTCAAAGAGGTTTTAGCGGAATATTACAGCTGGGGAAAGCCCAGGATTTTTTGTGCTGGAACGAGGCGGAACGGCGTTCCGGAAAATATTAACGGCGTTCTGGAAAATCGGAAGACTGGCATTTTAAAAAAGGTCATCACCCGGAAAATGGAGTGTTTTGTAGGGATTTGAAAACTTCTGTGACATGACTAAAAAAGGTCATCACCGAAATATCTTGCCCCGTTCGGGAAAATACTTTTTTTTACAAAAAAGCCCTGGGAAAAACCATGCTTTCGTCACCCCATACCTACCCTATCCAGGAACTAATAGAGTAACTCATCTATAAACCATAAAGAGCGATATAAACAGAACAAACTACTGGTCATCAGTGATGGGTTAGAGCTATTGACGATTTTTAAGACATAAAATAATAATAACAATAATGTGATTTTAAGTGGTTTAGGAGGCTAAGTAAGCCTGTGTGAAAACCACTGAAGTAAGCCTGTGTGAAAACCACTGCGTGGTCGGTCAGACTATACTGCTCTTGAATGTTTTTGTCATGTTAATGCCTTTGTCAGTGTTATGTGACGTATTCGGTCTAATAAAAGACCTAGTGAAAGGTTGAGGAGAGGAAATTGCTTTCAGGCTGTCGTTGGTATAGACCCAGTGACGTAACACGGTAACACCATGCCGACGAGAGGAGTCGCTCCGTTGCTGTAGTGGCGGCTCCAGGATTTGGCAAGTGGGGGGCCGTTGGGTTGGGGCAGTGTGATTCCAGTTGCTCATTATATTTCAGTTCCAGTTTCAGTTCCGTTTTGCAAACTTATTTTTCAGTTTCCGTTTCCGTTTCAGTTTTGTATATTTTTCAGTTTCAGTTTCAGTTGCAGGTATTTTTCAGTTCCAGTTTTTAGTCGTTCTAATAAAAACGCAGACATAGGATGAAAGCCCTACATTTAAATACTGTAGCAACAGTATCATTACAGCACAACGTTTATTTGACATTTCATATTCATTTTTATTCAACTGGTTATAAGGGCACACAGCCTGAAAGTCTATACATTACACATGTGAAGTTTAAAGTTAGTAGAAACAAAGTTATTTGTGAATGGGTTTATTTCTAACAGAACATCATGCCAGTTACATACATAACTTAAGTAAATAAATTGCTTACATTAATCATTCATTAGAGTACACGTACATAAAAAAGAGCATTCTTCCAATAGTATGTCCATATGACCAAAGTAGGTCAGTGTACTCCATGCAGGCCTTACAGGCTTAGTAGACGAATACCGTCAATTAAGGGGCCAAAGAACTACTGTCACTGCGGGGGCGTGACGTCCTGTTGCCCTGGCCGGCAATAGGTCCAGCGAGCAGTAAACAACTGGACTATTGAGTACTGACATTCATGTGGACAATAGATCAATAGCCAGCCTGTCGTGCACACAGCTGCCCTGATGCTCACCTACCATATTCAGATTACTGAAACTAAAACGATACTGATATGACTCGATTTTTCAGTTTCAGTTGCTTATTTTCCAGTTTCAGTTTTCGTTGCAGTTTTGCGTATTTTCCAGTTCCAGTTCCAGTTCCCGTTAACGGATTTATTATTTATCAGTTAACGGATATTTCAGTTTCAGTTTCAGTTAACGGGAATCACACTGCGTTGGGGTGGCAACTTCTAATCATGGGGGGCCAACCATTTGTTGTTAAGTATGTAGTATTAAGTACAGTGTATAGGGTCCCAACAGGTGGGCCACTGGAGGGGCCAGGCACTCAATAGGGGCAGGGCCCCCTGGCCTCCCTGTGGAGCCGCCACTGCATAGCTATAGGCAACATTAAATCTTCGAGTGCTCTTAAGTTGTTCTCCGCTCGTAATAAATCACAATTTACTACAGCGACACTGATTAATTGGCTTGTGGTCATTGAGGTTGGGGCAGACCAGACATGGACATGGGTCCATTTTTTTAGCACCCAACCCATCATGATTCAAACACAACCTAACCCACAAAAGCAATAGGGCTGCTTGACCCGACCCAACCAAACCCACCGTATTACATTACGATTTAAACCACCATGACTTATATTCTTACCCAACCCACCATAAACATGGACTTTTCCGATCCAAACAACTCTGAAAAAATTCAAACCATATCCATGTCTCTGGCAGATTTGAATTTTGCACAGATGTTGCTTGTTGATCCCCAATTTATATTCTTACTTGAATTTTAGCAAAGAGTAAAACAGACGTAAAGTTGGTGAGCAAACATAGAGCCGTGACACAGGAAAAGCCGGCAAATGATGAAGAAAAGGGTCTGTCGAAAAGCAAGAAAACAAAGAAGGATGGAAAAGAACGTCGCAGTTCTTCCACCGATAAAGACCCGGAACTGAAATGTCTTATCAAAACACCGAATGGCATCTACAAGTTTGATGCAAAAGGTTTGGTCAATGCACAATTGTCTCTTTTCAGACTGTCATTGCATCATTACAACCATTTAAATCTCTACCATTCAAGTATCACGCCGGTTCACTGTGTGGCCTTGCTACTCTCTATGTGGCCAGTCTTATTGCACGTTCATCGAGACAAAAGATGATTTCCTGATTTTATGTCATTGCCTTCTTCTGAAGTTCTTCATGACTCTGCTCATGTAGATTGGACTTTGTATAAATAATTTCTTTGCAGTTTCAGGTTTGCCATGGCTTGTGCTAATTGCAATTTGCAATCCCATTCCCTACTGACAGTCAGGGCTCTAGTCATACTATTGCCTCCAAAATATGAAAATACATCTAAATTATTTATTCATTTGTATCTAACGTGATATTCTATTTCATATCTTTGCATTCATAAGCCAGTTTACTGTTTCATCCACACTTATCTTGAGTCTACAATTCATCTTTTAATGCTGAATTGATGAATCTTGATCTAATTCATGTTTGACTGTGGAATTCTTGACTTTCTGTTTTGTGCAAAAGGAGCTATTATGTCTATATAGAAATATTGTATTCTGTTATTTTTTTGTAAAAATTTCAAAAATACTTAAAGACATAGTAGTAATTATAATAGTAAAGATAATATTAATTATTATTTATTTTGTAATACTGCAAGTATACTAATTGACATAAAAATAACAATGTGATTTAAAGTGGTTTAGGAGGCCAAGTAAACCTGTATGGAAAAACCGAAAACCACTGTATGTGTTGCAGAAATGCTGATACAGCCAATGACAAGTCAAAAGTCAAAATTAAGAAAGGAAAGTCGTATTTCAAAAGAAGTATATTCCTTTATCATACAGAAATTCTCGATTCGTCTTGGCTGCGATTTATGTGTTTACGTTGCAACTCAGAGTGATGGCAGTCAGCAGATAGTCATGTTTAAGCCTGACGAAGACCACAAATGCCCAGAAGATAAGCTACTTTTACGTCAACTTTCCGATGGAGACAAGTCTGGATGGATTGTTGTCCGACCTTGCCCGAGGCGATTCAAGTTTGGCGGAGACAACTGTGTACTGTGTGAAAGTTTTGTTGCGGGAGAAGAATGCATGGAGAAAAACCTTTGCCCGTATCCACATAACAACGAGGAACTTGAGCTGTGGCAGAAATATTTCAAATCGAAGATTACCTTGCAGAAATTCCTCGACGACCTGCGAGAAACTCCTCTGCGAGTGAAGTATGTGGTGGAAAGACTTTGCGAGTCGTTGAACGGCTTGTTTAGATTCGTCTGTGGCAGATGCTATGCTCAGAGTAGCGGATGGGTCATAAAGGGCAAAAAACATCACTCTCCATTCTGTGAAAATGAAGAAGGTCAACATCCGTGGAATAACGACAATCAGAAATTTGTGTTTATTCTGAATGGTGACACACCTGATTTCACACGAACTGTACCTTTAGACGATGTGGTCAAAAATCATGATTATGATGACGATGATACTACCAGCTTTGATGAGAGTTGTACCAGCCATATGATAACTGCGGTAAAAATTCAGCAGCTTACAGCCGATTGGTTGGCTAGTGGATTGAAAAGTGCAGAAATAGTTGAAGAATCTAAGCGGTACTGGATAAGGCGAGAGAAACTTGGTACAGCCATAAGAGATTTCGAACCTGTGTATCAGCGTGTTCGAGATGATAGCGTCTCTTCTTCTGGCAATGGTTCTACACTGGACCAGCCACTTCATAGTCCCGATAGCGACGTGGAAGAAGATCCGGATAGAATCTACGACTCGGATCTTGACGACGTCATGACTGTTCATGATTCCGACGAGGAAGACGAGAATTGTGGCGAAGATGACGGCTACGACGAAGACTTATATTACGAGTTAAAGCCTCGTGAAGAACTAATCAGACTTTTAGAACAGAAACCTCAGCAGTTTAAGAGGTGTTTGATAACCTTGGATGGACCATACACGGCAAAATGTAAAGTGCTCGACTCTAGGATTATTGAAGATGGTGATAGCACAGGTGGTCATTGTGATTCCAGAACTGTGGTTTCTTCTTCAATTTCTTCAGAAATGGATGTCTTGTACAACAGATCACAATGTGACAACGAAGTGGACGGAACCTCTGAATTTTTTGATGAAGGAAATCATAGAACTATAGAGATTCGAGGACGGGCCAACTGTGGCCCATGCTTTAGCGGAGATGAAGTCGTTGTAGAACTCAAGAAAACCAAAGAGTTGGGAGACAATGCAGCGGTAGTGTACCGTGGAACTGTCGTTGGAATACTGAAACGCCACACGGACAGAAGAGCCTACACGTTTCTCTGTCGTGTTGATGGATATATGGCACACCTTATGAGACCGATTAATGGAATAGCACCAAAAATTCACGTGGTTCACTCCGTGATCAAAGAGAAACACTATGCACAAAGGAACGAATTGGTGGCCAAATATCACATGGAAGATGGAGAGCTGAAACTTGACAAGATCGTGAAACTTGATCCAAAACGTCGCAGGGATATGCTGTTTGTTGTTAAGTATCTTCAGTGGCTGCCGAAATGTATGTATCCTCTAGGGTATGTGACCAAGATCATAGAATCAGGTCAGAGCCTTGAAGACAGTCAGAAAGTCCTGAACATTCTGTACCAAGTCCCTACCATGCCAAACAAGCAGTGTCGTGAAGCCGCGCAAGAGTTGCTCAATATTAGTAACAGTGCAACCAAGCTTGTTGACCTCAAGCATTGTTACACTATATCAATAGATCCATCTGATTGCAAGGATGTTGATGATGCACTAACCATTAGAAGAATCGGTGCTGGTTTCGAAGTAGGCATTCATATCGCCGATGTGTCAGAATACGTTGAGATGGACGGCGTAATTGATAACAACGCCAGAAAACGCGTAACTTCCTACTACCCTGCAAACAATAAAGTCTATCACATGTTGCCGTCGGAATTGAGTGAGAACATGTGTAGTCTTAAAGAGAATGAAGATCGCTTGGCACTTTCAGTTTTTGTAATTCTTTCAGGGAATGGCGATTTATTGAATCAGTCGCCAAACATTAGTCGCACTGTTATAAAGAACAAAAGGAACATGACGTATGAAGAAGCACAGGCTATCATTAATGATAATTCATTCTTAGTGCCGGAGTCTTTTGACGAGAATGATGAAAAGAGTGTTATTTGCACTCTTCATTTCTTGGCTAAAAGACTTCGCCAAAGACGACTGAGACTTGGTCACTTAACCTTTCTGGACGACAATCCATTCAGCATCAACAAGTGCTACGATTCTCACCATCTGGTAGAAGAATTTATGGTCCTCGCAAACATTCAAGTTGCGAACTTTCTTGTTTCTAGATTCCCAGAATGCATTCCATTAAGACGCCAACTTGCTCCCGAATACGAAGACCTCGATGCTTGGTTCAACAAAAATAGAGAACTCATAACTCGCTCTTTCTATTTTAGTCAGTACAGCTGTTTAACGGAAAAGACGACTGATTTTGATGAATTTGCGAATTCTGCAACAAGTTTCTCTTTTCTTTCATTGACACTTGAGAAGTTGAAAATGGCTGTGAAAAGAAACAATTTTCAGGAAATCAAAACCATCGTTGGAAACGAATGGTTCCATCCTGACCATGCTCTGGCGATGCTTGAATGGTGGGGTATACAGGAAAATGCAGAGTTTGTTCCGATAGGTGATCTCGGTGATGACGAACGAGATCATTTCAGTCTTCAAGTGCCCCACTATGTACAGTTTACTTCACCTATTCGTAGGTACATGGACATTGTAATCCATCGTCTTGTGAAATGTGCTCTTGATCACGAGCCATCACCTTACACTTTGATCGAAGTGAGAAAATTGTGTAACAAAGCGAACGATGTGAACAGAACGGCAAAGAAATACCACAGAGCTTGTCGATTAATGAAGTTGACCGAACTCTTGTCGACTCCGTTTTATCTGCCGTGTTTCCTGGAAAGTTTTGATGACGATGGACTGACGCTGACAATTCCACACCTGGGAAAGGTGGCAAAGAGCCAGCGTGTGCTGAAGTACAGTGCCTTTTCTGTGAATGATAAACCCGAAGTGAACAATGAGGTAATTAGTTTGTTTCTGAAACAAGGATGCCATCATATATTTTTATATTAATAGTGTTGGGTTTAATACCAGTAGGCCATTTATATTATGCCATGCATTAATAATTTGTAAAGATGGGCAAATACAAGTTACCTAATGTTCAAAAGTCGAGTCTGATCGACTTTATGTCACCAAAGGGTGAGGTGAGTGAGGTTGAAGTTGCTCACTTGTCCTCATGGACAACATAGTGACCAGGTCAGGTTTAAATCTGCAACCCTCCATCTGCATAGTTTGAATTTCTTTCCTACTTTGGAAAACATATTGAAATTGATGTCGAGATTTGATATTAATTTCCGGTAGATACACTTGCTAGGCTTTAAATGTTTGCCATCACGTCAAGAGTGTGTTAATATGATATCTTGATGAATATGATATCTTGATTGATATGATATTTTGATTGCTTTGCTGAATTAGGTGCAACTGGTGTGGGAGAAACGCATGTATGATGCTGACAGCCTAATTCATTTCAAGAATTACGCAAGAAAGCGCCACAACGCCAGACGAGTGATGAGAATAGAATCCAACAGGCACGTCGCTCACGTCAATTCGAGGCAGTGGTACGACCTTATGAGTGCAGTTTTAAATAACAACGAGAATGATGTGAAAAAATCGATCGAAGGAATCGAGGAGGACGCCATGCAGGAGAAACAGTGTCGAACCGAACAAACCGAAGTCACATCTGAAATGTACAATGATGAACTGATGGTGAAGCATCATGTTCGCTTTCGTCTATCTCTTCAGCGTGGAAGTGTCCTGGCGGTCCAGCTCGGTGCCGACTGTTGCAACGGGTTCTTGCAGCCTACAATTCGAATGGTGAACTTGACTCCGGAAAAGGACATTTGCGTGGAGCACAGAACAGATCCGGTGAGAATAGATCTTGCTAGGTTTTAAATTTTAGAAATTACGTCTTCGATTTCTTTAAGTATTATATGAATTCACTTTTAAAAGTGTTGTCTACTGTTGTTCTGCTTGGCAGACATCATGCAAATTGATCATTTCCTTTTGGAATTATCTGAAGACACTTGTTTTACAACTCCTACAAGTGTAACTTGTCAAGTGCCCTTGACTTTGACTGTTGTTTAGCATCAGCGCAATATAAATTGTCTTGATAATAATATAAGCAGGTACACCCAAAGTGGGGGTGCAGCGGTGCAGCTGCACCCCCTGGAAAAATGTAGGGTGTGCAGTGCACCCCCTGGCATTAAGATGGGCTGCACCCCTTCCAGCTAAAATTGGCCCAAAAATTGCAAAAATTTGATAAAACTGGCCCAAAAATTGCCAAAATTTTATTAAATTGGCCCAAAATTGCCAACATTTGCAAAAATTTGCAAAAAATCGCCAAAAATTGGTCAAAAATTGCCAAAATTTGATAAAACTGGCCAAAAATTTGCTGAAATTGGCCCTAAAATTGCCACATTTTGCCAAAAATAATTGAAAAATTTGCAAAAAATTTCCCCGCCCCCAAGAAAAGTGTGAAATGACGCTACTGCTTTTACCTGGAGAATATCTGGACCCTCTGCTAAAAATACGTTCCGATGGGTCTGAATATAAGTAATAAAATAATAATAATATTAATAATAATAATAATAATTATTATTATTATTATTATTATTATTATTATAAATCAGCAAAACTTATACGGCCCTAGTTCTCACTTCATCATAGTACTATGCATTATATAGTCGAGAAAGACCAATATCTTTTTGAAGGTTTTATAAATTATGTTTCCTTAATCTTTGCATGTGACAACATTTTGTCTGATGAGCTGATGCTCCTGAACACTTCATCAAGAGCTTAAAAACGCATCTGTTTGGGTTGGGGTATAGTTGAGATGTTAAAGCGCTTTTGTTGTGGGCCTCAGCCTTGTTACAGCGCTATAGAAATCGTCCAAGAATGAAATGAATGAATGAATGAACATTTGTTGTTCATATACACAGTGGCGTAGCGTGACTTTTGGGGGCCCGGGGGGCATCTTTGCCACGGGGGCCCCAAAGTTCCAAAGTTTCGTGCTGACGAGAAAAAAAAAAGGTCGTCAGCACGTTCGTTTCTAGGATTATTAGGGTTAACCCTAACCTAACCCTAGCTTAGACCCCTCTTTGGGGGCCCCCCCCAGCCCGGGGCCCGGGGGGCAGTCAACAAAGTGCCCCCCCCCCGCCCCCCCCACGTTACGCCACTGCATATACATAATCATCTTTACTAACGTTGGCATATTTAATGTAATCATTACTTCTATAGCACCATGCGTAGAAGTGTCAGCTGATGGCACACCAAATCAAAATCATTCAGGATCTAGGCTTATAAAGTTAGAATATTTTCTTTGAGAAAGTAATGATGAACTCATGGTTTTGAGTTGCTTTGTTGATGGTGGTTTAGTGGTTATATGGTGGGCTATCAATATTTTCGTGTAATGTTATGTTCTGAACGTTTGTACTTGCTGCAACCTCATGTTTAGTGTAGCTGCCAGTTTGATGACAATTGTACGATTTTTGTTTTAGGTAAAATGCTTTGCTGACCTGGCTACCGAGAAGGTTCGACCAGATTACCAGTCTATTGACCATTACAAAAGTGTGCTTCTACCAATTCTGGCCATGGAAGCCGCATCAAAGACTGTCGCGGCAGGCGACACAATTCTCTGTAATAATGTCATTGTGTCATTACGTAAGACAAATGACGCGTACTATGGAAAGCTGAAATTACCTCTGGCTTTCTGCAAGAAGCGCAAGATTCACATTTTCAATAATTCGAAGGATGGTGAAGAGGATTCGAATGATTTTATGTGTATTCGCTATTATGTGGATCAAGATAAAATTTGTGAGACCAAAGACATAGTTTGTACAAGTTTTGTGCGGAACGTTTGGGTCGGCCATGCAGTTGCGCTGTACGTCCATGTTGGAGAGACTGAGGATGTGGTAGTTAAGTTCCGTCTGCAGAAGTTTAGCTCTTTGCCACCAAGAAGTTTTTTGGATGCAGGGCGAACGGGAGTAAAGTGTGCTGTTGAATTTCTTACTAAACTCCTTCCTGACAGGTTAGACTTTGATTATGGTGTTTAGTCTCCAAGTAACTTACTTTTCCTCTTCTCTGAATTTCTAGATTCTCTGTTATTCTGCGTTTGCTCTTCCTGTATATGTCAAAAAAAGATTGAATCTGAAGCAATAGATGAAGTGATTTGTAAAACTTAAATGCGGCCATTGATTCCGCATTGGTCAGTTTGTGTCCTAGATTTCGAGAAAGGTGTTTTAAAATACGATGGTTAAATTTTTTGCATTCAATTTCATGAGAATTGCAAATAATAAGTGATTGCAGGTTTTTCGCACTAGAATAGTCATCAATTGATCAAAAATTCAATCGTCAATCATTATATCAATTATTTATTTAGTATTAAAAATGAAAAAAATAAGTTGCAGAAACAACTTGTGATAATTAACAGCAACAATTGAACATAGCTTGAATATAGGCCTATGTGAACAGTGTTGTTTCTTAAGGGTTGACGGATCTGGTTAATTTTGTTACAGACGAATGGAAGATGCAGTGAAGTCTATTAACGAGTCTTCTGATCTTTGCAAGAAGATTGTTCTTGGACATAGATTTGATGATCTCCCAGGTCTAGCTAATTATCTGTTGTTTTGCTTATAAAATGAGAGAACCTGTTAGGTCACATTAAAATGCTTAACTTTTGAAAGAAATTAAAATTTGTAAATTATTTTTCTTTTGTTCTCTGACGAAGACACATATAGAGATTGTCTCTAAATTTAATAAATGGTATTCGATTTGCAGGAATTATAAAATATGTGGAGAATGACACATACGATGTTGAAGCAGATGCATCCACAAAAATGTATAAGAATAACAAAGATCAAACCGACGCCATTAGAAAATCACTTCGGGGAAAATTCACTTTAATCCAGGGACCACCAGGCTAGTAATTTAAAGCTTGTCGTTTATTATAATATTTGATTGTTTCTTGGTGTTGCCAATCTTGATACAATATTTCTCTTTAAGCTATTATTTTTAACCCTTTAATTTGGTATAAAAATAACATCTTTTAAAAACTACAGCAAGTTTATTTAAGTTTAGTTAAGTCTAAGAAAGTTGAATTAACAATTATCTACAGAAAGTGGATAATTGTTAATTCACAATAATATTAGAAATGTCGCAAAGTACTAGGTTAGAGAAGGTGACAAGGAGTTGACCTGAAACTGTTATCTGAATGAGAATGTACCGTTCTTGTTTAGCAAATTTCAGTTTGAAAAGTATGTAATTCAGTAGCAGCACTTTACACAATGTATATCAACGTCTGCATTAATAGAAATATTAGTATTGGAACTTAGAGAACAGACTACCAGACTTAAGACGAACTTGTTTAACTTCTCATTTAAGTGCAATCTGTAAAGCTCTTGATCTTGGCCTGCTGTAATTATAGCGCTATATAAGTTGGCATATTAACTAACTAACTAACTAACTATTCCTGTATAATAAATAATGGCAATTAATGATATTTGCTGTCAGTCAGCCAAGCATGCTAAAGTTAAGGTTTTGTGCTTTTATAAATTATGACGGGGATGGGGGTTTGCATAATACTTGCAGGAACTGGCAAAACCGTTACTGGAATCAAAACTGTGTACTGGTATGTGGAAATGAATAAAAAGATTAGGACAAACGGTGGAACGCATGGACAGGTCCTATATTGTGGACCATCAAACAGCTCTGTTGATGTTGCATCGAGTAGGTATCTGCATGTTTCCTAGTTTTATCATTTCTGTTTTAAAAGCCATTAGATATCTCTGTGCTGTCTACACCAAGGATTTTATTTCAGATGCTTTCTTGCTTCTCTGTAGTTGTTTCCATGTTGATAAATATGCTGTCGAGATTTTTTAGAAAGAGACTTGAAGATTTTTAAAACTCTTATGTGTGAAGTAACTTGTATGATTTTGAATTGCAGAGTGGTTGAAAAAACTAGGGAAAAATTGTCCAAAGATTGTCCGTGTCTACAGTGAAGTTCTGGAGAGACAAGTGTTTCCAATTCCTCGAGATTCCTTGCAGATAGGAGCAAACCTAAGCGGCAGACGTTACGAGTTGATCGATAAAGACGAGAATAAGGACATCGCGCTGCATCACCTAATCCGCAAGAAAGAGAGAAAGTTCAGTGCCAGGATACGAGCATTTGACAAACTGTTTGCCGAAAAAAGAGATACACCGGAAGAAATCAGTGAAGAAAAGGTCGACGAATATAAAAAGCTCATAACAGATGCGGCCATAAGTGAATTGAAGGAATACGACGTCATTCTATGCACGTGTGCGGCTAGTGTAAGTCCGCGCATGCTGCGCAGCGCTAACATTCATCAGATCATCATTGACGAGTGTGGAATGTGTATGGAGCCGGAAACGTTGATCCCGCTGCAGGGTTTCAAGGGCGCCCGCCAGATCGTTTTGATCGGTGATCACAAGCAGTTGCAGCCAATTGTGACCAATTCAGTAGCCAAGAATCTTGGGCTTGACGTGTCTTTGTTTGAGCGATACAAGGATCAAGCCGTCATGCTCACTGAGCAGTACAGAATGGTTAGTGAGCATCTGTATCCTTATTTGCTCATTTCATTGCATATGGTCTACACTACTGTATTTTCCATGGTGCTGTGCCAAGGGCTGTAGAATGTGGTTTTTAAAAGCCTGGCGTTTTTAGTTTAATAAAAAAACTTTAAAACCTATAAAAGTCAAACTTCAGGTTTTTAGGTTTTTGTTTTAAATAAAAAAAATGAAAACCTCATCTTTAATGTTTTTAAGGGTTTTACTCTTTACGGACAACAAACCCCCTAGAAGTGACGTGATGAGAATATAGAGAATAATTTTTGGCTGCTTGACATGCCAAATATTGAAACCTAAGGAGCTAAAAAAAATAAAAACCTATAACTCCTATAAGTCTAAATTTTGCTTATAAAATCCATAATTTTTATTGTAATCATATTCATTATTATTCCAAATCCTTGACTACCATCTACATCGCTTTAAGTTTAGGAGATGGTTTTGTTGTCACTTGCAATATTTACATTGGCTGTCTGGAAGGGCTCTAAGCAGATTAAACATGGCATCCGGTGATAGCATGGTATTCCAACTTAACCAGTGGAGATATATTTTAAATTAATTACTTTATTAATTATTTGCATTTTATACATTTAAGAACTATAATTATAATTGAAAATTATAATTTTCTAATGGCCTTTGCTGTGTTTAAATTACATTTTAGAACACTTTGATTGACTGATTGATTGATTGGTTGATTTATTTATTTATTGATTGGCTGATTGGACAATTGATTCACTAGCTGACCGACTTTGATTTGTACAGCATCCAAGTATCTGTGAGTTCCCATCTATCCAATTTTATGACAACAAATTGAAAACTGCAGATATTCACGATTGCTTGAATGAACGGAAGTGCACATTTTGGCCCAACAGACGTGTTCCTATGGTCTTCTGTCATGCCGAAGGTGCAGAAAAGGTTTTGTCTGTCTCAACTGAAGAAGGCAACGAGCATTCAAGAAGCAATGAACTAGAAAGAAGTGAAGCTGTAAGAAGAACATCTAATTTCATGATCATCATCGTCATCACCATGTTCTCTATCCTTAATCAGGATCGGGGTTCTATTGTTTCCATTGCTATCTGTGTCTTGCTTCTTCTTTGATTTCAGCATGTGTTACAGTGTGCATCTGATTTCATCATCCAAGTCCAATGGCACCTCCTTGGTTTCGTTTGTCTTTCTTCCTGATATACTTTCCTCATTTACTGTTCTTAGCAATGTTTTTCCTCTTAGCACGTGTCCAATCCAGTTCTTCTGTCTTCATCTGATGGTGTTAACCAGCAATCTTTGTTTTTCCACCATCTGTAATACTTCTTTGTTTGATTTCTTGTCTGTCCACTTGATCATTTTAAACCTCGTCGATAGTAAATGTATTTAAAGAAACATATGTAAAGATAAAAGATCATAATAGTAGTAGTAGTAGTAGTAGTAGTAGTAGTAGTAGTAGTAGTAGTAGTAGTAGTAGTAGTAGTAGTAGTAGTAGTAGTAGTAGTAGTAGTAGTAGTAGTAGTAGTAGTAGTAATAAATAATAATAATGTGATTTTAAGTGATTTTTGGGGCATTGACCTGTGTGAAAATCAGTTTGCAAAAGGTTTTCTGATGATAAAATAAAAGTTTCATTGCTATATTTTTTAAAGTTGGACTCAGTTAGTTATGTCTTCACCAAGGGCCTCAAATTGTCTTTATCTAGAAGTGCTTGCTATCAGTCATCTTTATTGTGGTAATCATTAAGTGGGTTACACTTTTAAATTGATTTCAAATTGACTGCTATCCTAGATTTGTTGCTTAAAAATTACTTTTACTGAACTTTTATTTTTAGGCAAGGATCTTTTTCAACCTGGTTAATTTATACAGAGTCAATCCAGACAAGATTACTATATTATCACAGTACAAGGCTCAGTGTTCTGACATCGAGCAAAACTTGAAACAGCTTGGGTACATGCACCCAAACGTTGGAACTGTCATCGCCAGTCAAGGTATGTTGTTAATTTAGACAGGCAATGGGTGTGCTCTAAATATTATCATCATCATCATCATCATCATCATCATCATCATCAGAAGCGCGTAGCCGGCGGGGGCCGTTGCGTCACCCCTTGACCATGACCCCGCCGGATGGCACGACTCCAGAGAGTAGATGGAATCTCGCTGGTCTGGGAACGGATGTGGTCGATCCATCTTTTCCTGGGACGACCAGGACAGCGCTTCCATGATCGGTCAGGTGGACGACCGATGGCTAGGTCAACGTGGCACCAGCCTATTATCAAAATATTATCACTAAACATTAAAACGGTTCATGTATCACAGAAAAACATTTTTTGTTTAACTATGTAGTAGTAATGGTGGTGGTAGTAGTAGTGGTGGTGGTGGTGGTGGTAGTAATGGTGGTGGTGGTGGTAGTAGTGGTGGTGGTGGTGGTAGTAGTAGTAGTAGTATTGTTGTTTTGTTATTATTCCTGTGTTCATGATGTATTTTTAACGATGTTGCATTGCTAATAAATAATGTTAACTGTAAGTTCTCTTGGTACTTGTGTCCTTATATTTAATAGAATATACTGGTGTATGACTTGTTGGCGTCAATTAATTTAGGTAGGTATGTGAGTAAAGTCTCATAAATTTATATGGCGCTTGTAGAGTTGTGCTGTAGTAGCCACTTGTTCTTAGACATGTTTTTACCCATAATTGTCAATAATGAACAATTGGAAACCAACACAGTTGAACACACCCATCTAATCCATCTCGGGGTCATCAACTTTTTGTAAATTGAAGTAATTTATTGTCATTTGAGCTTGAAAATATTTGCTCATGCATACAGCTAAAAATATTGCAGGGAAGAATTCATGGCGTGTATAGACAGATTGTCCTGTTTTTATTTCTGTGCTTATATTTTACATTAATTTTGGTCCAGACTATTCATTAAGTCTATCATGACCTATAAATAACAGCTCACTGTCACCCATTTGCCTTTACTGGGACTGGAAACACCGACTGACACATTGGATCCGACAATGGTGGATTACGATTTTACTATCGACAGATGTCAGATACATTACTAAAATGTTGCTATGGAAGTTCTTTAGTTAATCAGTTAGTATTTTAACTTACATTCAAACTGAAGTTGATTTGCAATATTGTTTGTCTGGTGCAGGTGATGAGTGGGACTATGTGATCCTCAGTCTTGTCCGATCCATGCCACAGTACGAAATTGAGAAGAAACCCTCAATAGGCTGGTGTCAAAAGAACATGGGATTCATTATCGATGAGCACCAGATAAACGTTGCGCTCACAAGAGCACGTCTTGGACTCATCATCATCGGTAGGACCACATATGTAATATCGTGAGAAGTATTTGTTAGTGCTTCAACTCTGACCGATCTCTGGAATTGACCTTGCCCGGCTGACCACTAAACTTCGGCTTAGCAATTGAAACTATTAAGTGTGTTCAGGAATAAGAAGCTTCTATAATCCCTGCTGCCGTAGCGCTATACAAATTCACGAGATTTTACTTACTTACCTATTTGTACTATCACGAACAGTAGTTGTTAGTATTCATAAATGTTTTCATCTTATACCGGTATTTTGGCAACCTTTTGTTGAATTTGGAAGTCCCACAACAACAACAATAATGATGATGATGATGATGATGATGATAATAATAATAATAATAATAATAATAATAATAATAATAATAATAATAATGATAATGATAATAATAAATAGATTTTTAGTGGCTTAGTAGAATTTCTTCTTTGTTCAAAATCCATGTCACTCATATATCCTTCTAGTCCAACTTCTGTTTGTCTGCTTATGCTGTTATAGATATTTTGTTTCTGCAAAAAACACAATTCGCAGTATACAACGCCAAGACAGCATGCATATTCAATATTAGTTATTTTTTTAGTATAAATGAAACTAACTTATCAATGCCTAATCTGATATCCCATTGTACTTAGGTCACTTTCAACAGCCTTTTATTGATTATATAATGTAATATAAAACTACATTTAGATAACACTACACAATTATCATTAATAGTAACATGCATTGCACTACCATTACTTTGAGCAGAAATGTTAAATATTATGAATTCTCAAAAGAGCGCTAAACTAATTAGAGTTTTGCTTGCTTTAAGTGATTTAAGAACAGTTGCAGTCGGGCTTTGATTTTAATATTTTTAATGCAGATTATTTTTTATAAGCACATTTTATATGCAAAACAAATTTCGGTGCTGTGTACTATTTTGTGTTGACATTCTGGGTTTCAGGAAATAAGCATCTACTGAAATGCAATGATATGTGGAAAAATCTTCTTAACCACTTTGAGCGTCGTAAGCTGATAATGGACACTGATGACTTCCTGCCGTCAGCAAACCGCTTGGCACAAAAACCAACTAATGATGACGCTCAACTATACGATCGATTTGGAAATCCTCGACCAGAGCCAAGACATAACTTTCGTGATTTTATGCCTTCTGGACGTGGAGGAGGCTTAAGACGAGGACAAGCAGGAGGACGTGGAGCAGGCTTAACACAAGGACAAGCAGGAGGACGTGGAGTGTACTTAACACAGGGACAAGCAGGAGGACGTGGAGCAAGCTTAACACAAGGACACACAGGGTGACGTGGAGCAGGCTTGCAAGGACACACAGGAGGACAGATCAGAAATTATCAAAACAGAAGTAACTATAGCAATGACTCACAGAGCAATAGGGGTTTTTCTAAGGCGTTTAACAAGAGCAATGTCTGAATGCTCTAGATGTAAATAGTAAGCTTACACATTTTTATTTCTACAATTAGTCATGACATCTAATATACATAATTTCTGTGTAATTTTAGTTTGAAGCTGTTTACCCAAAAAATTAAGTTATTTCTTCATTATAAAATTTTTGTCAGCACTTTTGTTGTCCGATTAAAATTATGAAAGTTTAACTTAAGTATTCATTTATTGTTATTGATCGTTGAAAACATCTCTAATATTATTACCGTATCATAATTTTTATGCTGTTATTTGGCTTGCTTGTGTTGACGACCAAGTACCAT
This sequence comes from Metaphire vulgaris, assembly GCA_018105865.1. NCBI lineage: Eukaryota > Metazoa > Annelida > Clitellata > Crassiclitellata > Megascolecidae > Metaphire > Metaphire vulgaris. The sequence goes on along the minus strand of CM030866.1, from coordinate 8,486,432 downwards.
ATAGGTTTGGTAGTTGTACATAATTATTTTGGATTTATGTTTATTGTTTTGAGTTCTTACCATGATGTTTGCATATTTGCCTGATACTAGCAAAATTTGTGGTGGCTGTTTTGAGAATCTAGCTAACGTGTGACATAGGCATGGCATTTGATAGTTATCAGGGATTTTAAGGAATCATATTTTTGTATTTTCTTCTTTAACAGCACTCAAAGTTCATTGCTGCATCTCTCAAAAATTCTGGCAAGCAAAAAAATCCACCCAGGGGTTTTTACGCCTTAAACTTTTAACACTGGAAAGCCCCGACAATCTTTATGCTTATCTGCCATTTAAAATTCTGCAATTACTCCATTTCCGCATATCTCCATGATATACTTGATGTTTGGTTTACCAATATATCTGTATGCAAAGTTGCCATATCTCTTCACATTTTCATTTATCACATTTGCCGTGTCTTTGCACATTGAAACCTGATAACATGGAGCTTGGTCTAGCATGTGCCGAGTATATAAGATGGCTGCTAATTGAAGTCAATGCTTAGAATTGCAAGATTTCTCTGTGTGTGTGTGTGTGTGTGAATTGCATAGGTAGGCATCTTGCCACTAGTGTTTTATCCGGAGTCCAGGCCTTGGGGGGGGAATCGACTTGGTTGGAGGGGAAAAGGCACAGTTCAATGCAAAATTTGTGTAAGTGCTGGGATTTTAAGGGGGAATTTTGAGGTTTTGGGGGGAAATCTCCCCTCCTAACAGGCCTGTATAAAACACTACTTGCCACCAATATGTGATTCTGTAATTTTTATATGCAGTAGAACTTCGTTGTAACGGACTCCATAATAACGAATGCTCGGTTATAATGTACTGATCTGATGTGATGTGCTACTGTATTGGTCCTATTGGCTGGTATTGGATAAGACATACTAAGTTTTGCAGACCCACTAAGTACTGTACTTAATAATGAAGCTCTACTGTGTGCTCTAATTTTTCATAATGTCAATTTGTTTTGAAGGGTCTTAAATTGATTCAAGAAATGTCTACGAATATATTCATGTGTAATTTTTACATTGATGCATCATGTTTGCAATAATCAGTGTGAAATAATTTAGCATATTTTTGGCCTGATAATTGCCACTTAATAGAATTTTATATTTCTGATAGCATTATTGTCGGTTACATATTTAATATAAAATTCCACTTTGTCATGAATCCATTTTGTTTATTATAATTTTTGTATGGTTTTTATACTTTTTAAAATCAGCAGATGGTTTTTTAACGTTGTCTTTATCAATAAATTCTCAGGCAGTCTCATGTTTGTGATATCGTTAAATTTACTATTAAAGCTATCTATAATCATCTGTCTTTGATTCATTTCAAAATCTACTGCCACATTAATTGGTCAAATATGACTCATACATACAGTATACTGAAAACTGGCTTTTTAAAAAATTGATTCATATATGACTCATAAATTATGTGACTCATATAAACTGGCTAATATATGGCTCATATCATATTGTGAAATATGTGGCTCATATTGTGAAAACTGGCTTTAAAAACTGGCTTTTACTAATAGTTTACAGAACATTTTGGAGAGAAAGAAAACAAAAAACTGCAAAATATAGTGACTGACCAGGTGAAAAAACAAGCAAAACTAAAGAGTTTTAAGAGTGAAAGCTGCAAATCATGAAATTTTTCATATGTAAATATGTTTTCCAACCTTTCTGCTACTTCTTCTAACTTAATCACTTGGCATTGTTTCTTCTTTGTTGACCAAGATCTTGAATGAGTTTGATTTGGGGTGTCACTGACTGCTGTTTCTCTGCATTACAAAGTGGCGCTATAGAAGTTTAGGATTATATTATGCTAGATTAGTTGATCATGTGCTACGAAAGCATAGAATTTGATATATGCTAGAAGAAATCTTAACAATGGCAAAAACAGCTGAAATTTGAAGCCAGTTGGTTCTTATTGTTGTGTTCCTTTTAATGATGACCTTGTAGAAATTTTACAGCAACCACATAAAATTGAGGATCTTTTTAAAAAGAATTATAATAATAAGACAATGGTTTCCAAGGAGATGTTTAGAGTGAAAGGTGGAACAAGTGGCCTCACTTTCAGTTCCCTTGAACTCCCTCTAGTGCAAGTTGTGCAACACTAATGACAGCCATAGAACAACTATCAAAGCATCTTATGCTAATTTTAAAACACTAAACTTCTAAAACTGTACACAGATTTTAAGAAAGATTTTAACCTTCAAAATCACCGGCTAAAGTTACATATCACCATAAAATAAATATTGCAACATAAATTCATATCACTTCAGCAAAGGACTTTTAAAATGAAAATGATATACAGTCACTGGTTTTCAATTTTTTTCAACAGTTTAAAACAAAAGCCTATTTCAATACAGAATCATCGAACAAATGAAGATTAAAACACTGAGAAATATATATATCTTATTATGTCATCTTAAAACAGACAGCATAATATTCAGTTTAACAATTTAGCAAAATATTTTTGACACTACGTCATGGCCAATTGTTAAAGATAACCAAATAGGGACGTCATTATTTAGCAATACAAATGAAATGATGGTCACTGAGAAACAGTTGTGGGAAAATATTCATCTAGAGAAAGCTCACTTAATATGCACTATTAGCAATTATTCACATACAAGTGAAACAGGTTTAAATGCACCCATTGTTTTATTTCATAAGCTTAAATTTAAAATATTTGAACCGCGGTCCCATTGGAGCAATTATCTTGACAATCAAAATGAAAGATTTCAGCGCCAAACCACTCAAGACATTTCAGCACATCACAGTCATATTTGAAAGAAAAAGCACATTTATTAGGTCCAATAATAATACTGTCCACTTAACAACTGTATTGAGCAGTGGCGGTTCTAGGAATTCTTGGTGGGGGATGAAAACAATTTATAGGAAGTTGGTGGGGGATGCAAAGTTTAAAAAAATAAATCGAGAGAAAAAAGGTAATAATTCTTCTTAGTGTTTTGCCCAATAAATATTAATAAGCCTTGCTGGAAAAGGCTGACAAGCAAAAAACGTCATCCACAGTATTTTTCAGTAGACTTTTTTCAAAATTTACCACAAAAATGGGCTGACAAAGAAAAAAGGCCATTGCGCTGTCTGCGGTATTAAGTTCACCGAAATTTAAAATTTTTAAAAAGCTTATGAAAAAAATGTTGACAGGCAAAAAAAAACTCCAGTGGGGGTGCATCCCCAGTCATCAACACGGTGGAACCGCCACTGGTATTGAGCACACTTAACCAAGCACCCCAATTAAAGATGATAACATTATCATTCTAGTAACAGAGCCGAAGATAACAATGTTGTTACTCATAAGCATAAACTTTCTATTAGGCCTCTAGATTCGAGCTCCCCTCACTTTTTGGGAGGTTATGATAGGGAGGGGGAAGATATAGGGGTTTGGCCCCACACCGTCACCCAAGTTTATGCCAATGTTGCTACTGTTACTAATTTGGAGCCACCTTGTGTTGTCCAATTAATTAATTAATTAATTCTGACATTTCATATACCGCAATACGCATAGCGAAGGCTAAAGTCAAGAGCGCTTTACAAGTGTCCCTAATAGGAGATGTTAAATAAAAATGTGTTAAGGTTCCTAGTGAACAGTTCAGGAGATGTCAACCTAGTCACGTCCGCCAGCAGCGAGTTCCAAAGCAAAGGGTTGCCCCTCGAAACAGACCGATCCCCAAATTTCGCTGTCATAGACGGGGGTGGAACCACCAATTGAGAACGACTGCTTGATCGAAGCTGCGAGCGCCGATCAGACGACTTGGGCTTACAGACAAGAGCCCTTAAGTAATCAGGGCAGAAAGGGTCATTTAACGTCCTAAATGTAAACCAGCAACGTCAAATGTCACCAAAAAAGTAATTTGCTGTCCCTTTTTGAAAAAAGGCACAACAAGGACAATTCAAAACTTCTTTTCTGGCTCTCATGTTCTGATAACAGAAGGAACAGGTCATCAACTCAATTAGTGTCACTCCTCTGAATGACGTCATTCCTGTGAATGGTGTCACTCAACACAATCCACACTACTGCAACCCCAACAGTGAAAGCCTCAGTTATTAAGGACTGCTTCCACATCATCATAATTACTCCTGATATACAACATTATTCACAAATGCCAACAAACTACGACTACTGCATCAAGTAACAACTGACGATTTCAAATTTTAAAAAAGTGCAACAATTAAGTCAAAGAAATCAAACTATTTAAACAATTTAAACAAACACTTAGAAAGAAGGAAAAACAATGATAAAATGATTAGATTATCTTTGCTTTTCCCTAATCAGAATAATTAGTAGATGTCTATCAATGCTATATAATCAATGTCATTTGTACAGTGCATCAACTCTCAAAATCTTTCATAGGGGTCGTCCATAAATGACGTAACGCTATTTTGGCACTTTTTACCGCCCCTTCGTAACGCAACGTAACAAAAAGTCAGACCCCCTGAAAATGACGTAACAACGGGCCGACCCCCATTTTCGTCTTCCGAAAAGTATTGACAAGCAAAAATGTCATCCTTTCCCCTTATCAAGCTCTCCAAATACCCTGAGAAGCAAAAAAGGTCATCACCTTAAAAATCTTTTTATTGTGTTACCTCATTTCCGGAACCCCTCATCGTCACACTTTGTAACAAATGTCCGGACCCCCTCCAAAGCGCATTACGTAATTTGTGGATGGCCCCATGGGCATTTTTACACTGGCGCTACAGCATCTTCCAAGGATTCCACTGCTGTATCAGTAGTTACCAAATACAACAATATTTCTTAATTTATACTTAAAATCCAATGACAGCCAATGAAGTAATATTTTCCTACCATCTAAAATAATTATACAAAATAGTCAATTAATCATATATTATATACCGGGTATAACCTAATCCAGTGTTTCCCAAACTGTGGGTCGCGACCCAAAAGTGGGTCACAGGGCTCAGTCCAATGGGTCATGCAAGGTGTGAAATTAGATTCAAAAGTGTCATTTTCTAACCAATACCACAATGTCACAAGCCTTGCAAAGTTGCAAGGTTTTGTTTTAATAAATTTATATAACTACAATCCATTCAAAGCCTATATTAAATGATTAAGCTTAGTGCTTTATCCATTTTTAGTTGACACGACGTTTGCAGGGTCTCCGCACATTAAAAAACCGCTGAAGTGGGTCGCGGACCCAAAAAGTTTGAAAAACCCTGTCCAAATCTATTGTAGATGTTTCAACAGTGACACTAAATAACTGCCAAAAATATACAAAAATCGAAGCAAACTGTCAAAAAGTTAGAATCATTAAGGTTCAAGCATAGAATTTTTTGCATGAAAATATTGCTTTTATAAAATGTGCTCTATATACCGGTAAATGCATCGTCAATTTATAGAACAAACATTTTCTATGTCAAAATGAAATACACACAATCTACATCATCATTATTAAACTATTTGCTGCTAACAAACCAAAGATTAAAGGGGAAAACTTTACATCAAAATTATACAGCACAGACATTTAAAATCACAATATTTACTGTAGGCACGAATAAAATGAATAGGGGCTGTCCATTAATTATGTGAACAATTTTTGGGGAATTTTGACCCCTTCCTCTTGTCAACAACTGCCAACTTTCAGTTACCCCTATAATTATGTCAAAAACTTTTGACCCCCCCAAGATCAATGACAGGTCCCAATAACAAGGTTATTATTTTTGCGGTGATGACCATTTTATCCCTTTTTTGATCATCGAGTGACAAAATGTGGTGGTGATGACCTTTTGCCATGTTTTTTTCCATTGTGATAAGTAGTATTCCATGAAATTTCCTATTTTTTGATTATTTGTAAAAAGTGAAATTGTTGACGTCAACTTCTCTTGACCCGCTCTTCCCCCTGTCAACAACTGTCAAACTTTTTCAAACCCCTCCCCTAAATTGTTGACGTAATTAATGGACAGCCCCTTATATGGTAGTCATTGTACCAATACTTCTCACTCTTTATTAAAATCAGCAGTTATGCCACAGTTTTCTAAATATAAATATACTTATTAGCTTGTAATAAAACTTTCATAAAAATGTAGAGTTCGTTTGCAAGGACTTTGTAAGCATTCTAATAGGAAAATATAAAAACAGTTAGAGCAGTTCTTCCCTGTTTGCATTGGCCATGAAGAAAGATAAGAATTTTCAAGAACTGGCCCATGTTCTCATTGCTAAAACAAAAGCAGATGCAAGAAAATAATATAATAAAATAATTTTTTAATTGAATTATTAGTTATAAGATTAACTTATTGACTTCATGATGTCAAGATGTTTACACTAGCCTATACTGTACCTCTGACATTTTCTATTGTTATTGACTTAACAGTACTTTACTTATAGATACTATCTGCAGGAACTGTGTTCCCTTTTGGTATCTATTTTCCAAAGTTTTAAAAATTACAATGATCATAATGATATATCATTAGAATAATTCTCTGCTCTTTTTATTTTATTTTTTTTTTTCTATGCTCTAAAATGTTTAATGTGAGCGATTGATTCACGTGTTATGTATGTAACTAGTATGTTTTTGTTGTTGGAAATAAACCAGTGTTAAAAAAAGAAAAGTTTAGTAAGAAATAGCTCAAACAACTCAGATAACAATAGTTTAAATAGAAACTAAAATAGTTTATTATCACAACCAGTCTTCTAAAAGCTACTAAAGATAAAAGCTACTAGATTATAAAGGGCAGAAACCTATTAAAACAATCAACAACCAATGATAAAAGCAATGATAAAAGTCAACAATGCAAATTATAAAAGTCATTAGTATCGTTAGCTAAGTTTAAAGATACTGGCAAATGATCCAACGAGATTTTTTAAAATAATCATTTATGTCTACTTAACAGTTCTCATGCTTGCTTTCAGCCCATCAGCACGTTACAACAAAATGAGAAATGAGACAGGCAGAGACAGACAGACAGACAGACTAACAGACGGACGGACGGGCAGACAGACCATAGAATAAGTTCTCAAACAATTAAGACTGGATATTTGGATATTCTTTTGGTGAATGCCGAAAGTCACAGAGCTCCTTTTTCGGCCAATAGGATCAGTGGGAATGCATCGATAATTATAACAGTTAAATAAAAGTTAGTTTATTGTTTTAGAAAAGTAATGGAAGGAACTCCACCAGGAAGAAAGACAAAAGGAAGACCAAGGAGAATCTCATTGGACGAGACAGTGAAGACTGATGCACGCCACAATAAACCTATAGGGCTGTCCATTAATTATATCAACAATTTTTGGACAATTTTTGACCCCTTCCCCCTTGTCAACAACTGTCAACCTTCAATGACCCCCACCCTATAATTATATCAAAAACTTTGACCCACCCACCCCAACTAAGATCAGTGACGGGTCTCCCTAAAAAGTTTAGAAGGCCATTTTCCCCTTTCTTTTGTTCATCAAGTGTCATAATGTGGTGGTGATGACCTTGCTTTTTTCACTTGTCGGGCTTCTTTCCATTGTAGTAAATAGTATTCCATGAAATTTCCTATTTTTTATCATTTGTAACAAAAATGAAATTGCTGACGTCAACTTCTTTTGACCCCCCTCCCTGTCAACAACTGTCAAACTTTTTCAAACTCCCTCCCCCTATTATGTTGATGTAATTAATGGACAGCCCCTATACAGAAATCAAAGACGAGGCAAAACATCAAGAGGAATGGAAACAACGGGCTCTGAACCTGTTTCAGGACAGAGAACATGATGACGATGGAAGTTTAATGGAACATTTTCTAATATCCTCCAGAAGAAGTAGTCGAAGACAACTGAACATACAAATTATTGGTAACTGAAATGGTTGCAGCTAAACATCCTTCAAAATGATCTACAATAACCGAGTTTCCAGTAATTCCAAGCATAAAGACGAGTAGCAGAAGCTGCTGCCTACCGTTTGCTCTGTTTGGTCAGGCAATGCGATTTCACATGATGCTGTTAATGCAGGCACGCTCAAGAACACCTAAAATTAATTTTAAAAAGAATTTATAGTTCCAGTTTCAATATGCCATCTCAAAAATCAAAATCTTTTATTTCCACTAATAGTAAAGTCACCCTATGCAGATAGATGACTATGTCTATTAGTTTTAATGCATTTGTTAGTTACTACAATGGCTTTCACACAGGCTTACTTAGCCTCCTAAACCACTTTAAATCACATTATTATTATTATTATTATTATTATTATTATATTTAGTTATATTTAGTTATATGTATCACCAGGGCTTTTTATGCCAGAATGAGATGGAATGGCATTCCGGAAAATCTGAAGACTGGTTTTTTGCAACATTAAATTCATAAACAGAAAATTTAGAACTCTATCTATTTTCCATTATCATTTTTCAAATTTCTGATTGCACATCTGACAGCATGTTAATTAAAGACACATTATTATACACTGTTGAATTGATTATAGTAACTGTATGGTCGCTACGTCATGTTGACAATTGTCTTCCGACTACCGGGTATTGTGTTCCGGAAAATATAGTTTTGCAAAATAGCGCCGTGTGTATCACTGACGTAATATTTGAGGTCAAATTGCCTGACTGTGGCAGGTTAAGCAGGAAGTTGGTGCAAGTAAATTACCGGTTGTGCAATTTAAGTGGGGTTTTGAACCACTGATGGGAAAAGTGAAAATGAATGTGCAACAGGAGTTCATGTCATGTGCTAGAATTCAATTATCAATGCACATGATTCAGTGACAGTGTTTTTCCCAGGTACGACCAGCACCACTTCCTAAATGGACTGCAAAGAAGAGAACGGCATGAAGATAGAATTTATCTCCCCCCCCACAACTCTAAAGTCTCGTGTCATCGCTCCACCCACTGCCCCAAATGCAGGGTATCTAACCCAGTGGTTCTCAGGCCCGTTTGCTGCACAACCAACATTTGAAACGCAAAAGGTTTTTGTGGCCCACCTGATAAATTAAGCAGTCATTGGAACAGCGAAGAAAAAGTTCACAGGCAAAAACAGGAAGTAAAACAAGTAACCATACCTATCCCTCCCCCAAACAATTTCTCAAAGGTATATGTGCAAATCTCACAACTGATACTAAAATAAAGGGGTCCGGCCCATCCTGTGGCTACCCCAACGAACTAAAGTAAATAAACTAATAAAATGCATAAAAATGTGGATTATTTTTATTTGACTTATTAACTTCTCTTTTGTCTTTGAGACTTCAGCACGGCCCACAAGACTCCCTCTCATTGCCCACCTTTGTGCTGTAGCAGTGGCGTAGCCAGGATTTCCGGAAGGGGAGGTTTGGTTTTTTTTACCATGACCAACTTAGAAAAATTCTTGACAAGCAAAAAAGGTCATCTCCTCATCTTCCTTCTTCTATTTTTCTCTTCCAGGTGCTGACTCTCTTAAAAAGGGCATCATCTCTCTCTCTTTCTCTCTCTCTTCTCTCTCTCTCTGTTGACACATTTTATTTAGCCAAGTAGTCAAGGGAGGGTTTTGACCCCAAAATGGCATCCCAAAATGAAAAATGCATAGAAACTCATTTAAACAATTTTTTAGGCAGCCAAGGGGGTTTAACCCCAACCCCCCGTGGTCTACGGGTTGAGAACCACTGATCTAGCCACATCAGTGCAACAGAACTCGACATGAAATAATTAATCGTCCAGAAGTTCACAACAACAGCATTGAAACACAATGTCCACATATCAAACCATATCAGACACCTTGTAGAGAATAATAATACACAGTAATAAAAGTACTAACATCTACGCATAATCTAGCAGCTTCTATTGCTCCAATCCATTGATCACCAGGCATTTTAATGAGCACAATGCTGATGAATAGATCTAATACTGCGGTAAAATGCAACATTTAAATTTTAATTAATTCTAATTAGTTTTAATTAGGTTGTTGTTAAATGCAACAAAGGTAAATCACCTGAAATAATGACTCAAGATTACTGCTGTTAGTGGATGAGATCCTGTAAGCTAAAGAAAACCACACTTATATTATCAAAGCAGGTACATAGAAAAAAACTAATGAATTTATACAGCAATTTTGAACGTAGTAATGCAGAAGCTGCTTATTCTGAGGGGCATGAGTGAAATTCAAGCCCTTAAACACATCCTTAGACACAGTCAAGGACCTTATTAAAACAGGGCAAACAAACAACAATAAAACATTCACTAATGCATTAACATAGCATTAACCGTAGCCCTAACCCTTATGCATAACATAATCATATGATATGAGTATTCTAATACCTTCATAACAACTAGAACAATATATTAGTTTTCACAAATCATGACAATAATCAAATAAAGATCAACCAGGATCTTCACATAGTAGTACTTCATCCTACTGGCATGACAATGGAAATTGCTGTTTCGTAGACAGAATTTCAAAAGAATTTTACTAGTAGAGTTTTACGAAAGAAATGATGGGGTAAAAATGATTATGGCTAAAGAGCATTGGACACACAAAACTATTTTATGTACAAAATTCAGCCTAAGTCTGCAGAAATTCTGAAACTGGTTTTCGACCAGTGTGCTACCAAATTTGGGATAAAATTTTTGCCCGCACCTAAAGCAAGACGAAAAAAGAATACGTTCAAATTTTTTGCTGGAGGAAAGGAGCAGTCTGATTGGTCGGGACCACTATTGCTTTGGGGCCCTTCATGGGGCCATCTATATATTACGTATGCATTGAGGGGTGTACCAGTACCAGTAATTGGATTTAGGAAATTTTGCGTACGGTTGTGTATGGGAAGGGGAGGGTCTTGACTGAATGTGTACGAATGCACAACTTTTATATATCCTCCATAACAATTAAAAATTTATGCGCACATATTATACGGATATAGTCCCCATTTTGTCGGCCATTTCCTCTGCACAGCCAGTTCAGCATGGCAGGATAGCCGGGGTGGGGTGTCAGTTTCTCACCCTAGGATTTATGTAATGTAGTTCCTGCTAAGAAAACAGTCAGAAACAGGATCCTTAATGATGAGAAGTGGTGTTGGTGACTATACTCAAGCCTAATTTATCATCAAGAACGACTCAATCTGTGGCCTGAGTCTATTTTCATCCAGTTACCGGTACATAACAAGAGACAACAATAGATTGGTCTATAAAGCACTAAATGCATGCAAAATAGAAGGAAACAGAGGGTGAGGAAGACCAAGAAAAAGACAGATGGACAACGTCAAAGAAGACTTGGAAAGGAAGAATTTGACAATTGTAGAAGGACGCAGATTAACACAAGACAGGGGAGGAGGTTTCTAAAAGTTTAATCTAGTTGTTAAAAGTGAAGTGGTATGGTTTCAAAGAAAAGAAAATAAAGATTATTATTACTGTTTGAAATAATCAAAAAAATATGAAATTTCATAGTTTACTTTGTTTATTAATGTTTAAAATTATTTTTTTAAAAGTTTTGTTCAGTTGATTTGTGTAATCTTGGTTGTGTACTACATTTTGACTACTTTTTATGTTGAGCTTGAAAAAGATGATTATTAATTTACCATTTTTACCATACCATAATTAACCATTAGTTTATTAGTTTATTATTAGTGTGATTTTATTTGATTTTTGTTCAGTTGATTTGTGTTATTCCTTGTTTGTGTACTATTTTTTATGCTGTGCTTGTCATGAATAAAGATTATTATTACAGTTGTTGACAGACAATTTTCTATAGGGTCAGGGGCTTTATCCCAAAAATTGTTGACATAATTAATGGAAAAAATGGGGAGTAAAGAATTTGCTACTAATCTGAACTGAACCGAGATTGATGGTGATTCAAAATAACACTGGATTAATCATGATAGCTATGCCCAAAACAAAGGATAAAAAGCTGAATATGGTTACTAAATCTAAAGAAAGCAAATTAATTATTATTATTTTGTGTTTTAGGGGACAATTTTTCCCGGCTGCAAGGGGGATAGAAGACGCTGACCGTAAGTGAGCTAATGGCACAAAACAAGGGTGCTTTGACAACTGCTACCCATAACCGAGCTTAAATAGGTGCGTTTTTAAGTTCGTGATAAACGTCACGGGGCAGAGTTCGCATCGGTCACACTGTCCGGCAGAGAGTTAAATAGGATGACGAAGACGATGACAAAGACGATGACAAAGACGATGACAACGATGACATAACAACGCTGTACCTTGGACGTTATTCATGTCTCCAGAGAAAAACACACTGCATGGACCACTCAACGCTTCTGGCAAAGACATGCCTTCAACCGATAGAGTCACGTCTTCACCTGCAGTATCTATTGATTCAAACTCATCTGACGAGTCAATCAAGTCCTGGACAGGAAGAGGAATAGTAGCTGAAAATATAATTCAATGGAAACAGAATATAAGGGCGTTGAAAATCATCGGTTCTAAAAGCCTCCCACTGTTTCCAGTCTTATTAATTATTATTATTATTATTATTATTATTATTATTATTATTATTATTATTATTATTATATTTAATATTATTAATTTATTTTATATTTAAAGAGTAACTCATTAAATTCATCATGAATGCAGATCTGATATTCAGACCTGACTTATTATTATTATTATTATTATATTAATATTATTACCAGACAATTTCTTCAGCACAATAGACAAGACTACGGTCCAAGACAAGAGCGCTTTAACAGGTGGAGTCAAGACCTATCTTAAATAAAAATGTTTTTAGGTTCTTTGAAGAAAGATGAGGCTGACTGAGGCACCGTGTAACTCGGTCTTAAATCATTTATCAATCACTTGGTGGTGCCAGCTGCTAAATTCATCTGGTTTTTGGGAATAGTCAAATTTAATGCAGTAGAAAATGAAACATCACAAATATTAAAATAATTTTTTTGCCAGTCTAAGATCAACAAAAGTATGTTTTCAAAGATGTTTTCTTCAGGTCTAGACTTAAAACCTTCCTATTCCAAAAGTCATTTTCCTCCGTAGCTATAGCAACCCGCCCGCTGCTACACAGATACACGGACCTTCGCCCGCCTACAACCCACCTTGCCCAATAGCTATTTCAAGAAAGATTAAGTGCACAAGAATAAGTAGCTACCACTGTACTACTTTCTAAAGCGCCATATAAATTTACAAGATTTTCCTTACTTACTTAAATGAAAAAGTAAAAGGAGATTCTAAGAACCATTCTTTTTCGTTAGGTGCAATGCTGTGTTGCGTCAGTGGCCAGACACCTTCACTTTCTTCGGTCTCTGTTTGTCTATGAATTCATACATCTCTGTTGTCCTTTCAATCGTTTCTTTTCCACCGCGCCTGTCACAGCCAAGTTCTCCAGTCCCTCTTTTCTCCTCACGTGTGTCGAAAAATTTCATTTCTCATCATGTGTCGAAAAATTTCATGATTGTCATTGTTTCATATAACTAACAACTTATCATCTTTCAGATCTGGTCTTAAAACACATCTGTTTGACTTGGTTTATCCCCCTTAGATTGCTCTCCCGCTGTTCTGACTGATCTTTTCCGGCTTGACCTGGCTCTAATTCTATTTGGATTTGGTGCACCTTCGGCTGATGCCCTGGGCATTATGATAGTGGCGCCATAGAAGTTGATTGATTGATTGATTGATTGATTGATCAATCAATTAATCTTAGCTTCTATTTCCAAGAACCATTAGAGATGCATTAGATAATAAAAAAACAAATATCTCTAGATAAACTACTAAATATCTCTTGAAAGTCAGTGCCGGATTAACTTTTTGGAGGCCTGGCGCAAACAACGCAACAAAACTTTGAAAGGCCCTCAACCCTCCAAGTTCTAAGTTTAAAACCTCTGCCAGAAAATTATGAAAATAGATTTTTTAATGTAGAAAATTTTCTTATAAATATATAATGAAATGCAATTAGAACTGTGCTTTTTATTAAAATTAATTGTTCGTGATTTAATATAGTTTATTTATTTACAAAATAATAAAAGTTGAACCAGTGGCCTGATGTGCAAGAGCGCCAGTTGCGTCATGGTTAATACGGCACTGTTGACAAGTCCATGGTATCAGAACACTTACCATTGAATAGGACAGGCGGAGGCAGAGGTGGAGAAGGTGGAACAAGCCTCAACTGATTCATAGGTTCCAGGTCAGCGTAAGGGTGATCCATGTCAGTCATCGGCTCTTCTGTGGGTTCAGGTTCCAGGGTTTCTGCAGCCAGACTGTCATAGGCCTGATCCACCGCTGACCAGGGTAGAATCGGCTCACAGCCGGTAGAGTGCGATAGCGGCAACAGCTGCCCAAACAAAACCTGAGTCAAGGCGTCAGAGGCATCAACATTAATCATTGGGTCGTCTATAATGCCATCTGTTTCAACTGTCTCTTCAGCTGCTGGAGTCTGCTGAAAAAATATTAATCTATTATTATTCATGATTAGCAAGCCGCTTCCTGAAATAGAACAGCAAGGACAGTGGCGTAGCCAGGATTTCCAGAAGGGGTTTTTGGTTTTTGGTTTTGGTTTTGTCCAACTTTGGAAAATCTTGACAAGCAAAAAAAGGTTGTCTCCTCTATATTTTTCCTGACAAGCAAAAAAGGTCCTCACCTCTTAAACCATTACGTTCAATAGCCAAGGGGGGATTTTACCCCCAAAGTCGCATCAACAAATTAAAAATGCATAGGGACTCATTAAAAATATTTTGTTTTTGGCAGCCAAGGGGGTTTAACCCCCAAATCCCACCCTTGGCTATGCCACTGAACAAGGATAAAAAAAATTCAAGGAGTTCTAGAGTACAGTTCTTTCTGTAGACAGAAGATTGAAATGCATCACAACTGTTGGAAGCAGTCAACAGGTTCCTTGAATTCACATTAGTAGCATAGGCAGAACCTAGCCAAAGAGCACAATAATAATAATAATAATAATAATTTATTTATTAATGGATATGCTGTAAAAAAACTGGCTTTGGAAGAAAGTTATAAATCAAAACACTAAAACTAAAATAATGAAAGGAAAAAAACACAACAGCTTAATTATTGGCAAGTCAAATAATTGAAACAGAATCACGTGCTCAAGGCCAAGACCAAAGGCATAGCCAGGAATTTGATTTGGGAGGAAATAAATATTTTGGATGGGTATAAATCTTAAATATAAACCACATAAACCATATAAACCACGTATAACCACATGTAAATCATACAAAAAACTTAAAGGTAGACTGATTTCTCTTGGCCAAGAAAATAAAAACACTGCCTGAAGGTAGATTGTTACCTCAACCAAACATTCTTTTACTCTTGTTTTTCCATGCACACTTTAAATCTACTGGTTTAGCATATTATATTAACTCCCATATAATAACTCCCAGTCATTATTATATATAGATAATAATAACTCTTTATATAATAATAGCTCCCAAGTCATTATTATATATATAATAATGACTAGGGAGTCATTATTATATGGGAGTCATTATTATTATATACTATACTGATATATGGCTTTTGCAAGGCATAGAAAGGCAAACCATAGACGGTTTTTGTCTTATCTCTGTGTCCTCAGTCTGTGGCTATATGTTCCATTAATGCCTTTGTTTTAGGGCTGTGGAAATTAAAGATTAATTAATCGATTAATTAGCTGTTAATTTATTTCATTGATTACTTTTTTCATTAATGACTACCTACTCAATGTTTTTTATTGGTCAAGACTGTTCTGTGCATACCAGCAACCTCACATCCGTGTGAACAACTATTTAGCTCTGCTGGTTACATTGTGAGTAATACATGTTTGTCACTTGAATCAAACACTGTTAACATGCTTGTGGGCTTGCGTAGTTGGTTATCTGATGACGTTTGAGTGAGAAAATGCTTGTGCTATTTACTCTTTATAACTAAATTTTATGTGAAATATCACATTTTTGTCAATAACTGTAGCTTCAGAAGTTTTTTATTTAATCATAATTAATCATTAGTTTCTCAAAAGTTAACTATTAAAATTAAATTAATCATTACCAGCACTACTTTGTTTCCAACTGTTTGAATATCACTTAGATTTCCTTCTATCACAACTTGATCTGATTGCTGGTACAGTAGATATACCGGTAACCATTCTAGCTTATTCAAATTTCGTATTTCTCAATCTGCAAGCTTCCAATCGAAGGAGAAAACCCAGAAACTGTATAAGCTAATCTCCCAATTTCCACATAATTTTTTAAAATTATTACAACCTGAAATTTCCAATTTACACCATTGCTAGAAACATCCAACTGTAACTCATTTCACACTTCTCTTGGGGGCAAGATAATTTTTTGGCAAATTTTGAGCAATTTTTGGCAAATTTTGGGTCGAATTGCAAATTTTATATATTTTTTGACAAATTTTGCGATTTTTGCACATTTCACATTTATTTATTTAATACATTATGCAATATTTCTTCATTTCTTTGGGGTCACAGCCCCCACCCCAAATGACACCCCTGGTTAGATAAGCTTTAAGGTCATACATATTTAGCCACTACTTTCCTCACTCCTTAGGGTTTTCAACTAGGAGCTACCACTGACAGGTTCTTTGACTTGTTCTTTACTTTCATTCTGAAGCAACCATCGACTGAAGCAGATGCACTATTATAATGGTGCTAAAGAAGTTCCATGATTGATTGATTGATTGATTGATTGATTGATTGATTGATTTCCCCATCCTTTATGCAAAGCTGCTTTAATCCCCTACATCATCAATACAATGGCTTGTACACAGGGCCGTTTTAAGGCATATGCATGGTAGGCACGTGCCTAGGGCCAAGTGATATATGAGAGGCCCCAGCAGGCATCAAAAAGAAAGTTTGTTTGTTTGTTTGATGCTTGATTTTTCATTCTGTCCTCCAAAAGTATAAGAAGCAAAAACAGTTCATCACTGATTTTTGGATGCTACTTTGTAACAAATGCCTAGGGCATGCAAACTTCTTAAAACGGCAGTGTTTGTACATTCCTTCATGTTGCTGAAAAACGTGTAACAATAGAAGGTGACTATCAGATGACTCAATCTATGATAACTCACTCGATAACCGATTAACCGATAAACAGTTCGTAAAGAATCTAAAGACACATTTGTTCAATGCGTCGTTTGACAGCTAACCTTATGTTGTGAAGCACTCTTGATTTACCGGTAGGCTTAGGCCTTGTTATAGGGCTATATAAATTGTCAGATAATAATAATAATAATAATAATAATAATAATAATAATAATAATCTGTGCCACAAGTCTATTTTCATAAAAATCACGAAAAAACGTAGCTTACACATGTGCTCTCAGCTGAAGAACTGTTAGAGGATTTCACGCTCTCTCGTCTACGTTCTAAAATAATAATAAAAACAACATTTAAAAGACATCAGCAATGTACTTCAGCCACAGTTTTATTGATTTTGTCAAACTTTACGTCTGGTCAAATTACACGTGCATGCAAAAAGTGTTGGTCATAAACTGGAAGCAATCTCAGTATTGATCTAATTTCTCTGCAAAGCCAATATATCCATTGAGATTACATGCAATGGATTTTGCAAAATCTTTTATGCACGTTAAATGCAGTTCTGACAAACACTCTACGTTTGTCTACAATTTGCGACAATGCATATACAAAAATAAAACCATTTTCTTTACAGTTTCAGGAACTTTAAAGTCATAAAAGAATGAACACTGTAGATAGTGATTAAGATGCAATCAGTCAATAGTCAAGCTCAGGCAGGAATGACATTGCCTTTCTGTCATGTATATTGCAGAATTTTCTTGGAAATCTCAAAATAAAATTCTATAATCTAATCTATAATCATCATAAACAAGTCTGTCAGACTAGGGCAAAAGCAAATCCATGAGAGGGGCAGCGGGGCATATGCCCCTCAAAAATTTACCGTAATATCTGCTAATTTCTCATCGTGACAAAAAGTGGACAAATTACATAGGTACGAATAAATAAATAAATGGGTTACATCTTTTCCTCCCTATCAATAAATTTAAGAACAGGCATCAGTTCACATGGAGAGGCAAGGCAGAATGGGAATGGAACATGAAGCCCACCTCCCCCCACGCCAACCTGAATTCCTAGATCCACCCCTGGATTCATTGCAGGGAATTCCTAACTCGTCTTCTCACACATGACATACCAACTAAGGATTAAATAGAGCCATTAAGAGCAATTGGGTCATGGCATCATTACAGGATGTCAGAACGACCTCAACAATGTCAAGTCCAAGTCCAAGTGCAGGCAATTAAACAGCTGCAATGACGCAAAAGATACCGTTGTTGACATAATTAAGGACATACTCGATAATAATTATACTAGCAGAACCAGTTTAAAGGAAAAATTAGGTTAAAATTTAAGACTTACGAGTCAAAATAATATTCATATATTTAAAGGACATAAAGATATTGAAGTTATATTGCAATATTTTAAAAGTGATTTCAAAACCTTGCAAAGAGAACGCACTCTGCAAGTGTTATCAGCAGATCACACACGCTGCCTACACGCCGACAGTATTTGCCAGATAGCAAGTACCAATATGCCAGAAATGCATCCAGGCACAAATAGATCCACATCTAAGATCCATACAAATTCTGCATGCAAAAATCACACACACGCACACACACATGCACACACACTCACACACACACACACACACACATTACAATCACATTAATAGCTAGTATATAAAAATAATAAATAATGATGATGATAATAACAGTAGTAGCAGTAGTAGTAGTAGTAGTAGTAGTAGTAGTAGTAGTAGTAGTAGTAGTAGTAGTAGTAGTAGTAGTAGTAGCAGCAGCAGCAGTAGCAGAAGCAGCAGCAGCAGTAATGATGATGATGATGATGATGATGATGATGATGATGATGATGATGATGATGATGATGATGACGATGATGATGATAATAATAATAATAATAATAATAATTAACAGTACCCAGTAATCACCTTAATAACACTGTGCAACAGTTTTGTTTCCTTCATGATTTTGGTGTACCTGGTAGAGATGTTTTGCTGATGATCACAGAGATAACTTAAAGGCTTTCTTAACATGATAGGGCTGACTGATTCAAATATTGCAGAGGATAGTTTTTGTTTGTGTTGCCAATGCCACAATATCATAGTGTAGAGCAGGGGTGCTCAAAGTTTTTAAAACCCGGTTCACATTCTGTCTTCCAGGGTCCATCAGTGGCAACTACAGGTCCTCTTATTAGCAGAGATGTAGCAAGTACAAAATACTTCAAGTACAAGTACAAGTACCAGGTACCTGGCCTCCATGAACAAGTACAAGTACATGAATTCCAAAAACTTTGAGTACAAGTACCTAGCCTCCAAGTACAAGTACTGAAAAATTGTACTTGAATTGTACTCGAGTACAAGTACCAAGTACTACGTCTCTGCTTATTAGACTGCGATAATTGCATCAAGATTAACGGCTAAAAATGACAAAATTCCAAAATACGAATGATAAATTTTAGACTTCATGACAGCACATTGTTTCCCACCCCCACCCCCATGCCTGAAAAATGTTTCCAAGGTCATTAGTGATTGTAGCGGGGGTCTGGGGAATAGCTCCAGTGGCAGAAATTGAGTAATATTAGAAGTAGACGTGAGCTTTGATGCATTGTCCTCTTATAAAGACTTCAAATGATATATTAGGCCCCTACTGAGCGACCAAGAGCTGTAATAAAGCATGAACTGTATGAAGACGGAAACGGTAATACATCAACGCATGATTGAAATGACAACTTTAAGTAAGTACGGTAAGCTGATGTTTATAATAACAACTGGATTTTAGGTTGTTTAGTACAGCTTTTCCTGTATTGAAAGCTGCTGAAATTCAGGTTCAAAATTTTTCATACACATATCCAAAGAGCTGCTGCAGTCACAGGAACCATCGCTGTGGTCCGGATTGTGGACCGTGGGAAGCAGTTTGAGCAGAGTTTAATCTAGGCCGTTTCCGGGGGGAAATTGCCCTTTCCCCCCGGAAATTTCAAATTCCCCCCGGAAATTTTGGAATACTACATGGACTAACAGCGGCCCCTAGCAGAATTCCCCACTCGGCTTTGTCAGTTTCCCCCGCCCCCGGCTTTTTCAGTTTCCCCGCCGGAGTCCAGGAGTCTAGATTAAACACTGAGTTTGAGTACCCCTTGTGTAGAGTGTCTATGTCCCTGAATGCATTACAACATAAAAGTCCAATTGCAGTTTCCTTAAAAACCCTACAGTACATGAAGTATATAAATTTCAAGGCCATATCCGTGTTCAGCAAGTGAAAACCTATAGGGTTCTCCAAAAATTCTAATCTAATCTAAAACTTCTATAGCGCCACCTCATAATGCACAGAAGCATCAGCCGATGGCACACCGAATCAAAATCATTTAAGATCCAGGTCAAAAACTGTAAGGGAAACAGAACCTTTCTTCAAAATACATTTTCTGCACAGTGTACTAATACCAAAGTGCTTACTTACTCTTTGGAGGGATGGCTGGAAGCAGCCTGTAGACTTTGTATGGATCGTGAGTTTTTGTACTTCGTCTTTCCGTTACTTCTTCGACGTCCTGAAGCGAATTGAGAGCACATCGGAAGTTAGCCTTCCATTTCTTGTAGTCAGGATTTCTGGAATCGTATCTCCCTAAATAATAATAGAAATTTTGATTATAGCTTGCCCGAGTGGATAAAAGACATCTTTCTAGATATTACAATTTCGTTGAACCACAATGTGTATGTACTGGAGGCAGTGCTTTTTCCTAGCAAAAAAGGCATGGAGACTCATTTGCAGGGCCGTCGCGAGAAATTCTTACGGGCACGGGTCCAAAAAACTTTTGAAATTTTTCATATTATTAATGGTGATGATGATTTTTTGCTCATCAAGTGTCAAAAAGTGGTGACGACCTTTTTGCTTATCAAGTGTAACTGAGAAAAGAACCAATTGTAGGTAAAACACACATTATTGCATATCACTACATAAAGGAATTTGGTAAAAACAGTGTGGGAACGCCGTTCCAGTGCATTCCCACTGAAAAAAGCACCGACTAAAAGGGGAAGATGTAAGGGAAAGCACAAAAAGAACGACCAAAAAATTTTAACAACCAAAAATTTCTCATCATATTCAGGACATCTATCACATCACATCAGACATCTACTTCCCAAGCCTATCCTTATTCAACTAGCCAATGCATTGGTATCTTGTTGCCTAGATTACTGCAATTCCCTGCTTTTTGACATCACAAATTCAAATATGCAGAAACTCCAGAGAGTACAAAATTCTCTAGAGTCACATCCAAAACTCCCAGATTTGAACATACATGTATAATACAGTATATCCCCAGTTAGACAGTCCCTACATTAGCTTCCTATCAAATACCGAATTAATTATAAAATCTGTCTTTTAGTATATAAAACCATGCTATATAACGAACTCAGTTATCTTAAGATGCGACTAATCCCTCGACCAACTAATCATCACTCCACTAGGTATTCGGCAGGACTTTCATTTGTTGTTCCTTATCCTCGCACAGTCATTGGCACCAGTTGTTTCTCAGTGTGCGGCCCTAAGCTTTGGAATTCATTACCAATATCACTTCGTAAAACTAACAATTTATCATCTTTAGATCTGGTCTTAAAACTTACCTGTTTGACTTGGCTTATCCCCCTTAGATTGCTCCTCCGCTGTTCTGACAGATCTTCCGGATTTACCTGACTCTAATTCTATTTGGGTTTGGTGTGCCATTAGCTGGTGCCCTGGGCATTATGATAGTGGCGCTATAGAAGTTTATTGATAGATAGATAGAGAGATAGATAGATAGACAGATTGACTGATGATTGATTGATTTATTGAATGATTTATTGATTGATTGACCAAGGCCATTGAAGCTAAAGTGGATGTTCGACCTTGCAACAAAGAAAAAGTATTCGACCCTGAAGAATAAAGTTCAAGATGGAGAGGACTCAGTGGAGTAGCAATGCTGGAGTATGGAACCTGTCTGTCTCTCCCGACCAGAGCACAGAGAAGAAGAAGACCTCTCTAAAAACAGTCAACACAGTCTGTGAACCTGAAACAAAAGTAGATTTTCTTTCCTACTACAGACTTAGTACTGGAAATTGAGATGACAAATGAATAAATATGGAAAATAAGCAAGGACAATATTCACAACAGATCACCAAAACCCCAGCAAGGAATTTCAAGTATTTCTGTACTTTGTGGCTTCTGTTGATGAAGGTTTTCACAAATTCTGTTGGAGATTGTGTTTCTTTCCATTTAATGTAAAACATGCATGGCATGCAGTGTTGGAGTTGTGAAATTTGAGCTGGGGGGGAGGGGGGAGTTGAGGACTGAAATTCAATGAACATCAGAAACTGCATGTACCCAATATGCAATTTTTGGTAGGGTTGCAAAGTTAGCTGGGAGTTCAACCCCCAACCCCAACCCCAGCAACTCCAACACTGATGGCTTGTCTATTTTATGCTTCTATAAGAGCATTAAGGTCTGATTTCATGTGCAGGCAAAGTTCAGAGTGCATCTGTTCTGATGCATTAACAACAATACTGCAATCAACCACAGGCAATGACTGAAGAGAAAGATTCAAAAGTATTATAGACTAAAGATGTAATCAATCAAAGACTATATTTAGCAAATAAAAAGCTTTCCAAAGTTATTTACTTGTCTTATTCCACTAGAGACTCATCAAACTGTGTCACATTCCTTATTATCAATATGGTACTCATGTTATCCGTGGCCGACAAAATGTCCACGGACAAAATGTCACGGGTTAGGGTTACCATCTGTCCCCATTAAATCTCGTCTGTGACACTATGTCCGTGACATTTTGTCCACGGACATTTTTTCCTAGCACCGGATAGACATATTTAAGACACATATTAGATTTTCTGAAAGAGATTTATGATAAATTAGATGAAGGTCAAGAAGCTGATGCAATATATTTAAACTTTACTAGGGCACTTGACTATAGGTACCTCATTCCAGAATAGCAACAAAATTGGATGCATGTGGAATAGGAGGAAAGAACTGTCGCAAGCAGCTGCGATCAAACAAGCGAATTCGCCTTTATGTCCCTCCTCCGTCCAGGACGGTGATGCTGAGGGAAAGATCCGTGACACGCGGCAACCCCCTTCTTTGGAACTCTCTTCCCGCCTCAGTGACATCCATCACATCCCTCGAGGCGTTTGCGACTGCCCTCAAGACGCACTTATTTCGCGCATCTTATGAACATCTGTAAATCGCTCTTGATTTTAGCACTAGCTATGTTATAGCGTTTAATAAATCATCTAGAAATAATAATAATAATAATAACAAAGTTCTTCCATGGATAAAATATTGATTGGAAAACATAAGATAGAAGGTATAGGTATTATAGGAAAGTACAGGTATCCTGACTATGTCAAAGTCATCAGTGGTGTCCCTAAACGTTCAGCTCTTGGACCTCTTTTTTTATATATATATATATATATATATATATATATATATATATATATATATATATATATATATATATATATATATATATATATACTGTATATATATGTATATATATATATATATATATATGGATATATATATGGATATATATATAAGGATATATAAAAAAAATGATATTGATAAGGGCATATTCTCAAAAATCTCAAATTTGCAATGATATGAATTATGCAAGGCAATTAGCTGAGAGTTAGATGCAAAGATGTTACAGAAGGATCTAAAACGACTTTCTCAGTGGTCAGAGGACTGGCAAATGCTATTTAATGAACACAAGTGCTCAGTGATCTGCATTCGAAGACATAAAGAGGGGCAAACATATGATATGAATTACTTGGAAATATTGTAAAATGTACATCTGAAGAGAGAGATTTGGGTGCAATTATGCTCAGCAGTTTCAAACCAACTAGAAATGTGCTGAAACAGATAAAAAACGGCAGCCGAATCGTAGGAACGATCAAAAGAAATATAGTTAGTTAGTTAATATGCCAACTTATATAGCACTATAGTCACAGCAGGCCAAGGTCAAGAGCGCTATACAGATTGCACTTAAATGAGATGTTAAACAGGTGCGTCTTAAGTCTGGTAGCGAACATTTCTAGACTAGTCGCGTTGGTCACAATGTCGGGCAGTGAATTCCAGAGGAGGGGATTCCCCCGGGTGAAAGACCTCTCCCCAAATTTCACTGTCTTAGATGGAGGGGGTGAGCAGAAATGGTGAGCAGAAATAAGGAAACAATAATTAATGAGACTATATAAGACAATAATAGTAGTGTCCACATTTGGAATATTGCAGTCAGATATGGAATCCATCTTTGAAGAAAGACTTAAGAGATTTTGGAAAGACTTCAACACAGAGCAGCCAGGATGATCAAGGGATGTCAAAGATTAAGCTGTGATGAAAGGTTAAAGGATTGTGGAATGACTACTCTGGAGAAAAGAAGAGTAAGAGATCCAATACAGACCTACAACACGTTGACAAACAAAGTGAAAGTGGAATTTGACAAACATAATTTTTTCACTAGCACAGCATACTGACACTCAAGGACACGATAAAAAATTGTTTAAGAAATTTGTTGGAAAGTACAAGCAGCATTTCTTTAGAGACAGAGTGTACCAGTAGTAGACAAAATAAACGAATTGATTATAAGACAATTTCAGTAATAGCAGGGATTGTTGTATATCGATGACTTTCTTACTTATCTTGTATCTAGATTTAGAGTCCTTGGCTGGACCAGGCACTTCTATATATTATCCTTATGCTTATATATAGAAGTCCCTGGTTCAGTTGACAATAATTAATTGGTCAACACAACCATTTCAAACCTCCAATTTATAACCGAGTAATGTGAGCATGGCACTTAGCAAAAGAAAACTGTCACTCATTTGTGCTCTGTGGAGACGCACGGAGACGCCTCCATGGCAGAAACTATGTTCCCCTGGTGCAGATGTAAATGGAGCAAAATAAATGGGTGCAGTGGATTGAACTGATAATAATTGGCAAGGATGGCCTTGAAGGTGGTGTTCCATGATGGGCTTGAAGGGGTGACAGGTTGTTAGAACCGTCGTTCGTGGCTGGCTGCTGGCTGACAACAAGCTACGTGAACCCTAAATGAAATTTGCAAAATCCGATAAGCTACATTTATAACACTGGTCTACATTTTTAAAAAAAATTTCTGCTGACCTAGGTATTTTTGCTGATTTTACCCAATTGAGAGGTGCTGATTCCAGATATGAAGTCAAAAATTATGCAACACGTCAAATTTTTTCGCAAATTAGGAATGCTTAATTAAAGGTGTTAAAGTCAAACATAAGGGAAAATAGGAAATTCTGAAGAACCGATAACACGTAATATTTTTTATTCAGCCCAAAAATGAGTCTGTCTTCTAACCAAGAGAGCAATAAGAGCAATAGCTAGTTGCTTAAATTTAAGTTTTGAGAAAGGAATCTTCTTTTTTTGGATGCTCCGGTATAGTTATGGTCACAGTTGTCACGCTGTAAACACCAGCAGTACTTAGTCTGCCATAATGTTCGAGTTCCATCTGCCTTGATATCTACGTTCCATGGTCTTGATGTCTTGATGGAAGCATTCTCCTTGTTCTTCACTCATAGCTCCAAGATTTGAAGTTCAGATAGCTATGAAAGAAATGCAACTTGACACTCATGTTTGCTCCCAGTCTTCGAAAAGCAATCTTGAATTTTTAACTGAAAGGTCATAATTCTCGACTCTTAAGTTGGTAAGTCAGTAATCAGGTCAAAAAAAGCATCTTGTCTACAACTATAACATCCCATTGATTCAAAAAGTCCTTTGATGTTGATGCAGTATACAAACTCCTCCTCCATATGGAAATGTTTGAAAAGATTCATTCTCTCTGCCATGATACATAAGCGTGGTTCCTGGGGCCAACACTGAACAGATTCTTTTCCTTCAGTCTTGAACCCAGTAACTCTGCTGACGGCTTCGGCAGATCTAGGTCTCATATTAGGTCATTAAACTCAGCTTGCTTGAATGTTTGGTGCATTCCAGCGTCAACTTCTAAGGCCATAAAAAACAATCGGTGTCTGTTGACTGACAAAATTCATCTTCGTAAGAAACTCCCAAAGTAGTGCAAATAGGTACAGGAACTTTGTCACAGTGAGCAACTGGTCTCAGAGCAGAGGGGAGATTTGGGTACTGGATGGAAGATTTTGCCTTTGTGGACATGCCTGAAATATTTACCAGACAGAAGTAGCAGTCATCAACATGCATGGTTTTGAGGCTCTCGCCACACCATTGAACTCCAAAGTTAAGACTTTTTCTCTGACCTTTAGTCACATTATGAACTGTCTGAGGCTTTCAACACATGTCCTGCACACTTTATGTGGTGCCCAAGGTTTTCCTGGTCACTCAATTTAACTGCGAAATATGCATGCTAAGCTTTATGCACAAATTCAGACACCTATCTCCTTTGTTTAGGTGTTGTAAAGCAACCTCAGATGTAGCAAAATTTGTCAGGATCATTCCTGCACTGCTCACAAAGTGTTGGGGTGCTGGGTGACATATTCCACAGAAAGCTAGTTAGAATAGTTAAATTTACTTTGACTTGTAAGCCTCATGAACGACTGAATGCTGCCGTCGGTTTCACGCTGCTTATATAGGCCTATATCCATAAAATGCTGACGTCTGCAGTTTAAAACTGCCTATTAAACTGTTGTATTATTAAATAGTTATGCCCACTGCATATTAAGCATATCTTTTTGCACATCCTTAACTTTTTGCATATTCAATATAGCTAAAGAATTATAATACATAATGCTACATTATTACAGTAAACAGTAAATCAGTAAACAGCGTTTTGCGGAAAAACTGGACGTGATAGGAGAAAATGGGTGTGATTTTTGGATTCAGCACACCAAAATACATAAAGATCACATGTTGTCTTCAAGTCAGCAAAATTGACGTAGACCAGTGTAATATATAGCGGCGTTGGACAATTTCCGAGACCTGTTCGTGGAGACCGAGACTAAGATCGATATTACCAAGACCAAGGCATTTGCAGTCGAGACCAAGACCAAGACCAAGGCCACAAAAAATCGGTCTTGAGTGCTATCAAGACCAAGTCGAGGTCTTGAGAACCAGTGGCGGTTCCAGGATTTCTTGGTGGGGGAGGGGGAATGAAGGGATTCATAGAAAGTTGGTGGGGGATGAAAATAGAAGGAAAAAATCAATAAACTTTGCCGAAAAGGCTGAAAGAAGGGAATGTTATCCCTAATTTTACTACACTTTTACCAAAAAATAGGTTGACAAGCAAAGAAAGGTCATCCCCAGTTAGTTTTACTAGACTTTTACCCAAAAATAGGTTTTCACAAGCAAAAAAAGTAACTCCGAAAGTCCGGTGGGGGTGGATGCATCCCCACTCATCCCCCACATGGAACTGCCACTGTTGAAAACTACATCCCTGGCTACTAATGTGAATGCTTTAAAAAGTAACTTAGAGTTCATCCGTATAGTATGTATGCAAAAAAGTCATATTTTGACCCCCCCCCCCCGTTGCACATAGCGTACATAGAAAAAATCTCCAAAATCCGAACCCCCTCAGTGTGTACGTACTATATGGATGGACTCTTACCAATAAATACAATAAGATATTAGATTAGGCATTTATATGTTGGCCTGCGGCATGGGTGTCAAGTGTACGGCCGCAGGGCGGATAGGCCTACGAAAGCTTTTATCCGGCTTGTGTATGTGGCTGAATACAAGAAAAAACTTTACGTTTAAGCAACACTGCTTTATTTAAGGTCCTACTGCCTTCAGACGTTGACGCTCTTGCCAGGCTAAGCGTCTTCAGGCATCAGGCAGCAAAAATAAATAACTACGACTACGACACGTGCAGTTTTGCAGTTTTGATGAACCGTCTTTCTGTATAATCTGACAGTTGCAGAACCTCTTCATTGGTCTTCCTCTCTTTCCAACTTATCCATTGCATGCTACGTAATGAGTACATTTCGAAAGCATTGCAGTATTGCAAAAGCCTTGTGAAAGCCTTGCGAAAGTATTGCAGTGCAGTGTACTAACAATTTTTTCTATACAATTAATATGAATATATGTACTTTCTGTGGTTAATTTCATCCAATTACCGGTAACTAAGCCACTTCCTTATTGACACCTAAATAACACCTAATTTCCATCTGTCATATGTCATGTAACTATAAACTTTGAGGTTGGCCAATTTTACGGGATACAAATTAATCCCTTTCTCAACAATAGATTTCTTTACTCTTCATGTTTGCCAATTATAGTGTTGACTGTATAAACATTTACAATATTTTTTCTATACTACCTAGATCTATTTTATTTTCATATGCACTATTAATATTATTACTAGATTATTTGACTTTTATCATTTGTACAAATTTTATGTTTGAATTAATTAATTATTCAACAAAGTCTGTTCAAGTATATGGTTATTCATGGTTTATACTATAGTTAAGCTTTTCTTGTCTATTCTTGAAATGTTGATGAAATAAATTTGATTTTATTTTACTTGTTTAACAAGGATGTATTGCACTGGTAATTAAAGAATCCTTTCATTATTCATTAATAGTATCACAAAAACTAGAATACTAAAAATTGGTTATCAGTTGTTTTTTATATACTGTTTTGTGAATAGGCTTTTTTGAAATGTACTCATTACGTAACATGCAGTGGATACGTTGGAAAGAGAGGAAGACCAATGAAGAGGTTTTGCAACTGTCAGGTACAGAAAGACGGTTCATCAACATGTGCAAAAGAAGGAAGCTACAATATTTCGGGCATGTACAGCGGAACAGCTATGCTAGGTCAACGCTGGAAAGGACAATCCAGTGGCGGCTCCACCGGGGAGGCCAGGGGGGCCCGTGCCCCCTATTGAGAGCCTGGCCCCCAGTGGCCCCAGTTGGGACCCTATACTTAATGCTACATACATTAAACAACAAATGGTTGGCCCCCCATGATTAGAAGTTGCCCCCAACGGCCCCCACTTGCCAAATCCTAGAGCCGCCACTGGGACAATCCAGCGAGGAATGATGCCGGGAACAAGAAAAAGAGGGCGACCAAAGAGAAGATGGACGGATGACGTGGAAAAGTGGACAGGACTGTAGATGCCAGCAGTAGTTGAGTAAGACATCGGATCGACATTGGTCTGGAGAAAGGAAATTCATGCTGTCACCTCAACTTCAGTTCATGAAGGAACAAGGAGAAGATGATGATGAATAGGCCTACTGTAGGTAGTTCGCGTTAATGTTATGCACAAATCCGGCCCACAACAACCACAAAGACTTTCATGTGGCCCGCGATAAGAAATGAGTTTGACGCCCCTGGCCTATATGGTGTATATTTATAAAATATTGTGAAGAACTGACATTTAATGTGTTTGCATGTGGCTAATTGTGTTTGTTTTCTTACGTAATCAAGATAAGAGCGGTAGCAGACGAACAGAAGTAGAATAGATGAATGTATGAGCAATAGCAGTTTTCAATACAGGAGAAATCCTACTAAGCCACTTAAAACCCTATTATTATTAGTATTATTATTATTATTATTATTAATTATTTATTATTATTATTTATTATTATTATTATTATTATTATTATTATTATTATTATTATTATTATTATTATTATTATTATTATTATTATTATTATTATTATAAACAAGGCACAATTAAACTGAATTTTGCAATTGTATTTGGAGAATATCAAAGTTTACTACCAGTAATCAAATAAAGAAATTGACAGATGCTTTTCTCTCTCTGTCTCTGTCTCAGGATGGCCCTTAACACCTTATCTTTACGACATCTGGCGTTGGAAAGGCAAACAACAAATGCCATAATTTATAAGTGATAAATCCAAATATAGCACCAATGTTGCCATTATCCTGTCAGCTTTTCTTTACTCATGAAAAAAATCAAGATGACAAAGACCCTCTAAATATGGTTATGACACAGCACTCCATGCAGAGAATAACAATGTAACCCTTGAACAATTAACACAAAGAGCATATACAATATTTCAACATCACATGAAATGCACGACTGCATTTGGAATTAATTTATACAATCCATGCATGAAGAAGCTTATATAACCAGTTTTCATAATTATATTCACCATAAAAAATGTTAAATTATAATCTATTAATATAACCAATACAGTAGAGACCTAATATCAACGATAACTTTAATACAATTTTAAAATACATTTATCTCAATAATGAACACATCTGAAATTGAGTACAGTAGTCAGAACTTCTGTAAAATTAAATATTCATAATTCTGAGAGTGTATCTATTTTTCTATCAGGTA
Source organism: Metaphire vulgaris (assembly GCA_018105865.1). Classification (NCBI taxonomy): domain Eukaryota; kingdom Metazoa; phylum Annelida; class Clitellata; order Crassiclitellata; family Megascolecidae; genus Metaphire; species Metaphire vulgaris. The sequence continues at coordinate 8,456,160 of CM030866.1, read as the reverse complement.
CGATCTAAGCTGCAATCAGAATGAAAGGCCGCTGACTTCCTATTCCCAGTGATGTAGTGATGGCGCCAGGGAGGAGGGGGCAACCGTCCCCAGGTGCCGAGGAGGGGGGCCAAATTGATCGCCAAATAAAAAAAATTTTGAGATAGCCTTTACCACGGTTGGATATGGAGAATTATTTATCTCAAGCTCCAATAAGTCTGACAAGCACAAAAAATGGTTGCCATCTATTTCGCTTAAGTAACTTACAAAAACACGAATCACGAATGGTCCATGTAGCTTAAGTAAGTGAAATGGGTGACTGAGGACCTTTTTGTCAGGATTTTTGTAAAGTTCGGGTCGAAATTAGCACAGTTTGTCCCCACCCCGCACCCCACAGACGTCGAAAACCTTCATTATGCCACTTTCATTCCACATGCAAAATGGCATGTTGAGTGACAAAGCAGGAAGACAACAAATGATTTCAAGAAGTTCTCACAGTTGACTCACATGCTCATGATATGTTAAGTATTATAAACTCATATTATATTTTGTCCTGTAATAATTATTTCATTGCTGGTGGATATTTGGAAATAATAAACTATGTATGTATGTATGTATGTATGTATGAATGTATGTATGTATGTATGTATGTATGTACCGGTATGTATGACGTGCAAGCATTGGACATCAGATGTAATGCGTAGTGCAAAGGTCAAGTTGCTTATCTAAGCATTTGCTCAGGTGCAGCTTTGGCAAAGTGTTCATTTGCAGATGAACTCTCGTCAAAATCGAACTGAATTTCGTGCCACAACCCTTATATAGAAGATCAGCTGGACATAACGAATAAGATTAGACAGAAACTTGAAGACTAAACAAAACACTGATATGGAGCGTGACACTTTATGGATCGGAAACATGGACTCTAAGAAAAGAGGAAATAACAAGACTAGAGGCTTTTGAAATGTGGATATGGAGAAAAATGGAGAAGATCAGCTGGACAGAACATAAGACAAACGAGGAAGTGCTGAAACAGGTGGAGGAAAAGAAAGAGATGATCAACACAATAAGAAAAAGACAAAAGACGTGGATGGGACATATAATGAGAGGAGACTCACTCCTAAGGGAAATAATAGAAGGACAACTAGAGGGGGAAAAGACCAAAGGAAGACCACGAGAGATGCTACTTGACTGGATGGAGAGGGGGTTTGAAAAAGTTTGACAGTTGTTGACAGGGGGGAGGTCAAGAGAAGTTGGCGTCAACAATTTCATTTTTTACAAATGATAAAAAAATAGAAAATTTCATGGAATACTAATTATTACAACGCAAAAAAGCATGGCTAGCAAAAAAGGTCATCACCACCACATTATGACACTTGATGAACAAAAGAAAGGGAAAATGGTGATTGCCACAAAAATAATAACCTTCTAAACTTTTTAGGGAGACCTGTCACTGATCTTAGTTGGGGTGGGGGTGAAAAGTTTTTGACATAATTATAGGGGTCACTGAAAGTTGACAGTTGTTGACAAGAAGGAGGGGGTCAAAAATTGCCCAAAAATTGTTGACATAATTAATGGACAGCCCCTTAGCAGAATGCAGATGTAAACAGCAATGCATAATATTTTGACTTCGAAATTCTAGCATTGTACTCCTAAACAATGCACCAGCCGTGGCTCTATTTCACAGTACCTGAACTGCAGAAGAGGGCAACACATGATCTGTTACTTTTTTATAATTTCTATTTTTATTGCAAATTATACATTATACATACTGTTGGGTTAGCCTGTCTTCAAAATAGACCATTGATTATAAAGATCTGACTGGATAATTTACTGGTATTCCTGTATACAAACAGTAGAACTTCTTTATAACTGACTCTGTAATAATGTAATGATTTGATTATAACGTACCACAACATACGGTCCATGGGCGCTCGCAACCTCGCACATTAGGGCAAGAGGGGGTACTTGCCTCCCCCACCCCTGGAAAATGCAAATGATAATATGCACATTGAAATTTGAAAACCTTGCTAAAGCATTAACCGTGACCATTGTGTTTTGCACCCTCCTGGAAAATTTTCTGTAGGCGCCCATGATACGGTCACGTGTTATGCACTACTGTATTGGATGGTATTCAATATAACGTACCTCAAATATAACGTATTAAATTTTACAAGCCCGCTAAGTACATTATAACAAAGTTCTACTGTGTTAATAAACAGTGGTATTTAATTTCTAATTTGATGATGGCTGAGGCAGGAAGATGAAACTTTTTTCGCAATCCAACCATCCCCCTGACTAGGCAAAATATCTTGAGGTAAGAGTTGTCTAACTCTCATTGGAGTGACAGCGTCCATCCAGATAGACAGAAAGACACAAATCTAGACAGACATCCGAAATTAACAAGTTGCTACCAATAATAATTATATGTAATAAATTCATCATCATCATGTTCTCTGTCCTGGGACAGGTTCAGGGCTCCATTGTTAGCATTCCTGTCTGCGTCTTGCTTCCTCTTTGAGTTCTGCATAGGTCTTGTGACGCTGTGCATCTGTTTTAATCATCCAGTCCAATAGCATCCTCCTTGGTCCTGATATTCTTCCCACAATTACTGTTCTGAGTAACGATTCTCTTCTTAGTACGTTCTCCTCTTAGTATGTAATAAATTACTCTCTCTAAATCAATAAATATGAATATATGTATCTTCTGTTGTTAATTCATTTAATTAAATCAATCTTCTTACTTGATTACCACATATCACCTAGTTTCCATCTTTTATATGTCATCTAATTAAAAACTTTGAGGTTGGCCAATATTATGGGATCCCAATCCTTTAGGCCATGCAACCCTTTTCTCAACAATAAACATTAATAAACAATAAAAAATAAATAAATAAAAACAATAAACAAGAACGATAAACAAGTGTTTGGACATTCATGGCTTATATATAATTTTTTACTCTTTGTCAATTTGTCTATTTAGGCTTTTTTCACTTTTTCTTGTCTTGTATTCAACAGGATGTTGAGAAATAAACTTATTTGATTGATTGATTGATTGATTGATAAATGCTTCTATATCAGCATATAGGCTGAAAGTCTCACGTTTTTCATAGCTTAAAATATGCTAATTAATGGTAAAGGCAACTGCGGAATAAAGCATAAGGTAACTGCAAAACACTTTCCTAAACTTGTGAAAATTGTGCTTGCCTTTTCTGCATTCTGTCAATTTCTGATGACCAATCAACACAATTATTGGTCAAATATTATGAAGAAATCTTTAGCTGATTATTATATATCAAATGAACATTATGCATAATTTCATGAACTCTAACTGAAGTAGAATCAATGTGAATATCTGACGCAGATAGCTCGATGCATAACTAATAACATAAAATTGTGCAAGAAGTGTACAGAACAGAAAATCCAGAAAGGGGTGATCACCATCACAGCATTAGTGCACCAACACTTTGTGTCTGAATTTCAAAATCAGACAGGATACAATGTTGTTAATCATTCCTTCAAAGTTGGTCATCTGCAAACAAGCTGTCATATGATTGTTAGTATAAGCCTATATATACACCAGTAGTATTAGAGCAGTGTTCTTCTCAATGCCTTTAGACAAGGAAGTGCAACAAAGGGACACTTTAAGGCTGTTGCTGTATTCAACACAGAATAACAGCATAGGATTTGCTCTAGGAAAAACACTAAACACTAGACAAGCACTAACTGCTAACCATCCAAATATATCAAAAATGATAAATCACATATGTTACAAGTATCAGTTAGTCTCTGATTAATTAGACTCTAGCCATCAATAATTATTAGGTCTCTCTCTCTCTCTCAACCTCCCTCCCTGCCTCCCTGCCTCCCTCCCTCTGCCTTTCTCTCTCTGTCTCTGTCTCTCTCTGTCTCCTCTGTCTCTGCCTCCTCGATATCTCTGCTTCTCTCTGTTTCTGTCATCTCTGTCTCCTCTGCATCCTCTGTCTCAGGCTCAGCCTCTGTCTCTGTCTCTGTCTCTGTGTCTCTTTCTGTCTGTCTGTCTGTCTCACTCTCTCTCTTTCTCCCTCCCTCCTCCAACTCAAACTCAAAACTCAAATTTGGACTCTCCAACAGGATCTTCATTCCTTAATTTGGATCACATGAATCTTATACCATAATTTCACTTACAGAGCACTTTCAGACCATCACAGAAGAGACTTGCAAAGAAGTTTTAAGCATACAATGTTCAAGTTACTGCACTACATCTACTCAACAAATTATTTGCAATCAGAATTCTATTACTATAAATTCTTTTTTCTAAGCACGTCATGGCTCAAATACAGGAGTTGATACAGAAATGCTAAAAATAAAAATACATACCGGTACAAATTCTTTGCTGCAACTGCCTACCTGGATCTACAACCCTGACAACCATGGACCATGGATTACGGACGATGGATTTCACCCAGATTGAGCGCTCGTGAATAGGCTGGTGCACTGCACCAAGCTTTCTGGCAGTGCTACAGAAATTCCGTCTTACTTACTTAAAATGACAAAACTTTCTAAATATACAATAATTACCTGGTAGTCAGTTGCAGCACAAACAGTATAGATTCAACTCACCTGTGTGCTGCGCCCAGCATTTGAAAACAGTGATGTCGCTGGTGGACCATTCGGATCGCGATCCATGTCTCCAGGTAATCCGGATCAGCTTCTCGGTCTTGTCCAACCACTGAAGACCTGGAATATTCCTGCTGTTGGCCTCTGCTTCCAGCCACTCGCGCATCAGAAGTCTGTCCTTACACCCGACGACGACGACGCGCCTGTCTCCCGCGCCCTCGGACAGTTCTTCCTCGTCTTCTCCGCTCGTCGAATCCGTTATCCTCGGCCTCTTTTGTCTGCGACCAACCGCCTCCTTCTGTTCCTTTCTCCTCGCCTCTTTCTTCACAGGAGAATTCACAATCGCAGAAGAAGTAGTAGCCTGGCTGCAATGCGTGTTCGGCTGCTCCGCGCTGATTTTTGCAGTTTGTCTCGACGGTGCGGCGCCATTTCTTGCAGCGATGCGTCTCGCTGGAGCGGAATATTCCGGCGACGGTTTCCTACGATGGTCTTTCAACTCGTAGTTGGCTCGACTTCTTCTGGGACGCGGTTCTGTTGAGTCTGCGACGGCTTTCACGGCGGTCTTGGAAGGTTGGAATGTCTGTCCATCTGCCACAACCGCCATCTGTTAGCAGACAAACATTAACATCACTTTATTAATGTAATGTAATGTAATGTAATGTGGCATTTGTATAGCGCCTCTTCTATTATAATAACTTCACTATTTATTTATTTATTTATTTATTTATTGACAATTTATATAGCGCAGTAGACAAGGCTAAGGCCTACAACAAAAGCGCTTAAAACAGTTCATATCCAATATTAAATAAATGTGTCTTCAAATTTCTAATGAAAAGTCCAGCTGAGACTGCTCCAGTCACATTGTCTGGAAGAGAGTTCCACAGGGCAGGATTACTATTACAGATAACTAAAGCTTGCCAAGGTTTCAGATCACAGATGTCCATGGATCCATTTTTTAGAAATCCAACCCATCAAATCTCCAACCCAGCCCAACCCAACCTATGCAGGCAATAGGGTTACTTGACCCAACCCAACCCACCAAAATACATTGCAATTTCTGAAACCATGACTTGCTTTCTGACCAGACCCAACCCACCAGAAATCTGGCCCAACACAATCCAACTCAACCCAACCCATGGGTTTACCCAACCCATGGCCAATTCTGTTCCAGATTGTGAGACATGCAATGGAAAATGCTCTCTCACCAGTCGCTGGTTTGGTTCTAAATGCATCTAACAGCAAATCTTAAAATCTTGTTGAGTGAGAACACGTTGGGTGATTTAGCGTGGACTTCAAATACTCAGGTCAGCAAGTCTGCAATGTTTTATAAACCAGAAGACCAAATCAAACACAAAACAATAGTGTTGGAGTCAAAGATGTATTATTATTAATAATATAATTGCTGATAAGGCATCTTGAATGGCTAGCATCTTGCCTTTATAATACCAATGAGAACCATATACCACTAAACAGGCCCTCCGAGAGAGTGGGCAGGGGGGCTTTTGGTATGTTTGGCCCGCATAATATATTATTAAGTTTCAAGTGACCCTTTAGGTAAAAAGCTTGCCCACTTCTGTGGTACAGTGAAACCCGCTTAATTGCATAGGTGCCATGCAAGCCTTGCATATGCGATTAACTGGGCTATGCGAATAACCGGGACGTCTGATAATTAATCGTACGCACAAAACACTGGATCAGGTTTTTATGTTGTTATGCAATTATGCGGGCTATGCAATTAAGCAGTATGCAATTAAGTGGGATCCACTGTAGTCAGTTTTGACAGTGACCTAACATCTGATTGCCACCAGAAGCAAAAATTCAAGAAGGTATCTCTTGTCAACTATGGTGTTGAACAAAAGAGAAATTTCCCATATTAAGAATGAGCTTATGATGAACAGCAATAATGTGCCATTCACTAACATTGCCTTAGATTGTATTCCATTACCTTTTTTGTTTTTGTTTTTATATGATTACTATTATTTAATTAATTTCTTAGCTGAACTCTGTAATGTGCCCTTGCTCCTGACATTTGGCAATATGGCACACAAGAAATTGTCATTCTAATAATAATAATAATAATAATAATAGTAGTAGTAGTAGTAGTAGTAGTAGTAGTAGTAGTAGTAGTAGTAGTAGTAGTAGTAGTAGTAGTAGTAGCAGCAGCAGCCAGCAACAGCAGCTGCTGCAGCAGTAGTAGTAGTAGTAGGAGTAGTAGTAGTAGTAGTAGTAGTAGTAGTAGTAGTAGTAGTAGTAGTAATAATAATAATAATAATAATAATAATAATAATAATAACAATAATAATAATAATAACAACAACAATTACCGTTATATGATTCTTCAGAATCTTCACCTAGTGAATGACTTAATGTGCGTTAACAAACGTGTGATAATAATAATAATAAGAATAATAATAATAACTTATCTGTGTGAAACAGGGTATTCTTACTATGCAGCCACAAAAATAGATAAGGAAATGGACTTGATTCGTCATCAGATAATTATGAGACTACAGCTTTCCCACATTACGCCAAAAAGGCTACTAAGGTACAAAAGCTCCCATGTATTAAACAGAACAGTCTTTGAACAGCCACCATTTCATCTTGTATTTTATTGTGGAATGTTTTGCTGACTCGTTTTTGGTACTAGTTGAGTCTTCTAAATGGCTAAATAAAAACAGCTTTTAGCGTTTCGTTCATTAGTATTATTATGCCTAGACTACAGGTTCCATGTGTGCTTTTAGATCTCGACTATGCTATTACATTAGCACTGCACCGAAGCTTTTATCAGCGAAAACGATTCACAGAAAAGGTCACAGTCTAAGTCTACTGCTGTCAATTGTAAATGATAATATGTCATGGACATGATAGCAGAGCACCTATATTATGGAATGAAGAATTCAGGACTATTCATCTCAGGACTATTCATCACCCTAACCCTAACCCTAATGACTTTATCTGAGATGAATAGTCCTAAGATGAATAGTCCTCCTGATGAAACGTCCTGAGATGAAACGTCCAGATAATGGAATGAAAGACTGGTTCAACAGGAATGTAATGTGGAATTTGTATAGCGCCTCTTCTATTTCTACTCAGAGGTGTTCCTGGCATTGGAGTCACAGGGTAAAGTAGTGAGACTTTAGCTTTCGCATTGAACAGAGTGAGGGAGTAAGAAGTGATTCCCGAATGGATGGGTTCAAGGCATTCCAGAGGGAGGGCCCAGTCACTGCAAAAGCCTTTAAGGTAGAAAAGGGGTTCCCAAGCATTTCAAGTAGAGGGCCATATCTACTATTTTTTTCGGTGCTCAAGCGGGTCACAACGCCATACAATATTAAAACTTAGACTAGGTCTATACATTAACGATTCTGATCAGTGTTCTTATGATGAAAAATCACTTTGATGCATTGGAAATCTAGTCTTGTCTTGCCTTTAACCGTCTTCGCTCCGAAGATTGGCTGCATTGTGGACTGTCTTCTTCCAGGTATTATACGGTCTTCTGCTGTTCTTGTTGCCTGCTCTATAGTGAGTCCTGTCCATTCTTTTATGTTATCTTCCCATTTTTTTCTTGGTCTACCTCTTTTTCTTGATCCTGGCATTGTGCCTTGTACTGTTTCTTTCTCTAGACATTCCTGTTTTGTTCACAAAATATGTCCCCAGTAATATTTGAATTATGGTGCTGATCTTTATTTCTTTTCCATTTCAGATACTCCTAACTCATCCCATTGTCTGCAGCCCCTTTGCTGCTCTATTTAAATATCTTGTTTGTGTTTTCCATCATTTGCAATTTCTCCTCCAACTTATGTAAAATTCTTTCCTTGTTCTATTCTATTTCCTTCTATGATATGTATATACGTTTCTCTCACTTTTTGCTGACTTCCATGACTTTAGTTTTTGCTGTGTTAACCCTGAGTCCAAATCTTCTGCTTGTTTGATTTACTTGATCTGTAAGCCTTTGTAATCCTTGTAAATTATCTGCAAGTAGGCTTACATCGTCTGCAAATTTTAGTTTTGATATATATTTTCTCCACTACAATTCACTCCAATGTTTAGATTCTCAGTTGTCATTTTAAAGATTACTTCTAGGATTACTATGAAGAGAGATGTGGAATTGTGGATAGCATGCATCCCTGTCTATTCCCGACTTCTGTCTTAACCCCTTAACTGGGCAACTATTTGTAACTCAATGTAAAATGGACAAGCGTTACTCTGGGCACCCAGTTAAGGGATTAATAGGCCTGTTACATTTTAAAAAACTATTCTCGTAAACTAAAGTTCCTCAGTGTGACCACTACAAATGTCAATTGTATTGTTAGTCTGTTCTACATACAGTAAGTGGTCTGCAAATGTCTCCTGTCACAGGCAAATATTGTGCTAATATTTATTGGAGAGCCTTAGTTGTCAAAGCTATAAAATCCTAACAGTCCATAACAGCATACAAGTATAATATACTTCAGCATAGAGTACTTTTACAGTGATTCTGTACATGTATGCTCCACAAATTACCGGTAGACCGTTACAGAACAAGGATAAAACAATATTATGTAAAAATAGATTATATTTCCACAGTTTATTATGATGGAGTAATATGAATCATCTAATCTAATCTTAAACTTCTATAGCGCCTCTTCATAATGCACAGGAGCTTCAACCGATGGCACACCAAATCCAAATAATTAAAGATACAGGTCAAATCCAGGATATCCGGCCAGGCAAATGGGTGACAGTCTATGCTGGATAGGCCAGGTCAAAAAGATGAGTTTTTAAACATGAGCTTCATTCTCTCATAAATTTTGGAATTCCTTCAAAATCCAAGACAAGATTGGTCTAATGTACGAATAAGCAGGCTACCAGCCCCTGTGCCTTATAAGAAATTAACATGTGAAAAGTGGCATTTTCAGCTGGTGCATTTGTAAATAATACCTGTAATTTATGGAAATAATTTTGATTTATGGAAATAATTTTGATTTATGGAAATAATTTTGATTTACGGAAATAATTTTGCAGGCCAACTAAAACACCTTTGCGGATCCAAATTTGGCCCACAGGCCAAGGTCTGTCGCTTAATATTCCACAAAAACTGCACAGGCTGTCATATTATTGTTGCTGGTATCATTATGCTAAGGATGGCTGTAAGATAATGTAAGCACTAGCTTAAAAGCACTAGAAAGAGTATGCTTCACACCTTATGCTTAGATATTGAAAAATACATGGCTGGCTCAAACCTCTTGTGTATAGTCCACAGGCATATAAAGCAGAGTAGAAATACAGCAGTTGGTTGAGTTGGTTAACATCACAGCCATCTTTCCACCTGCATTGAGGAAGTTTATGCCACAAGACATACTGTATGCAAGCCATGTTCAAAGTTTGGTCTATGGTTAAGCAATACTTTTTATGATCATGGCAGTAGCAGTAGAAGTACTGGTAGCTGCAGCAACAGCAGCAGCAGTAGCAGTAGTAGTAGCAGCAGCAGCAGAGGTGGTGATGGTGGTGGCAGCAGTGGTGGTGGTAGGGGTGGGGTGGTGGTGATGGAGTTGGGTGGTAGTAGTAGTAGTAGTAGTAGTAGCAGCAGTAGTAGTAGTAGTAGTAGCAGCAGCAGCAGCAGCAGCAGCAGCAGCGCAGCAGTAGTAGTAGTAGTAATGCACTGTTGTAGCACCAGTTCAATTCGACAACGGTATCAATTCCAAATCCATCAATCGGTAAATAAGATCAGGTGAATTTCATAGATCAGTAAGAGTGAGAAACAGCGAGGCAGACTATGGACGAAAAGCCACTGAAAGAAAGGTGCTAATAAGCTTCATACAGGGAAACTGTAAGACAGGACATACTTCTTCTTTAGGTGCTGTGTATTTCTACATTAGCGACCATGGATTTCCACTTTGTTCGATCTTGACATCCTCTTATTAATTCAATGTTGTTCTTCACTCCCTCAATTCCTTCTCGTAGGCAGTCTACATATGTGTTTCTCTGCCTTCCTCTTGCCCTTTTTCCCTCCACTTTTCCGGTTATTGCCAAATGCTCCAGGCCTTCCTTCCTCATTATGTGTCCAAAGAAGGAAAGCTGCATTTTTTAATGGTTACCATCAGACTTCTTTCTATTCCAATTGCATTCAAGATCGCTTCGTTGGTTTTCTTTTCTGTCCATGCAATCTTCAGCATTCTTTGCAGAAACCACATTTCTGTGGCTTCCAATTTCTTCTGCATGGCCTTGGATATTGTCCATGTCTCTGCTCCATTCAAGAGGACTGACCAAGCGTAGCTTCTGAACACTCTTAATCGTGTCTCGTTAAGACATGTGCCTTTCGAGCAGTAGGTCATGGACAACTAGTAGTCTATGATTAGGTCTACTCTTAGAGGCTATCTTTGTTATTTGGCTTATAAGACTTACTGTTCTGTGAACTCAGCTCTCTGATGCTTCTGGATTTTTGGTATTGCAATGAATATTGACTGGCAGGACATACAACTGGTTATTTCATAATGGCAATGAATTTTGGTTATCAAACCAGCTATGGGTTGGCACAAAAGCTAAATATTACCATATTTCTCTAGTCAGGCATGTCTGAACAAATTTTTAGCAAGGGATGCATTTTTTCAGGGTGTAGCTAAAAAATCATCAATTATCATAAAAAACCTGACAATGCAAAAAAAGGTCATCACCCTTCCTTTAACATGTCTTCAAAAATCTTGATAAGCAAAAAAAAACTGCCTTGTCTTCCAGGTGGTGCACTGCACCCCTGGAAAAAAATAGGGGGTGCACTGCATTTCCTACGGGTCTGTTTCTAGTGTACATTTATAATGGCAAAGATGGTCTATTCACTGAGTGGCAACAACTTTGGACATAGAGCAGGAGGTCACGGGTTGGAGACCGGCAGGAGACTTAAGGTCAACTCAGTCCTACTTGCCAGAGCTGGTGGTAAAATGAGGAGCAGTGGTAGAACACTACACGCCCACTCACTAGGCCACCACCCCCCCATCTGTAGTATGGAATGCCTGGCTGATGGTTTAAAGCAACCGAGATCAGTGCCGCCCTATGAGCCCATGAGGCTCAGGAAGGACTTTGACTTCGTTTGACTGTTTCAAGTCTGTTTGACTAGCCGCATACCTCTCACACATCACCAGATTTCTCAGCTCTCAATCAGTTTATCAGTTAATATTTCACAGCCAACATCTAATCTTTTAGTGGGTATAATTAACAAGATTAGACAGAAACTTGAAGAAAAGACTAATCAAAACACTGATATGGAGCGTTACAAAGTGGATCGGAAACATGGACTCTGAGAAAAGAGGAAATAACAAGACAAGAGGAGGTTTGAAATGTGGATATGGAGAAAAATGGAGAAGATCAGCTGGACAGAACATAAGACAAATGAGGAAGTGCTGAAACAGGTGGAGGAAAAGAAAGAGATGATTAACACAATAAGAAAAAGACAAAATATCTGGATGGGACATATACTGAGAGGAGACTCACTCCTAAGGGAAATAATAGAAGAACAACTAGAGGGGGAAAAGACCAAAGGAAGACCACGAGAGATGCTACTTGACTGGATGATGGAAAAGGACTATAAAGACCTAAAGGAGAAAGCTATGAACAGGAATGAATGGCAAAATTGGAATACAAAACCTGCCTAAGGGCAGAATACTGTGAATAAGAATGAATAGGATAACTGTATCGAGACGATTCACTACTGTAAGCCTAGTGATGATTCAAAGCCACGTCAAAAGCACATGGAGTCAGCCGCCAACACCTTCTGCAGTTATTTAAAAGACCTCAACAGTCATGCAAATCATTATAACCAGAACTTAGCCTCTTTTTTAAAAAGAAGCAGTGGCCAGACTATTCTATTTTTAAAAATTCAGAATCTCCACTCAGGTCATCATTTTTTGACCAGTGGTGGGATGATGGCCACCCCCCCTCCAACCTCCCCACCCCAACACACACAAACCATTCCAGTAAGTGAATATTGATTTCAGAACTCCAATTACCAGTATAGGATTTTTGAAAAAATCAATGTTTTCAATGAAACCAATATCAAAAAGGAGTAATCGTAAACTTCTTTTAGCGCCATTGTAGTAGTACATCAGCACCAGCCGATGGTCGCTTCAGTAACAAAATCATAGTCGTGATCTTGTCCGTGGTGATTCGAGAAGATAGATATCACATATCTTTAAAATCTTAAGAACCAGGCTTTGAAGCCATAAAACACATGAAATTCATAACAGCAGACTGTCTGTGGCAAACCAGACTCATGGTCTTGGAATGTCATGCTATATCAAAATGTAAAATTCTACTACAAATCATTGTGTGTGATAAACACAAAATTACTTCGTTAAGTGGGTCGTAAACACCCCCTTTAAAAATGGTAAATGACTTTGTTTAGTGACCCCCTTTCATTTTCGTAAATACTGGTAAAATACTAAGATATCACGCCCATAAAGCAAACAACACGAACGGATTTGCTCAATTTAGAAACATAGAAGCTACTGGCATTTCTTTGAGGACTAAAGCCCAAACAGGATTTTTTTATTCAAATTCATTGTAAACGGTTTGGCTGCATAACTTTTATTCCTCTCACCACATTCAAGAATACTGTATTATCATTGTGTATGGCTACTGGCAATGGTAAAAATAATAATAATTATTATTATTATTATGATAATTGATGCAATTTTAATAGTGCAGTGGGCATGACAAAAGCCAAAGTCATATGTCACTTCTAAGAGATATTAAACAAATGAGTCTTTTTAAGTTTGTCGTAAATAACGCAATGGGCTTGTCTTCTGTAACGTTCTCAGGCAGTGAATTCCATAAAATTGGGTTTCTGTGCAAAGTTTACAATCATAATCTACTGGTATTCCAGAGCATAACCACCGATATAACCATAACCAGCACCTAAATCACAGAGGGATCAACAATTTAATTGATTCACAAAGACCTTTAGTGAAACTCAGACTATCCACAGGAAAGTAAATAAGTAAGTAAGCAAGTATGTAAGTAATGGTAAAGGTACACTCCATGGGCTCAGCGCCCGTATGGAGAACCGAAGGGTTAGCACCTTCAGTTTTACATGGCAACGGCTGAATGAGGGCAGATTGCCAGCCTTTCCCTCGCCGTCTTTCCTTCCATCCACCGAGTTAACACCCGATGTACTCATTCACAGCTGAGTCGACTGGGGGCGCTTGGGAGGACAGAAACAACCGAAGAGTTTCTGCGCATGACCGGGAGTTGAACCACGGAGCTCAAGATTGGCAGACCGGTGTGCTAACCACTGCTCTAGCACGAACCCTTAAGTATGTAAGTAAGTCACCCAAATTTCTACTTTGCTAAGCAGAAGCTTGGCACAATGCATCAGATTGTTCATAAGCACTCAGAAGATCAGATACAGTCGAATGCACGGAACTGAAACACATTTCATCCTAGAGGATCTTGTGAGAAATAACCAAGTGCAGAATACTCATGCCCAGGCGCGTAGGGACGGGGCGTATATCATATATATATATATATATGTGTATATATATATATATATACCCAAAAATCAGTACATATACATATAATACAGTATATATAACATATCATCATCATCATCATCATCATCTTCACTTTATGCCTGCATGGCGGCAATAGTTAGATACGAAACATTTCCACTTTGCTCGATCTTGCGCTAATCTGCATCCTTCAGCAATCGACATGTTCTTTGCGTCCAGATCTTCTTTGATGTTATCTATTCTGCTTTTTCTCGGTCTTCCTCTCCCTCTGTCTCCTTCTATTTTGTGCATATGCAGTGCTTTGTAGGCCCATCTATTGTTGTCCATTCTTTTAACATGTCCAAACCAATTTAATCTCCTTTTGCGTACTTTATCGATAATTGTTTCTGTGGCTCCTGTCTGTTGCCTGATGTCTTCATTTATCAATTTTTGATATTTGCTGACTCTTATTATTTTTCTTAGCTCATCTCTGCAATCATTAAACTTTTTTCGTCTGATTTTTTTATTACCCAAGTTTCCGATCCATATAAAATTTGAGGTATTACTAATGTATTGTACAATTTCAGCTTTGTATTCATTGTTAGGTTTATGTTCCTCCATAGTGTTCTCATTCTTCCCATTGTTTGTAATCCTCTATTTATTTTCATTTTCAGTACCTCGGTGTGTTTTCCGTCGCTCTTGAGTGTTCCTCCTACATACTTGAATGTTTCAACTGTTTCCAATATCTATCCATTTAGTATGATTTCTACTTCACCGTTGCCATCCCTCGAAACAGCCATAACTTTTGTTTTTTCATTGCTAATTTTCAGGCCAAATTTTTGCTTTTATCATTACTTCATTAGAAGATAGGGAAGATATATAACATATATATGCATATAAATATAACATAACTTTCAGAAATCATTTGAACTGTAAAGCGCTCTTGATTTGGAACTTTCTTCATGTGTACTGCGCTATATGTTTGCTCGAATAATAATAATAATAATAATAATAATAATAATAATAATAATAATAATAATAATATAATAACATAACATAAAATAATATATATATATAATATACATATACAGTAGTATATATAATATATAATGCATATATATAACATATATAATATAAAAAATGTATAATATACATAATACATATAATATATATATAATAAGTATATATTATATATACAATATATATACAATAAATATATATAACAATATATACCCCAAATTTACAACATACAAATCAAATTAATTACATATATAATAATACATATATATAATTACATATACACAATATATATATATAAATATATATATATATATATATATATATTGTATAAATATATATATATATTATATATATTATATGTATTATGTATATTATATATTTTATATTATATATGTATATTATATATTTATATATATATATATATATATATATACACACAATATATATAACAATATAAACCCCCAAATTTATACCCCTCCAAATCAAATTCCAGGCTAATCCCCTGCTAACAAATGAATGAACATTGCAAGAAAATTTATGTAGGCAGGACAAGTCACTGACATTGACTTTACCAAAGTGTATTCATTTTGGTAAAGTAACAAAGATAGAAGATAATTAGAAGATAATTAACTTAAAAACTGTCAAAAAGCTCTTCTGTAAACATCGTATGTGTTTACGTAGTATGTTATTATTGTTGTTATAGTCTACTATAATTAAATATTTTCGGCCATATTTGAATCTATCTAACCATTTGTAGGCAATGCATGTTTTTTATGATTCATCATTGCATCATTCTTCGCCCAACTCAAGTTCCTAAGCGACAAAACTTTTGCTGACACAAAAATATTTTCCCCCAAAAAAGATTCACACCGGATAAGCACTATGATAGTGTCACCACATATGCTGACTGATATGATTGATTAGATTGATTGATTGATTGGTTGCATTGATTATTATTATTATTATTATTATTATTATTATTATTATCCAGGATAATTTATATAGCGCTGTACGCACGGTTTAAAATCCAAAATCAAAAGTGCTTTGACACCGCTGACATGTCAATGAAGGTCAGAAGGTGGCGATGTTAAAATCCACTGAGATGATGAAAAAAACTTTGCTGCCGTGAAGAAGTCCGGTGCAAAGTCCTTTAGAAGCGGTCCTTCAAGAAAAACTTGATTGAATGAATTGATTGATTGATTGATTTTTTTAGCAGTTGCTGACAACATCCAGTCCATCCAGAGCCAGTATACTATTACACTTGAATGTCCCATTCTTCCTTCTTTCGAGAAACTGATTTGACTGGTTCTGTTTGTTTCACTAAGTAAGCATTTGACTGTTTGGTTTCATTAATTATAGAGCCTTACTTGTGTTGCCTGTAGATTCCAGGAACCTGCTTTCTGCCAACTAATGTCAAGTAATTTTTACAGTCACAGTCACTGCTACAATCCAAAAACTCACGATGGTTCACATCCTTTCATCAGTCATCGACTCATATCGCAGATGCAGTTTTATTGGCCACGATGGTCAAAAATGGCTTTTTAGGCTTTAAACCATAAAAGCTATTGAAAATTTAGTCAAAACTGAACAACAGATTAGAATTTTTCATTCAAATTAATTGCAAACCTATGATGGACAGTGTTGCCTTTTATTCACCATCACCACTTTCAAAATGTCATCAATGTCTTCAACATTAATAAAATTAAGTCAAGGTTAATTTCCACCCAAGATGCTCAAATCAGGGGTTCAAGTGGAAAAAATGCCTCTGCTATTATCATATTAGCAGGGCCGCTGGTTTGAATCTATATCATCTTTACAACATGGCTATGTTTCATAGCTTTGTTTATGTGGAGGCATTCTGAATTCTATTTCATTGAATTTTTAAAACACTATTTCTAATTTTATATATTTATTTATATGTATTTTTATTTATAATTCTATTTCATGTTGCTG
This sequence comes from Metaphire vulgaris, assembly GCA_018105865.1. Lineage (NCBI taxonomy): Eukaryota > Metazoa > Annelida > Clitellata > Crassiclitellata > Megascolecidae > Metaphire > Metaphire vulgaris. Next base: position 8,439,158 of record CM030866.1, on the reverse strand, counting down.
CGAACAAAAAGATTGGGACAAAACTGTAATGATTGCATCAGACACCAAAGGGTGCTGAGCCCACGGTTATTGATGATGATGATGATGATGATGATCCTGAATTCTCAATCAATCAATCAATCAATCAATTCTGCAGACAATTGCGGTTTCTTATTGTCCTCAGGTATATTGGAAGACAGATGGGTATGATTTGACAATGCATACATAGACAAAACTAACATTGTGGCAGAATCAAGGATGTGACCCCTAAAATTTCTCTATTCATCATTGCAATATATAAGCAGTTTCTCGTCACAACTGCCGCAACACGTAAGTGTCATAGCGATATGCATAGGTTCAGTTGACCAACGGTATTTTAAAAACAGAAGCCAGTGAAACCAGTGTTTTATTCAGACCCCAGGACCTGGGGAATTGACTTGGCCAGAGGGGAAGAGAAACAGTTCAATGTAAAAATGTGTTTGCACTGCTGAAATTTCGGAGGGAATGTTGAGTTTTAGACAGAGGCGTCATTTGGAGGGGCTGGAGGGGCCGTGGCCCCCCAAAGAAATGAAAATATTAATTTATAGTGTATTAATGTGCAAGAATTGCCAAAAAATATCCAAAAAATTGCAAACTTTCCAACATTGGCCCTCAAATTTGCCACAATTGCTCAAAATTTGCAAAAAAATTGCAAACAAATTGCAAAAAATTTTTCTCGCCCCCCCCAAGAAAAGTGTGAAATGACGCCACTGGTTTTAGGGGGAGGGAAATCTCCCAAACAGGCCTGGATAAAAGACTGAGTGAAACTCTTTTCTTACGACATTGCCGCCATTCGGTGACACTTGCATATGAATAAACACAATGAAAATCGTGACACAAGTGTTACAATGAAATATCGACTTCCTGACAGTGCCTTAAAAATTCAATGCGGCAGGTCATTAATTCTCAGGCCTTGTCAAGGGCCTCACAGGCTGTCACCACCACCAACTGTATGTAGGTCACAGATGTACAAATCTATGCACAGTGTTTATTCTAGCCACCTTGACATTGGAGGGGGGAGTTTGAAATGTTTGGGGAGGACAAGATTTGTCTCTCCACGCTTTTGGGGCGGGGGATTTCCATCCCCCAAGCCAACATATACAAATTTGGGGGGAATTTTAAAATTTTGGGGGAATTCCCCCCCCCCAAACAGGCCTAGAATAAACACTGTCTATGCATAATTGAACTACATCAGTTGGACTGCAAGACATCGCCTGTAACCTATTTACACAGTAAAATATAAATATAAAAAATTCCAGTTTTATCATTGTATTCTATGCTCTCTATTATGTAGAACAGTAAGTCGACGCCTACCCTGGGACACGTAGCCATGACGAGAAGCAAACGCGGCGTCACTGCCAACAGCCGGGCGTCGGTGCAAACAGCAGCTGAACGTGACGACACCGCCTAGCACTTGGCAGCACTGGCAGTCACGATTGTCATTAGCGTCATGTAGACGCTGAAACTTTCAGCAATCCGACACGGTTTTGCCTTAAAGCACACTGCGATCCAAATAGGTCTCAATGGGTGGCATTAAGATGCCCACTGCGCGGCCTAACAAGACCTTCGAGGCCTAGACCCAGTTTTGCCAGTTTATTGGCCAAGCACCGGCCACTCCCCCTCTCCGGCCTCTCCTCCGCCGTCGCCACGCGGTTTTCGGAAAACTGAAAGGCTAATTATAGCCTGTGCTGGTTTTCCCCTTCTAAAAATACGTTCGAGGTAACCATAAAGCCGTGTGCACACTGGACGACGCTTTTTCGATTAGTCCTGTTAGTTCAAAATGCTCGTACAAAGATTCTGTATTATTTCACCATTACTCACATCTCTACACTGGGTGAAAATAACAGAACGATTAAATAATAAATATAAAGTACTATAGAATCGATTACGTATTCACTTCACATATCAAAACCAGCCTACCTACGAATTCTTATAATCCCACAGCACCCTCCGATCCATTTCGTCTCATATTATGTCACTCCTTCGTTATCTGAATCAATCGCCTGTCAAAATTTGCAGCCGTGCATTTCATAATAATTAATAATTATTATTATGCACTTCTATAGCACCAGATCTAATACTCAAGGGTATCAATCGATGGTACTTCAAAATCCATCCGCAAATGGTCATATACCCTGTACCAGGACTTTGCAACTCAATTCCAGGCTTTTCAGCATCCCTCCGTTCAGTGGCGTAGATAGGGTATCCGGCGGTAGGGGGCAAGCCTGGCATTAAGGTGTACCCAGTGTTTATTCTAGGCCTTCTCTGAATCCCCCAAGTTTAAAAATCCCCCCAATTTCTATATGTTGCATTGGGTGATGGAAATTTGAAATCCCCCAAAAAAAAAAAAAAAAGTGTGACGAGTGGGGTTTTTTGAGAGAGGGGAAATATAAGGATGAATATTTTGTGCTCGTTAGAACATTGGAGAAGGATATGAAATATAAATAAGATGACATTTTTTTGCTTGTCAAGGTTTTTGGTGAGACAAACTTCCCTCCCCCCAAACATTTCAACCCCAATGCCAAGGTGGCTAGAATAAACACTGGGTCAGTGGCGTAACTATGGGGCGGGGGCACTTTGTTGACAGCCCCGGACCCCGGGCGGGGGGCCCCGAAGAGGGGTCTAAGCTAGGGTTAGGTTAGGGTTAACCCTAACTTAAACTTAACCCTAACCCTAGAAATGATGTGCTGAGGACCTTTTTTGCTCGTCAGGATTAAAAAGGTGGAGGCGATAACTTTTTTTTTTTTTGTTCGTGATCAGCTCGAAACTCTGGGGCCCCCATGGCAAAGATGCCCCGGGGCCCCCAAAAGTCACGCTACGCCACTGCACTGGGTGTACCGATGGCGCCCTCAGGCTCCAAAAAGCCATGACGAACAAAAAGTTCGTCGCTTGTTTATTTTCCTAACCCAGGCCCAGAATTTGGCCCCCACCCGGGGGCAGCTGCCTCCTCACCTCTCGATACCCCACTGGCTCCGCTGTCTACAATCTACATTCAATACCTTGGTCAAACAAGTTCTCGGTTAATATCCTTCCCTTCCTACAGCACCCCCTCAAGTTTTTTCATCTAAAGTCATAGCATTTCTCTTTTTAAAAATTCATTTTCTCTATAGGCCTAATAGCTGTAACGTCACAACTACAGACACCTTTTGGATTAGAATTACCCCGCCTGTTTGCAGTGGCTGACACGATCGAGTGACACCCCATTTTTGCCTAGAGCCTATTTCAAATTTGGACTAAGCGCCTAAAAATAATCAGCTACTGCAGTACCGGTGCTACTTTCCCCCAAAACGCGCTATATATAATTCACGGACTTTTACTTTGCCTACCTGCTTATACTCGTTTGAGCAGCCAACTTCTGCATAGCGACGATGGCATGCGAATTCCGACTGCCGAAAAGATAAGATGTCGACTAGTGTGAACAGGCTATAGCTTTTATCAGAGCCATAGACTACGCACTTGAGGGGTTTTCCTGTGTAATAAAACATGATTAAACATCCCTAAAGTAATACGACACGGATACAGATGTGAGACATGAACTTTGGTTTAAAAAAAGATACTAAGCAAAGAAAAAGGCGTCCGATGTAAAAAGGATTAAGACAGATTTTGCACATAATTATCATGGACAGAGAGATAAGAACTAATGAATGGGTATTGGATAAGGGAGACGTTACAACTTACAAGAGAATTTTTGCAGGAAAACAGATACCTGTTTAGAAAAGGAAATGATACAAGGGCACAACTGATGGAAAAAGAACACAAGACAAACCAAGGAGTAGATGGACTGATTATCACTGATAACATCCAGAGGCGGCTCCACATGCCCTCCCCCTATTGAATGCCTGGTCCCAATGACCCCCTGTTGAGATTAAATCTTAGATCAAAAGATCAAAGATATTCATGATCTTTGATCTTTGATCTAGATCACTTTTTAGATAGTGATCTTTGACTCTGATTTTAAATCACTTTTTCGGTGATTTTGATCTTTATTATCAACAGAAGATCAAAGATCAAATTAACGTATTCTCCCAACTAAGTCAATCAATCAACGAACTTCTATGTGTATTGTAAAATGGCGGACAAATCAAGCAGATTTCATGTTACAAAGTTAATTATCAGCCGGTGCAGATGATGAGGATTATGGGTATGGCCTGACAAGAACTACTGGGACTGGGGAGGCTTGCTCAGTTGCAACTGGTCGTGAAAATGCAGTCAAGATAGAGGTCATGCACTACCTGAATAACCCAAATAAGGAATTTTTCTAGCTTGTTGGCATACCCACATGTCAAGGCAGAAAAATATAACACAACCCTGCCATCTTCTTGTCGAAAGACTTTTTAGTATTGGAGGTTTGATGACACCGCGAAGAAAAAAGTTTGTCTGACGCAACGTTTGAGCGTCTGCTCATGGAAAATGAACTGCCGTGTTCAACACTGACTGTGAACTAACAGTTAGTTGATGGATCATGAACTGTTTTCAATTGTGTTAGTAACTTAGTATTACAAAAGTTTATAACATACAGTGGACATTTGTATCGTTATCATACGTGACACGTCATACATGCTATATTTGTATGATCTTTGATCTTAGATCACTTTTTAAAGTGATCTTGATCTTAGATCATTTATACCTGATCTTTGATGCCTGATCTTAGATCAATTTCTCTCTAGTGATCTTGATGTTTTGACCCAATGATCTTTCCTAACACTGCTAGTATACTTACTACTACATAAGTAAGTAAGTAAAGTCCTTCCCGAGCACTCAAGGCTCATAGGGCGGCGCTGATCTCCGTTACCAAGGCCCTCAGCCAGGCGACTGGTGCAAGGTTACATGATACGGGGCCAGGGTTCTCATGCAACGCGCCTGTTTACTTCGCGGATTAATCCGCTACTCATTTGCCAATGCCATCTGGCGAAAGAAGGTTGAGTCGACCTTAGGGCTCCCGCGGGAGTTGAACCCGCGACCTTCTGCTCCGTTGTCCAACGCTGTTACCACTCTACTAACTTCCCGCCCTACTACATACCTATCAACAAATGGTTGGCCCCATGCTTAGAAGTTGCCACCCCCTCCCCATTTATCACATCCTGGAGCTGCCACTGAATGCATCATGCAATGGACTGGAAAGACAATGGAAATGGCGATCCGAATGACAGAAAACAATGGAAGTCATGGAACTAGGTCATTCATGATGCGGTCTACCCTCGATCGTAGCGAGGATGGTTCAAGACAAGACAAGACAAAGTAAAATAATTGCTCATTGACGGTCGCAAGCGTGCAGGCAGAGATATAGGAGGAGGCAGGCTGTCTCAGCAGTGGCGGCTCCAGGATTTGGCAAGTAGGGGGGCGTTGGGGTGGCAACTTCTAAGCATGGGGCCAACCATTTGTTGATAGGTATGCAGTAGCCTAGTAACTATATGGTCCCAACAGGGGAGCCACTGGGGGCAGGCATTCAATAGGGGGCACGGGCTGTCTATTAATTATGTCAACAATTTTGGGGCAATTTTTGACCCCCCCCTTGTCAACAACTGTCATCTTTCACTTACCCCCATAATTACGTCAAAACTTTTGACCCCCTCCAGATCAATGACAGGTCCCAATAGCAAGGTTATTATTTTTGTGGTGATGACCATTTTTCTCTGTTTTGCTCATCGAGTGTCAAAATGTGGCGGTGATGACCTTTTTTGCCATGCTTTTTTCCATTGTAGTAAGTAGCATTCCATGAAATTTCCTGTTTTTTGATTATTTGTAAAAAGTGAAATTGTTGACGTCAACTTCTCTTGACTCCCTCCTCCTCTGTCAACAACTGTCCAAGTTTTTCAAACCCCTCCCCCTAAATGGTTGACGTAATTAATGGACAGCCCCTTTATGGATAGCCCCCAACAACTTTTATTGAAAGATAAGCTAATAAAAGTAGCACAACGCTTTACCAAAAAAAACACAGACGCGTTAACGTATTGAGCACAAACTATTCAAGCATTAGGACTAATACCAAATCCAGCAGTGACGAATCAATCAATTAATTAATTATAATAATTATCGATCTACAGCAGCGGTTCTCAACCTGTGGGTCGCGACCCCCATGGGGGTCGAATGACGATTTGCCAGGGGTCGCCCGAGACCATCAGAAATATGCGGTTGTCTATTTTCTTGTTATTGTGCAAAATTTCCTCAGTGGTGAGCTTGACGTATATATCCAGTTGTCTTACTATAATTGTCATTCGAGGATAGACATGGAGACAATTAAATAATAACGATTTCGAACATTTTGATTGTCGTAGCATTATTACTTTTAGCAGTTTACATTGTGAACGAAAATAATTTTACCGTTAGGGGGTCGCCACATCATGGGGATTGAATTAAAAGGGTCGCGGCACTATAAAGGTTGAGAACCGCTGATCTACAGGAAGCATACGCGAGAATGTGTGGTCCTCCGAGTGTGGTAAATTGGTAATAATATTGCCATGACACACTACGTACGGAGATAGTGAGCTTGACCCATATCCAATGACCAGGGCCGCCGAGAGAAGTTCCGGGCCCCGGTACAGAAACATTATTTATCAACTATCCGAAAAACCTGACGAGCAAAGAAAACGTTATCGACTCTCCAAAACAGTCTGACAAGCAAAAAAACTTATCGGGACCTGGGCCCCTGTGGGCTCTCTGGGCCCCGGAACAATGTACCGGCTGCACCCCCTCTCCTCAGGCCTGCCAATGACAACGTAGACGTACATGTGTTCACGGGTGCTCCTGGCAGGCTATGATGGCAGCGTGCCCACTAATTATGGGGAGGCGGTACAAATTTGTGGACAAGCAAACGTTTTGTCATGTATAGGAACTTCGTGAGCAACGGGTAACGCGTTTGGCGAAGAATGACGCGACGATGAATGACAAAAATACGAATGACCAGAAATATTCAAATATGACTTACTTTAAAATAATCAATTACAGGTAAATTTAATTACAACCGCTGGCGTAAACTTGGATGAAAAAAATGAGGGCCCACGCAGTGGCGGATCCAGGATTTGGCAAGGGGCGTTGGGGTGACAACTTCTAAACATGGGGCCCAACTATAGGCATGTAGTAGTAAGCATAGGGTCCCAACAGGGGGGCCACTGCATGGTGGCAGGCATTCAATTAGGGGCACTGGCCTCCCGGGTCCTCCATGTGAAGCCGCAACCGGGCCAAGCCCACAGATTTTCCCCTTTCCCTATGGTAGAATATCAAAAAGTGGGGTGTGGAGGGGATCGAGCTATATAAGAGGCCATCCACAAATGAAGTAACGCACTAATTAGAGGGGGTTCGAACATTTGTGACGAAGTGCGACGACGGAGAGGGGGTTCAAGAAATGTGACGTCACATAATACGATATGTTTTAGGCGGCGACCATTTTTGCTTGTCAGCGCATTTGGAAAGGAAAAAAGAAAAACGTACAAGAGGAAAGATGAGGATGACCTTTTTTGCTTGTCAAGATTTCTAGAAGTGAGGGGGTTAACGCGTTGTGACGTCATATTTGAGGGGTCTGACTTTTTGTGACGACGTGTGACGAAGGGGTGGGGTTTAGAAAACCTGCCAAAATCGCGTTACGTCATTTATGGATGGCCCCTAATCACATACCAAGTAAAGAGCTTTACGACAATATTTCGAAGCGAAATCTCTTCTATAAACGTGTTTCCGTTCCAAGATTCATACACTCTTGTCAGTACTGTCTAACGTCAGTGAATTAATTGCCCTGCTTATATCAATTTTTGGGCAAGACCTGGAATGTTTTTGCGCAACAGCCAATCATATTCTAAAAGCTTTTTGCGCTCTTATTGCGCACGCCAATAATGGAAACACTGGCTCCCGGCTGTCTCAGCATTAATTGCGCACTTTCATTATCAGCAAACATTATTTTTATAACGACATTCTGGTTTGCAGAGGTTGACTGCATACAACGTATAAATAACTATTGCTAAGATCAGTGGCGTAGCCAGGATTTCTCGAAAGGGGGTTTATGATTCCACTTTAAAAAATCCTGCAAGGCAAAACAAAGTCGTCAACTATTATTTTGCTCAATTAGGTGAGTCTATCATTCATTGCTTTTTTCTTTTTCGCTACCTTAAACCCGATTTTGGCGCCTCTGAGCCGCCACCAAAAAAAAAATAATACGCAACAACAAAAGTTGGGTCTGACAATGAAGGGGAAGGGGGCTTAACCCCAACGCCCCTTTGGCGGATCATCGCCAGACAAAGATTTCTACAACTTTGCATGACATTGGCCATGTCTCCCAACTCGTTTTTAAAAATTTTTGTCATGTCCTCGAATATAGATAAGGGTCTGTCCATTAATTATGTCAACAAGTTTTGGGCAATTTTTGACCTCCTTCCCTTGTCAACAACTGTCAACTTTCAGTTACCTCCTATAATTATGTCAAAAACTTTTGACCCCCCCTCCAAGATCAATGACAGGTCCCAATAACAAGGTTATTATTTTTGCGGTGATGAGACCATTTCCCCTGTTTTGCTCATCGAGTGTCAAAATGTGGTGGTGATGACTTTTTTGCCATGCTTTTTTCCATTGTAGTAAGTAGTATTCCATGAAATTTCCTATTTTTTGATTATTTGTAAAAAGTGAAATTGTTGACGTCAACTTCTCTTGACCCCTCCCCTGTCAACAACTGTCAAACTTTTTCAAACCACCTCCCCGCTAAATTGTTAACGTAATTAACGGACATCCCCTAAGCCGTGCTAATGGAAAATCTTTCCCATGGCACTTACTCTTTAATTGCCGGAGCCTAGGGAAGTTTAACCCTACCCCACTGGTCCAGTACGACGCGTTGTCGGAGTGAAAAATGCTGACGTTAGCAGTCCAACCTCCAGCAGTGCGTTGCTTTCTAACTGCCTTACATCCTTGTCGAATGTCCATAGGCGTAAACTTTAATAATAATAATAATAATTTAATAATAATAATAATAATAATAATAATAATAATAATAATAATAATAATAATAACAATAATAATAATAATAATGATGATGATGATGATGATGATGATGATGACGATGATGATGACGACGATGATGATGATGACGATGATGATGATGATGCTGCTGCTGTAGCCTGCTGATGATGCTGCTGCTGCTGCTGATGATTATGATGAATTAGCAATTGGCACTGGTCATCCTGCAGGTCTTTATGTCGATGGCCTCTGTGTTAGGTAATAAAACAACCAGAGAAACTTTGTTGGTGGCGGTGAGCACTGAGCACAGCTCTGTCCCGTGTCAGCTGTTACACTGCTTCGGGGTTTCTGGCACTCATGACATTGTCGCTCCAGAGGAAAGCTGCGTCGAGCGCAAATACATGACGAGTGGGTGACGGTCACGTCCTTATTGATCAGAGTGCTTTCTTTGTCGCCCCCCACCCCGTTTCAGTCACGCAATAACATCGAAGGACAATCGCATTGAGTGTGGTAACAGTACTGCGAAGATATGGCGTGACTAGTGAGAGCTTATGTATGTCTAGGCACTGGGATGGATAAACTAAGACCATACTCTAGACGATCATAATTTCTTATTATATATTCTACGGAAAAGCTATCTAGTCGAATGTAAAGGAGCCCAATGATAAAGTCTAATCTCATTTTTTGCCGTATAGGCCTATGTTGTGCGGCTGTTTATCAATAGCTGTCTGTCTGTCTGTCTGTCTGTCTCTCTCCCGGGGACAGATCCTAGCCTCCTGCGCTGCTCTGCCGACGACCAGCGGATATTAAATATTCCCCCAGCGCCGGGGAGACAGTAGCCTGGTGACCCCCCCTCGCCCCACCCCACCCCCAGACCGCGTACCATCCTACCACACTGGGCATTTACTAGCCTTGACACTGGGGATAATAAAGAGAAGGGGAAGACGGTATTGACTGGGACACAGAGTCAGTGTGGTGTGTGTGTTTGTGTGGGCGTGCGTGCGTGTGCGCGCGCGGCACGCGTGGCTTTTGTTTATAAGGGACGCCCGGTTCTCTTCTGGGACGCTGATGTTACTGCGGCTGGACGACGATGCTGACGTTGTCTTTGGGGACGGGGTGATGTCATGCGTGGCCGCTCTGCTCTGGTTGATAGGCTGTTGTCGCCTGTTCCCGAGGTTTTTTTTGGAGGGGTGGAATAATAACAGCAGCAGCTGCGGTCAGAACACAAGACGCTCTGAATAGAATAAATTAACGTTCGGAAACGAATATAATAATTATAATCGTACGGGAATAACGAACTCATTGTCTCGGCCGATTGAAGCGGTAAGTAGAGACGATGCTGTAGATTCAATGCGCCTATATTCTAACAAGTGGCGGTTCTAGGATTTGGCAAGTGGGATGGGGGGGGGGGCGGCGTTGGGGTGGCAACTTCTAAGCACGGCGGCCAACCATTTGTTGATTGCAGTGTTTAATCTAGACTCTGGACTCCGGGGGAAATTGATAAAGCCGGTGGGAAAATTTAGTTAGGGGCTGCTGTCAGTTAATGTAGTATGCCATAAATTACCGGGGAAGTTGAAATTTCCGGGGAAGGACAATTTATCCCCCGGAAACGGTCTAGGTTAAACCCGGGTCGATAGGCATGTACAGTAGTAGTAAGTACCGTATATGGTCCCAACAGGGGACAATGGGGCCAGGCATTAAAATAGGAGGTCACTGATTTTAACACTGAAGCTTACCGGTACAGGCCTAATAACACGTTCGTTCGAACTCATTCTTAGGAGAAAGATTGCGTACATTTACTGTACGATCGCGTAGAGCAAATACAAGATTTGACTTATTAGATTTGACATTGAGGGTTTACGATTCAAATCAAGGAGCAACCATCGACTAATGCAGTGGTTCTCAGCCCGTGGTCCGCGGACCAAAAGTGGTCCGCGAGAGGGGGTCTAGTGGTCCGCGGCAAATTCTGAAAAAAGCGTTAATAAAAATTAGACATGTATTTTTTTTCATAGCCAAGGGGGGGCTTAAACCCCTGGGTGCCCGGACTCAACATTTTTTAGAACAAGCAGCACAATTAAGTAAGGTGACGACCATTTTTGCTTTTCGGGGCACTGGCAGGGAACGAGTATCACATGCGATGACATTTTTGCTTGTCATGATTTTTCTCAATTTTCTTGTGGTCTGCAAGAAATTGTTGATCTTAAAAAGTGGTCCGCGAGGCGAAGGGGTCTGAGAACCACTGGACTAATGTCAAGAACATTAATAAAATGACACTATAGAAGTTCAGTTATGGTAATAATCGTGATTATTCACAATATTGTACCTTTAAACCACATTTACTCTATCCCTTGAGAAACCCCAGATCAGTGTTATTTCTAGGATTTTGAATTTGGGGGGGTGTTGGGAAAATCTGGGGGTGTTGGAATTTTTAAGTCTCTGCCCGTAAAAAAGCTGACAAGCAAAAAAAAACGTTATCAAGTCCCAAAGGCAACCACCATTGTCGCATTACCAAATTTTGGGGGTGTGTCGACCTCAAATTGGGGGTGTTAAAGGGGTGTAAAAATTTTCCTGCCCCGGATGATTTGCAACCACTTCTCTAAAACTGTTTTAAGCACGGCACATACCGGTACTGTATATACGAAATCGGTGTAGGCAGTCGCAGTGTTTCTCTTGCAACATATTAGTGTTCAAGATTGTGGATAACACTCAATCACTTCCAAACAATAATATTATTAATAACATAAACAATATCTGTATCTTCTTTTTCTATACTTCCTGCATTATCTCCTCAAGTCTTCAGGTCTAAGCTTAAATCCTTCCTTTTTCTGAAATCATTTCCTACATAGCTGTGAGTCTGTGACAACCTAGCCTCACTGCCCTTCAGATATTGACTATGGCCTGGCTGATCCTTCACCTTTCCCATAGAGCTATTTTAAGAAAGGCTGGGTGCCTAAGAATAAGCAGCTACTGTTGTGCTGCTCCCACAGCGCTATATAAATCCACAAGATTTTGCTTGCTTACTTACTTATTTGAGAGTCAGACAGTGGGGTTGCCATTTTGCCAGTTTCACTCTACCACTTGCTATTTAAAGACTGGACAAGTCTGCAAGAACTGACCAGGAATTTGCCCCTCTTTCCCCACCCTCTACCCTTACAAATACCGCACTGCCAGTGTCAGATCTAACCAGCGGTTTATTGGCCATATGGTGGTATGGGAACTTTCCTCCGTCCCTTGAGGGTAAATAGACTTTTGCAGGCTCATGAATTGTTTATATTTCTGGTTTAGTAACTTATTATAGTACAGTAGTTTCTTGAAATGTATCAACTGGATCACAGCATAATAGTATATCAACTTGGGCATGATGGCTGACGCTGAGGTCGATTGCCCCCCCCTCTCCCGAGGTCAAGAGTGTCCAGGTTCTCATTTTCATAGCCCAGTACTTCACTGCATCAAAATATACTGTACTGTATATTCAGTGACATAAAATCGGATAAATGAGCGGTTCTCAAAGTTTATAGGATTTCTTGTGTGGATTTTCAGCAGTGAGTGCAGATTTTCTCAAGATAAAAGTTTTGACAAAGGGGAAAAAATTTGTCCTGAAAAATCCCTGATGAGCAAAAAAAAGGTCTTCGCTAACTCTTCTGCTTTATCCTCCTAAAAGCCTTGACAAGCAAAACAAGTCATCGCTCTTTCTTCTATTTAAAAATCCTCACAAGCAAAAAAAATTTTTTAAAGAACAGCCTTATCTACTTAAGTACAGGTTTGGCTTACTTACCGTATACTTGAATTCTAAGTTCTAATACTTGCATTCGTACTAGGAACCCATATTCTTGTACTTGTAGCTGTATTCATATTTGATACCCATGTACGGTACTTGTACCATACTCATGCTTGGGACACTTTTGCTTCACCAGGCTTATATTTTAACAAGCAGAAATGACTGTCAACAGATTTTAAGGACATTTGTGACATAATAATAATAGTGATAATAATAATAATAATAATAATAATAATAATAATAATAAAGCACTTCTATAGCACCAGTTCTAATAACCAAGGGTATCAATCGATGGTACTTGAAATCCTTCCTCAAAAGACAAGAAGTCATTCCAGAGATCAGAAACTATGTGAAATGTGAAACTATTAAGGAAGTGGCATTTTTGCTTTGTGAGCCTCAGATGTCTGAGAACTTTAGAAAATTTTGGTCAGCACATAATTTGAGTGTTGCACCAATTATAAAAACACTACTCAACATATTTACTGTATGCATTTCTTTGTGAAATAGTGCAATGCATTGGAGAATAAATAAATAATCTAGTAGTAGCACTGCAGAATTTAGTACCAGCTGCTTATTTTGTACCGTACATCTTTATTGTACATAGTACAAAGGGCCGCCGAGAGGTGGGGGCAAAGGGGGGGCAACTGCACAGGGGCCTGGTGGTCTGAGGGGGCCCGGGCCCATGATGAATACGTATAATTAGAAATAATATGGATAATAACACTAAAGTAGAGGGGGCCCGGCGAGTAAAAGGGAGGCCCGCGTGAAAAGGTTGATAAGGAGAAAAAAGATCGTCAACAATTTTTTATCTGCACAGGGGCCAGAATTTCTCTCAGCGGGCCTGATTGTACATTACTGAATTGTATTTTGTACATTACTGGAGGCAGTGTCAGAGATTCGATCTCACAGGTTTGTTTGCAGTTCCCAGTAGAGCTTCGTTATAAAGGACTTGGTTATAATGTATACTGTGTTATAACGTACTGCAATGTATGGTTCCATGCGATGTGCTATCGTATTTGATGGTATTTGCTATAATTTGGTGTGTACCTTGGGTATAACCTACTAAATTCTACTGACCTGCTAAGTACGTTTTAACGGGGGCGGAAGATGGCAGAGTGGGTTACGTGCTGGAGCGTCAGGCTGACGGAGCGGGTTCAAGCCCCGTTAGTGCCCCTAGTGGCTTTCACACAGGCAGTAATGCCTTCTAAGCCACTCTAAATCATGCTAAGTTTAAGTTTAAGTACTATACATTAGTTGAGTAGCTGGCTGGTCCCAATTTCACTTAACCAAGGGCATTTTAAAATTTGGCAGCACCAACCAAACTCTGATAAATTTGCTGTAAGCTGTAGCATTGGCTGTAATAGGTAGAGTGACTGGGCAGCTGTTGAGTCACTCCTTGACTGCCTTTCTTTACAGTAATCAGTAGGGTTACTTGCAATTGGGAGGCTATCTGCTATTCCTACCGGGCTCTAAAGCCGAGTGTGTGATAAGCTTTGACCTTAAGCTATACCGGTATATCATCAACATTTCTTTTGGTACTTTTCAATTATCGTAAACTAGATTTAATTGGTTATTTCTCTATCATGGAGTCTTCCGAGATTCGCTTCTTTTATTAGGAAAACACACCACTTCTTAATACACCTTGCTTCTTTTGATCTTCAAGTCTTAAGGTGGCTGCTGTGACCTACAATATTATGTGACAAAGATATACTGTTTCTAGTTTGCCAGCTGTCAGAGGCTCATTACATATCCGTGGTGAACTCATTTCCAAACTAAAAACAGAGTTTGAGCCAGAGTAGAGCTTCTAAGTTGCAAAGATAATTTTCACTTAGATTTAGGAACAGATTACCGGTAAGCACATTCCATGCAACAAGGTTCGAAAGATATATTCTGTAGATGTTGTCAGGGTGTTATTTGAGAGTCATTATGTCATTTAAGTCAATTCAGATGAAAAAAGTTTAATGGTTGCAGAGATGAGCTGCCTAAGAAAAATAGTTGGATTAAGTAGGGGACGGAAGATGGGTTACGCACTTGCTGGAACGGGTTCAAGCCCCATTAGTGCCCCTAGTGGCTTTCACACAGGCAGTAATGCCTTCTAAGCCACTTTAAATAATGCTAAGTTAAGTTAAGCAAATATAAAAAAATTGAGAAATGAAGACATCAGACAACAGACAGGAGCCACAGAAACAATTATCGATAAAGTATGCAAAAGGAGATTAAATTGGTTTGGACATGTTAAAAGAATGGACAACAATAGATGGGCCTACAAAGCACTACACACATAGGCCTACAAAGTAGAAGGAAACAAGGAAACAGAGGGTGAAGAAGGCCAAGAAAAGATGGATGGATAACATCAAGGAGGATCTGGAAACAAAGAACATGATAATTGTAGAAGGATGCAGATTGAAACAAAATAGAGCAAAGTGGAAATATTTCCAATCTAACTATTGCCATCAAGCAGGCAGAAAGTGAAGAAGAAGAAGAAGATGATGATGATGATGTCACATAGTTTAGTCAAATAAATTAGCAACTGCATGAATGCAATGGGAGGGTATTGGGTTCAAATCTGACCCCAGCCACTGTGTAGGACCTTGGGCAAGTTGTTAGCCTCTGTAATAATAATAGTAATAATAATAATAATAATAATAATAATAATAATAATAATAATAATAATAATAATAATAATAATAATAATAATAATAATAATAATAATAATAATAATAATAATAATAATAATAATAATAATAATAATAATAATAATAATAATAATAATAAATGAATGTTGACAATTGAACAAATTGTGCAGTGATGACAGTCATTTAAAATTAAAATATTAAGTTAAGTACTTGAAATCTTCAATCGTTCAATGTGAATTTGCTTGAAATTTTGAAATGAATAGTGATTACTCTTGCACTTCTCTTGTGTAAATTGATTTATGTTGCAAAACAATATCAGATGATACAGTATTAAGATCATTGGCAAATAGTGCCTAATGAATACATTTGACAAGATAATTTTTATTCATTAAATGGTATTAATTAATTAATTGTCAATTATTTCTGAAGCCAGAATATGATTAATTATTATTGTTGACTTTCATATCAGTTGTTTTGATCAATTGTGTGCATTATCATTATCGGCAACTGAATTGTACTGCATGAATTGTGGCCATGTGATGAGCTAAACATTGCCAAGTAATTGATTGCATTTTATACTTAAGAGCGAAGCAAATGCATTTGGGTGATTGCTCCTTGGGTGTTTTGGCACTATGCAGGCAAAAGTCTCGTGTATTAAATCAGTCAGCATTGCTTGGCCTCAGAAAATTGGGATGAAGGTTTTAGTATTGTGAAAATCAGGTGTAAGATGGTGGTTGTGCGTTATATGAAAATTTTGCTATAAAACAGTGAGATAAGTAAAGTAAAGTAAAATTTCGTTAACTTCTATAGCGCTTTCAAAAGTAGCACCGAAGTAACTCCTTATTCTTATGCACTTAATCTCAAAATGAAGCAGCTATAGCCAAAGGTTGGGTCATTCATGCAGGGTCATTTAATCAAAAGGGTGAGTGGGTGGGATGGCTTACAGACAGTGTCCATAAAAGGAACCAAAGATTTTCATTTGAATCAAATTTGAAATTATTTTGGGATAATCCAGCATAACTTTTCAGGTTGGTTGAGTTGACAGAAAGAGTTTTTTAAACTTTACTACAGTTACAAGTAATTTTGCTAATAGAATAAAATGTTAAATAATAGAATAATAGAATAATAATTATAGAATAAAATGTTAAATAACAAAATGTTAAATAATAATAATAATAATAATAATAATAAAATGTTAAATAATAATAATAATAATAATAAAATGTTAAATAATAGAGGTTCAAAAGAATGCAGAGGAAGTTTCATTTCAGATTTTATTGTTTATTTTTAAGGAAGGTCTGTTTATCTTACTTGATTGGGTTGTTTTGGGTTCAACTCAATGCTGGATTTGGACAAATGAGTTTCTGTGCCAGTTAAGTTATGAGGCCCCTTATTTTGGCCCTGAATGAGGTAGGCCCGGTAGGCAGTGGTGACGCCAGAAGTTCAGTGGCGTAGCCAGGATTTCCAAAAGGGGGGTTTGGTTTTGACTTTTGACCGTAACCAACTTTCAAAAAATCCTGAGAAGCAAAAAAAGGTTATCATGTGTATTTATCCTATGTCTTTTCTTATCAAATGTTTCCTTTCAGATGCTGACAGGCAAAAAAAGGTTGTCACGCCTGTGGTGCTTAAAAAATTTTGGTCAGCAGCCCCAAGGGGAGGTTTTGAGCCTCAAAACCGCATCCAAAAATTAAAAATGCATGAAAACAGTGCTAGGACAAAATGTCATGGACAAAATGTCATGGGGACAAAATGTCAGCGGACAAAATGTCAGCGGACAAAATGTCAGCGAACAAAATGTCATCCTAACTCTAACCCTAACCCTAAACTGTGACATTTTGTCAGTGACATTTTGTCCGCAAACATTTTGTCCGGCCACGATGGAAACACTTTAAAAAATTTTTTCGTCGGCGCCCAAGGGGGTTTAACCCCCAAATCCCCCCTTGGCTACACCACTGGGTTGACACGATGAAAAGTTTTACAAGTACGCCATTGACTCCTCGTTAAATTTGCCACCAAAAAAATTTAGACGTTTATAAGAGTCCTGAAAAGCTGTCCCTTCGTTTGATCTCCAGTGTGTGTGAAAAAAACTGCAAATTAGGTACACAGATCCATAAAACTGATTTACCAGTAATAAGCAGACATTGCAGGAATAGCCTTTTTGCCATCCTGTTAAAAATTTAGCTCTGGTTTTCATGAACCTGGTTTTCATGAAGATTTCATCTACTAAATTTTGTACTGCAGATGTCTCAACTTCAGGCACGAGATTGGTGACTTCGTTGCATGGTGCATACACATGTCAACAATTTTCTATGGCCTGTAACAGTTGGGCGGTTATCATTAGTTTCCCTTAGAAGTTAACTAATGTCTCTTTAGTGATCCTTCTTCAAAAACAAAATACATTTCACCACAGTAACGTTATAAATGTTGTCGAGATACAGTATTTGTCTGGTGGTTGCAATTTTATTATTATTATTATTATAAACGACTATTTATATAGCGCTATATGCCTGGTGAAGGCCATAGTCAAGAGCACTTTACAATAGTCTTTAGTAGGAAATGTTGAAAAGGTGCGTCTTAAGTTTCGCTAAGAATCGGTCGGGGGTGGTCTCACTCGTTATGTCCTCCGGGAGGGAGTTCCACAATATTGGGTTCCCCCTCGAAACGGATCGGTCCCCAAATTTAGCAGTCTTAGATGGGTGCGGGATAACAAGCTGAACTCAAAGTCTTAGGTGGAAGATGGCAAAGTGCATTACGGGCTGGAGGGATAGGCTGACGGAGAGACGTTCAAGCCTCTTTGGCACCCCTAGTGGCTTTTACACGGGCAGTGATGTCTCCTAAGCCACTTTAAATTGCAGCATGGTTTTTAAAATTTGGAACCGTCTCCTAAAATTATTAGCAGAGGTGGCGATCTCCCTGAGAAGCAATTTTAGCAGCTATAAGGCTTTTAAAAACCACGAATTTGCCGCATTGCTTTTTCATCTGGAGCTCAAGGTCAGTCAAAGGTCAGAAACATTTGCTTGTGGGTCGATAGCCTATCTTGGCATCAGATATCAGTGATGTCTTGATGAAGATCTGATAAAACAAAAGCATTTCATACATGATGTAGCAATGAATGCAGAAAAGCTCCTCTATTCCCATGACTTCCTCTTGGTCAACACTTGTCCTTAGAACTATCTGCCTTTGGATCTTTTATCTTTGTCAGAATCATCGGACTGAGGATATATCCGCAGAGAGCTCTTGTTGTATCCATGTAGAATATTAATTGACATCAATTCATCTCCATGTCTAATCCCATGAGAAGCTTCAGTGCAATACACAATTATATTTTTCTTTTGCTTGACTTGCAGCTCCATTATCAGATAAATCACTTTTTCTGCATGGTCACAGTTATCGTACAGAATGCTCTTTGTCATTAATTAGGAAAATAACAGATAGCTTTGATAATGGAACTCTGACATGTTGATCACTATTTGGATATAATATCGATGATATCTATAGTTTGGTGCAGTGGCGGCTCCACCGGGGGCCAGGGAGGCCCGTGCCCTCTATTGAGTGCCTGCCCCCCCCCCCCAGTTGGGACCCTATACATAATGCTACATACATTAAACAACAAATGTTTGCCCCCCCATGATTACAAGTTGCCACCCCATCGGCCCCCCCACTTGCCAATTCCTAGAGCCGCCACTGGTTTGGTGGTATGTGACTGCTTCTAATATGATTCATTGCAAGTGGGAATTGTCCTTGTGGTGGTTTTCTAGGACCCAAAAAGTTGTCTCCTGTCCCAATTTTATTTAAGATTTTGCATGTTCATCTTTACAACTGGAAGAAATATACAGCAGAGTTTGTTCTGATGAATATTTTTTGATGTTTGCTGCTGGTACAGACAGGCAGACAGACAGACACACAGATAGACAGACAAACAGACAGACAGATAGACTGACTGACTAACTGACTAACTAACTTACTTACTTACTTACTAGCTAATAAACTAACTAAAAGCTTCTATGGAACTATTATAATAATGCTCTTGGCATCAATCTATAGACAGTGGGACAAACATACATGTTTACAGACAGACAGACAGACAGACAGACAGACAGACAGACAGAGACAGACAGACAGATTGTGCACAAATTATGCAGGTGTTACTGTGATGGATATTTTTGAGCATCAGTCTTTTACATTTACAGTTATCTGTATTCTTCATATCTCCTGTTGCATAAACTGTAAATATTTAAATTCTGTAATTGCTGGCTTTTGTGTTTTATATGATGTATGATATCATGAAGTTGCTGCTGTGCCAATGCTGTTGCTTATAATGGTAGTGGTGGTGGGTGTGGTGGTATTGATGATGATTTTGTATCTGTGATGATGTATGACATGGTCACGTGGACCATGAAGAAACAAGACAAAGTTAAAACTGAATGCATTTGAAATGAAATGTTATAGAAAAATGATGAAAATAAGTTATATAGATATGATTAAAAACAATGCCATTCACAAAGACCTGAGACGAACAAAGACTGTTGTGGAGAGGATCAAAGACAGAAAATTATCCATATTTGAACACAACTGCAGAAAGAGGGATGAAAGACTAATAAAGACAGTGATGATGGGAAGATCAGATGGAATGTGAAAAAGAGGAAGACCAAAGAGAAGATGGATCGATGATATTCTTGAATGGACTGGACTTGAAATCCAAAAGGGCGATAAACATGGCCAAAGAAAGGAAAGGACCATGGCCATGGACAAGCACTTCTACACCGTTGACTCCACGGTCCTTATGGACTATGGAATGTGATGATGATGATGATGAAGAAGAAGAAGAAGAAGAAGAAGAAGATGATGATGATGATGATGATGATGGATGATGATGATGATGATGTAATGGGGGACTTTGACTTGGTTTTTTCAATGCATTCTGGAATTGATGATGATGATGATTGATGATGATGATGATGATGATGATGATGATGATGATGATGATTTCTTATTTTTCAATGCATGCAGTCCTTATGGACTATGGAATGTGATGATGATGATGATGATGATGATGATGATGATGTAATGGGGACTTTGACTTGGTTTTTTCAATGCATTCTGAATTGTTGTGATTTGTTTAGTAGATTGGCTTCCGTTTCATATTCTACTTCTTTTACTATTTCGTATGCAATGGTCTGGGGCAGTATTTCTCAAACTGTGGGTCGCGGCTCAGGGTTAGCGCAAAATTAGATTCAAAAGTGTCATTTTCTTTTCTCCCAGTCCCGTCTTTTGCCAGTGTGAGGCCCCTGGCGCTTGGTGGCCTGAGGGGCCCCGGCGGGGTGAAAAACGTTGTTTTTTTCCTGATGCTCAGAAAAGATGATGAGAAAAAAGGTCATCATGTTTTTTCATGTGCTTGGTCTTTCAATTAATTTATCCTCCAGCAGTATGATAAGCAAAAAGAGGTAAAAACAGTTCAAAACATAAAAAGGATGGAGTGCATGGAGCCTTTTATGGAGTGCGTGGGCTAACCTAAGATGCGCTGGGCCCAGGCACAGTGACCAATTTCCAACACATAAAGACGGATAAAGACGGGCCTGGGCATCCCACAATGCCACAAGCTTTGAAAGTTACAAGTAGGCTTAGGTTTTAAGAAATTTATATGCATGCAATCTTCCATCCACAGTCCGGACCTCGGAGGCTTACTGAACGGACCACGTCGATGTCCAAAAAATGTCATGTCTATCAAATTATTACCAACTAATTTCATACATCGTGCTGGAATTATTTTTATTGCTGCAATGTAGCATGAAAGTGCTATGAAAAATATTGATTTTCCTTAAAACTGCAGAGTCAGATCGGTAAATATAATTCAGTGTTCAATTTTTACTTGAAAAAATTTTTTCGGCATTTAGAATTAAAGTTTTAAGTAGTTTCCAAAACGATTTTAACATGACGTATTATATACTGTGCAGTGTAAGTATTAATAAGCCAAGACTGTCAAGTTGAAGAAGAGTTAGTAAATATTAAAAGCATTATTTCTAGTTAGCGATCAAGTGCCAAAGTGTAAATTCAATTTGAATGCTAAATTTTCCATTAAGGTGTTGCCAAATGTTTATGTTTTAGAGGGCCATAGCGACATTTTAGTATTTCGATGTCAAATTTTATGTTGGAATATGGGCCGCACTTGCCCATCCCTGATCTAATTAATTTTCTTATTGCAGTGTTTTATTTTCGACGGCTCAGAGCCGTCCAGTTTACATTGAGTTACAGATTTATTCCCCAGTTAAGGGGTTAAGTTCAAAGCACTGGTGATATGATGCAACAACGTTTTTTCCATTTGTACAAATTTTATGTTGGAATAATTCTTCAACATATTTCTGTTCAAAACAGTTATTTGTTTATACTAAATAATTCTTGAAATGTTGAGAAAATAAATTTGATTGATTGATTGATTGATTCCTTGTCAACAAGAATAATTAACTCCAACCTTTTTGGTTGGACTGGACCCCAGTTGTATGTGGGTACAAATTTCTGGACCGCCAACCAAACAATTTGAATAGCCCTTGTCTAGAATCTAGACAGAATTTTCTAGACCAGTGTTCACTGTGCTCTACCAGAGAGTTTGTGTAGAGTTTCGAAATGGTTGCAACTTGCAGCATATTATACTGTGCACCATTGTTTTATTTAATGTCAGGCAGAGTGTCACGTGATGTAAATATTTATAGGCAAAGAATGGACTGTTGTGATTCTATCTGTCAGGGTCTGTGTGTGTGTGTTGCACTGTTGCATGTATTACAGTGATGTATTGTTTTCGTTTGGTTTTTGTTGTTGCTTATGAATTTGATACGACTGTTTTAGATCAAATCAAACCGCTGGCAATGTGATGGAAAGTGAGAACTGTGGATAGAGAAGACCTCTGTAAAAATGGAAACACAATCAGGTACAGTGGATCCATCTATGCAATTAAGCGGGTTTCACTGTACAGGGCAGACTGCATGTTTTAATTGTGAGTGCATTTCCTATTTGCCGGGTGATTCCATAAGATGGAGGAGGCAAAGTGGGAATGGCGAAAGGAGGCTGAGGTTTTGTAGTTAAGTAATATATTCTGTAGACTTTGAAATTTGTAAGTTCACACAGCCCAGTAGCTGATAGGGAGATTACCGGTAGCAGCGGGCAACATCTGGGTTCGTTGGTCTTCAAATTATTTTTTCGTCAGGGGCGTACCAAGGGTATTTGGCGTCCATGGTACGGGGTCATAAAATTAAATTAGCAGGTTAGTAAATCTTGAATTAACAAATCATTAGATTTTATTAACATAAGATTACAACTACAAATGCACTTTTCTTGCTTTTGCTGATGCGAACTGACATGACATCTTTATTTCTTTCTCCATAATTTCTCGACAATTTCCATAAAAGATAATCAGAAAAACATATATATAAACCTATACACTTGTCTAATAATAACATAGTAGTATCCACTCAGAGGAAGATTGAGAAAGAATTAAGAAATGGTTATTGAAGGGATTGGATGGGAACAACAGTGGTTCTCACACAGGGCAGTCCCTACTGAACCACTTTAAACCTTGTTATATTATATTATATTATATATTATATCCTGCATGAAAGTAACCAGTACATAATGATAACAGACATAAATTAAGAAATTAGTTTCATAATTGAAATTTAAGTAAAAATTAATTATCAAAAATAGCATATAAATGTTTTTAACGAAGTATAGATAAAATTATAGTTTAGAAATTTTCTATTCCTGTAGAACAGGGGCGTAGCGACGGGGATGGGGTATATCGGTATATATACCCCCAAATCAGTCTACCTTAAAGTTTTCTATGTGATTTACTTGTGGTTATATGTGGTTTATATGGTTTATGTGGTTTATAGTTAAGATTTATACCCACCCAAAATAATTATACCCTCCCAAATGAAATTCCTGGCTATGCCCCTGCTGTAGAATTATTTGTCTAAGTCTCTTTTTAAACAGTTTTTAAACTGGTTTATGTTGTGGTCTATGATGTGCTCCTCAAAGTCAGTTTTCTCAGTTTCTTCTCTTTCTGCACTGAGCAGAACAAGATCACAGAGTTTTTTGGTGCCCCCTTCAAATGGAGCCCAGGTTGTCTGCCCTACCTGCCATACCCTAAAACCTGTGTGCTTCTTTTATTTGCATGGATTGCAAAGTGCCAAATGACGTCTGTTTGCTCAAATCTAGTTCAACTTTAATTTATATCCTGAATTTGAATAAATAGGAAGAAATTAAAATAATTTCATAGGATAGTTTCCGGTTGATATGCATGAAATTTGGCATTGTGCCAATTGCCTGAAATACTGTTGGAATATTGATCAAAGTATATATATATATATATATATATATATATATATATATATATATATATTGTCACATTTGAATAGATTTCAACATGACAGTGTAGTCAGTCAAAAGTCAAAGTCCTTCCCGAGCCTCACGGGCTCATAGGGCGGCGCTGATCTCCATTGCTATAGCCCTCAGCCAGACGTGCAATGCCATGGATATGGGGCTGGTGTATCGCGTAGCGTACCTGTTTGACTTCTTGCAGAGATTTTTTTACCACTGCTCCTCATTTACCACCGCGAAAAAGGCTGAGTCGACCTTTAGGGCTCCTGTGGGACTCGAACCAGCGACCTCCTGTTCCACCATCCAACATTGTTACCACTCTGCTAACTTCCCGCCTCTGACAGTGTAGTAAATTTGTAAATTCTGGACATAATAATAATAATAATAATAATAATAATAATAATAATAATAATAATAATAATAATAATAATAATGTGATTTTAAATGGTTCAGGAGGCTAAGTGTGAAAACCACTAACATTTGTCTTGAAATTGAATTTCTGAAAATTGAAAGTCAAACAAAGGAAAATTTGAACATTTGACAAGGATGAAAACATTTATAACTTTCAACTATTTACCTTTGTTTTATGTCTGGTTGGCCAAAGATATCAGATCACCAATCTTTCAGATTGGCAATCACTGATATAGAAAAGTATTCATTTTCTGTTGATGTCAAATAAAAAAAATTGCAGTTCCATTGTAGATACTTTATAAGATGTTCAAGTTAATTAAAATTTCTCTTAAGCTATGAGTGATTAATTAATGGATAGATCATGTCAGAACAGAATATTAACTATAGTTTTTGAGGTTCATATGAATTTTATTTCTAGTTTTGGGTATTGATTGGGTGTCTAGGTGCCTAAAGCAGCTATTACAATGCTGCACACAAGAGATTTTACTTTCTTACTGGAGAATTAGGCCTAAGTTTGTCATTTGTTTTGAATTTCTATAGAAATTTGGGAGCACTTACAGTGGAACTTTGTTACGATATACTTAGCGGGTGTGTAAAATTTAGCACGTTATATCTGTAACATTGTAATGTGTTCACGTAGTTTGGCTGAACGAGTTACCACATTAATCAATACGTTGTTAATAATAATAATAATAATAATAATAATAATAATAATAATAATAATAATAATAATAATAATAATAATAATATCCGAGCTCCATTATATCCAGTACCATCCAATACGATAGTGCATTACATGAAACCATACGTTGTGGTATTTTATAACCATGTGTATGCTATAACCAAGTCCGTTGTAACGAATTTCTACTGTAGATGATGCTCCAGCTCCACTGACCCATAATTCCAAGCTTCACTGGACCTTGGAACTCTATGATCATAGATATCATGCTATTAATTAGCCTTAGTAGCATGAATGACAGTATCAGTGTTATGAACCTATGCCTTGTATAGTATCAAATGTATGCAGAAGGTTGTAAACATTTGGACATTGATGCTTTTTTATGACCAGTCAGGTACTGGATGGTATTAATGGAATATGACCGGTTTTAGAAAGTCTATACCTGTTAGCCACAAGTTTCTATCTAGCTTTCCCTCTCCTTAGCTTTATGTCTGTGATTTATTTTTGCATTTTCAATGTGACCCAGTATATGTTCTGTCCCAAGACACGGAAATCCTAGTATAAGATGGCTATATTACTGGGTCTATGGTCCAAAGTGTACCATATGCAATTACATGCTTGGGAGAATACTTTAGAAAGAATTGGTTTCTTCATAAATTGAGTTCAGATCTCTTTGGGATGTGTTTGTGGCCAAGAAATTTTTAAAACATTCCATGTTTCTAGCACAACCAGTGTCAACCACTCACTTTGAGCTGTAATTTTGGTACATGGATAAATGATTTTTTGTTTTACTTTCAGTTTCATGACATTTTAAAATTTAATTCTTCTTCTTTGTCTTCCATCATCTATGATGATGATGATGATGATGATGAGATGACTCCAGGTCTTCCTGTCTCTTGCCATGTGTGTTGAGTTGATTTTGTTTTGACATCTTCTTTTATATTATTTGTCCATCTGAGGGACGATCTGATGTAAATGGCATGATCACAACGCCATATCGGGACAAACTCCATTGGCTCAGGGTGCCGGAACGCATTGCTTTTTAAGCAATGTTGACCGCCCGGGCTCTCCATGATCCCACATGTCCGGAATATATTTGCTCTACTACGGACCCGCAGATGCTCCAGTACTCTGTTGTTCCCTCCTCGCTCAAGACTGCAAAGCTAGGCGAAAGATCGATCCATCAGTCGAGGGAAGACCTCTTCCTGAATATGTCACCAAGGCCACCTCCTGAAGTCTTCTCTAAGAACCTCAAGACGCACTTATTTAGCTTATCGTATGCATGTTGATGTAAAGCGCTCTTGTTTTTGACTGTTAGCCATGCTACTGCGCTGCATAAATTGTCCGGGATAGAATAGAATAGAATAGAATCTCTTAGCTTTTCTTCCTCTACTTCTATTTCCTCAATATGAGAGCTCAGAGAGCTCTAAAAATTTACATTTGATTCAAATTGCAAACTTATTTTGGTTCATCATTAAAAGGTCATAGATGCTAAGAATTTTTTTAAATTCTTGATGAGAGGTAGTTCCATTTATCCAAGATACAGTACCTATGTCAGGTATTACAGGTAATAACTCTGATCCTGAAGGAATATGGTTTTATATTTGGAGTGTAACCTATTCATTGATTCTGAGTGCAATATAAAATGGTGCTATAGAAGCTTTCAGTTAGTTGACTAATAAGTAGTTACTTAGGGTTAAGTGTCAATGAATTTCATCAAATGAAATGTGAATTCAAGTGTAGGTGATTTTGAACTATAAATTCTCTTATTTTATGGATTGCTGTGACATTGATGGCTGAGATTGCACTGATAAGACATAATGATGTTGATACTGTTGCTGCAGAACACAGATATATTTACCAGTTATCACAGCCTGTCATCTAGCCATGGTCAGGGCATGTTTTAAAAAAAATTATCAATGCACAAAAATTTTTCAAGAGAATCTTGACAAGCAAAAAAGGTCGTTGCCCAAATTTAGGGATTTGAAATTTGCGTGACGACCTTTATTGCTTCACTAAATTCCAGTGAAGACCTTTTTCCTTCTCTGCTAAACTGACTTATTTATTAACCTACATATACATTATACACAATATGTCATTTTATCACTGCACATTTCCAATTTATCATTGCACATTTTGTGTATCACTGCACGTTAAAACAGGCCCTGGCCATGCATGGTCACAACAAAAACAATTAATTTGGCCAAGAGAAAGGTTTTTTACAATGAAGCAGCATGATGGAACCAGAGGATGCAACATGAAACTGTTTAGAAACGGGTTGGGAGACACAAACAGCACTTTTTTAGTGCAAGAGTTGTGGACAGATGGAATGAACTGGACGAGAAGATAGTATTAGCTACAAGTGTGAATGATTTCAAAATAAACCTCAGTACTATAGGATACTAGATTGGAAGGTTACAACAGTGGTTCTCACACAGGGAAAAGCTTCCTGAGCCACTTTAAACCTTGTTATTATTATTATTTTATTATTATTATTTTATTATTATTTTATTATTATTATTATTATTATTATATTGTTATCGTTTTCATGAAAGGAGATCTGCTATTCAGACTTGACAGCAGAAGTCTTGCTGTCCTTCGTGTCCTGAGAGCCCTTTGCTTTCTTAGGAATTTTTATTTATTATTTTTATTTGTTATTATTATTATTATTATTATTATTATTATTATTTGTAAAAAAGGTTATTCACTGTTGCCTTTGCTATCTGTACAAACCATGGTGAAAACTAAAATGTTTCCTAATTTTGCTGAATGTTTATTGGTTGCATTTGATAAATATATTACCAATATTGGCCAACTGTTACTGCAACAGGCTCTGTAAATATAGACATTGGACTTAATCTGAGTGTTTGGCCAAAGGCCAGAATCACGTGACATGGTGACGTCAAAGCCAGGTATAATGGAGCATCTTATTAATGGGACCTGTTCATGTAGCGCCTTTTCTGAAGATGCACAGTATGAAATGCCCTGGATACCAATATCTTAGAATAATTCTTCTGGGACTGAACCCGGACTTGACAGGGTAGCTCTGAGTAAAGCCTGTGTTCAATGCAATTGAGGCATTGCCATATCCAATAAAGTTGATTAGATATAATTTCAGCCAGTTCCACTCACAATGCCTCCAGGGCTAACAATATTATGCTTCCAGGGATTTCTCATGTCATTCACGGATGATGGATGAATGTGGCTTGTGGAAGACTGAAAATGAAGTGACTTTTTCATTTCATAAGGATAATAAAAGAAAATGAAGTGTAAAATGAAAATGAAGTGTAAAATGAAAATGAAGTTTAAAATGAAAATGAAGTGTAAAATGAAAATGAAGTGTAAAATTGGAGTAACAGAGATGAGCAAATTGTACCCGTAAATATCTGGAACAATGCAGTCCCACTGAATGACAGTGCTGTTTACACCAGTCTTTGATCAGCTAGCTACTGTTGCCTGTTGAGTAATAGTATTTTGAATCTCTTGTTACCATATCTTGTGTAAGTAATGTAATGTAATGTAACAGTGATAGTAGTCGATTGGCATCCTAATATTCCTAATATGATACTCCTTTTGCCCAGTGATTTCAGTTGAAGGCAGTGGCAGTTCCACATGGGGGATGACTGGGGATGCAGCCCTCACCATCGGACTCTTCCGGACTTTTTTCGCTTGTGAAACCTATTTTTGGGGTAAAAGTCTAGTAAAACTATGGGGAAAAACTGTGGATTACCTTTTTTGCTTGGCAACCTATTTTTTTGGGTAAAAGTGTAGTAAAATTAGAGAAAAAAATTCCCTTTTGTCAGCCTTTTTTGGCAAAGTTTTTTGATTTTTACCCTTCTCTTTTCACCTCCCCCCACCAACTTCCTGTGAATTCATTTCATTTCCCCACCAAGAAATCCTGGAACCACTACTGGTTGAAGGTATAATAGTTAGAGCAGTTTGCCAAATTGATTTTTGATTTTATGATTTGTTGATTTATTCTGATCACTGTGAATCATTTTTGAAAAGTTTCATCAACGTTAAATGTCTACGTAGGATTTCACTTCTCTAAAGTTGCGCTTTGAATACGCTGTTTGCACCTAATAGAAATCTACACGAGAACATCAAATTATGCAATTTGAAGTTGCTTTAACTAAATATAATAGAGAATCAACTTGTACTGTAAATGCAGGAGCCAAGTATTTCAGATATAAAAATTACGACTTTGGAGAATAGCCACAACCATGTTCTACTGTTTATTCCTAAAATCAACATTACAAATGGTTTATTCTGTTAATAAACAGGAACTCTTATTATTTCTACATTGAATCTAGTCTCATACATTAATACAGGAAATGTTCTGTTGAGACCTTCTTATCAGTTTCTAAATGTTAGGCTTTATGGAGTGGTTCTCACACAGGGCAGTCCCTACTGAACCACTTTAAACCTTATATATATATACACATATATATATATATATTGTATATATATTGTAAATATATATATTATATATAGTAGGAATCAGACCGTAGAGGAAGATATTGGACAGTGTTCTGATTAAATATTTTCTAGTATTTTACTTTCGGACACGCTGAATTGAAATTGAACGTAGACGATGATCTAATAGGCAATTTAGCAGATTAAGACTACACCAATTAATTAATTAAGAGTAAGCATTATGCAGCATACCAGATGCCATGACAGGACATAATGCCTGCCACCCCAAACTCTGGAACTCATTTCATTAGCATCTGTGCACTGCAAATTCACTACCGTCTACAAATTTTTTGGAACAAAAAATTTAAAAAACATCTTTTTTACCTGGCTTATTCACCATGGGTCAGGAAGTTAGAAGAGTGGTAACAATTCAAATTAATTTTATCGTCCATTTCAAACACATAGGTGTTCATCGGGGACGCCTCAGACCACAAACCGCAGTGCTCATCGGCAGAGCAGACTGTAGCTGAGGAGGGTCGGTTCGGTCCAGGTCAAAAACCAAAAATCAGTCAGGGCAACACCAGGATTTAAGGAGGAAATAAATATGTTTTAAGGTGACGCCTAAAAACATCTAGAGAAGAGGCCATCCGAATATCAAGGGGAAGGGAGTTCCAAACATATGGAGATGCATAACTAAACACTGGACGATGGAGCAGAAGGTTGTGGGTTCAATTCCCGCAGGAGCCCTAAGGTCGACTCAGCCTTACTCGCTAGAGGGCAGTGGTAAACTGAGGAGCAGCATTAAGCTGCGAGGTAAAACGTGGGTTTGGGGAAAGTAATGGCAACCCACCCCATATTAATGGATTATACCACCTACGTCGTTGATTACCCAGGCCGGAGATACGCACTGGAACCCAACACTCAGACTCGAGTACAGGACCTACCCTTATCTTTGCCTTTATCCACCATAGACTGTCACCCAGTTCAACAGGGTTTACCTGGTAATTTAGGCTGTTTCCGGGAGGGAAATTACCTTTTTTCCCCCCGGAAATTTCAAATTCCACCCGGAAATTTTGGTATACTACATCAACTAACAGCATTTTCCTAGCTGACTTCCCCCGGCTGTGTCAGTTCGCCTCTCCCCCTCCCCCCGGAGTTTAGAGTCTAGATTAAACACTGCCCAGTTGTCTGGTTGGATACCCTGGATTTGACCTGGATCTTTAATGATTTGATTTGATGTGCCATCGGCTAATGCTTCTGTTCATTATGAAGTGGCGCTATAGAAGTTTATGATTAGATTATATTTGACAATAAAATTAAATCTTTGTATGTACATATATATACATATATATATCTTGTCCGCAACACGGCGGGTAGTTATTATGACAACCAAATATTGTTTATTAAACTTAGTTTAACGAAGCGTCTTAATTGCAGGACTTATTACAAAAAGAATGTGTGTGTAATATATATATATATATATATATATATATATATATATATCCCTCTATATATGTATATATATATATTTTTTATCATAAGTCCCTTGGGAATGACAAGTTCAACCCATTCCAGCCCCGGCCAAAAAATGTGTCCCAATGTGTAATACTGTGTGTGTATATATATATATAAATATATAAAATGTGTATATATATAAATATATATATATATTATATATATAATGTGTGTGTTATTATATATATATATATATATATATATATATATATATATATATATATATATATATATATATATATTTATATATATATATGACAAGTGGGGATTAAATTTTCGGACATCTGCTGGGGAAAAATTTTTGAAAACGCGTTGGTCAGAAATGATTGATGTAACCAAATTTGTCATCTGAGGCTGTTGGAGCTAAAAACCAGCAGCATCTTTAGAGATTGTTTATTCCTCTTGCTGCACTGAAAAAAGTCGGGGGAAGGCACACTTTACGGCCAAACCTTCACAGAGTCCTCTGGTTACTCTGCTGCAGAAAAAGAGAGGTTTGTTTTGTGAAGATTAGTCAAGGATAAAATTCCTGGTTTACTATATGCATTTGTTGCTGGATAGATAAGATAAACAGATAGATATATATGGATAGCAAATAAACATGTATGATGATATGATATCAGTGCATTAGTATCAAATTGGAAAGAACAATCAAAGACTGCAACAATCAAACAACAATCAAAGATTCATACAATAACATCAGAAACATAAATTACTGAGTGTGCAGTTGGAAATCACTGTTAGCAGAAATGCTAAATGGAGAGGCAGGGGAAGAGAATCAATTATCCATAACTAATCTGCTTTTCATTAAATAGTAACATGTTATTAATTAATAATGTAATTATATATACCGGTATATCTTTATTTCACATTAACTGCAGTCAACAGGCAAACACAAACTAACACAAAACCAGACTTTTAAAAATAGAACAAAAGAAACAAGCAAAGAAACCTAACACAACACAATGAAAAAAGTGCTATTACAACATAGACATAAGGAACAGATAAAGCTTTACTTAGGCAAATGGATTGCATGTTTTGCAGAATTACACACATATTCAATATCTCATATTCTCAAACACAGACTGACCATTCAAACCATCCAGAAATTTAGCATACTGATTACTAACAATCACTTCAACCAGATCAATTTTAAAAACAGTTCATATCACAGTTATATTCTGCCTTGAAAAGACAAAAATTATATTCAAAAAATTATAAGCTATAATATTGATAATGTATTATAATCAACTTCCTAGAAAACCAGTTGGAAGCAATATTATTTATGTGCCCTGTGAAAATTCTCTTGACTATTTTAAATGTTAATTTATTTATTGAAACACATTTTTGCGTACTTGTGTAAATAAATGGTTAATTGCAGAATAAGTTTTTTGTCATTTTGAGGCTGTCCATCTCTGAGAACATGAATAGTTATTTGTATCAGTTTCTTAATTATATCGTACATACTGAAGCTTTTCATGCTCTGTACAGTGTTGTATATGATAGTTTGAGCTAACAGTTGTGGATATATTGCTAGCATTTCATAATTTCTTGTCACGAACTTCATATTATTTGCCGTGAAAACATTAATTTGTTTTCTATGGTGATAATAATCTCAAAAGCTGTTTACCCACCATTTGTTTCATCGTCCAAGTTTTTAAGTAGAAAAACATTGGCAGAATGAATTGCAGCATGGAAATTGCGCTCAAATGGTTGTTTTCACATTATCGTTATTCCTTAGAGGGAGCGTTACCGTCGGGTGCTGCATATATCGATCCATCCTCAACAACTGACAGCGATAAAATATTGTTGGAAGCTATGGACTACTTGGAGAAGGAAAGTGCTGGTATAAAAGCGAACCTGCCAACTTCGGCCAATACAGGAAGTTTGCACAAAACTCTGACTGTAAGTGGATGTGGTTATGCATAAACAAATTATTTTATATAGCACTAGCGTTTTTTGGCCACTAAACTAAGTCAATTCAAGTGTCTCCACATCTCACTTCTTTTACAAAGTCTACCATGCCTCACTCCCACTGTTACTGATCTCTGGAATTGATATGGTATAGATTTGGAGTGTACCATCGATTGATACCTTTGGGTATTAGAATCGGTGCTATGGAAGTTCATAAATAATAATAATAATAATAATAATAATAATAATAATAATAAAGAGAAATTGCAGTAGTGAAAAATCTTCATCTGAGCGTTTAGAGAGAAAACAAATTGTGCCCTCTCCTTTCTACTTTAAGCTCCACGCCACTTTGGTCATTTTTGTTGAATCTTCTCTTGATTATCATCATCATACAAAAGATACACCACTTACGCGATACACAGGATTGTTTTATTGTGTTCATTCACAGAAACTCTTCATTTCTGGACGTCTTCTTGTTTGCAAAAAATTCACATGACCAAATATTCTCGCCATATTAGTCCATAACACCACATGCATTTTATTTGATACGTCATAAATTTTGTGCACAATACATTGTTTACGGAGAAAAGAGAGCCCCTAAACATATCGCAATAACTGCCTCGAATCTGTACCGATTTGGACAAAATGTTAAACACATAAAGAAACATCTATTTGTTTTATTGATGCTAGGACAAAAAGTCCGTGGACAAAATATCACGGACAAAATGAAATGTCACGGACAAAATGTCATGGGGACAAAATGTCATGGGGACAAAATGTCATGGACAAAATGTAACCCTAACCCTAAACCGTGACATTTTGTTTAATGATATTTTGTCCACTGACATTTTGTCCCAATGACATTTTGTCCGTGACGTTTTGTTCGGCCACGCTGTTATTAGCACAAAATTTTATTTTAATACAATCTGTTTACCTGTTTGAGCAGTTTGTAACTTTTGTGGTCAGCTGTCACAGATTACAGTTTTCTGCCTGTTTAATGTTTATTGGCTGACATTTTCTATATCATTGAGTGAATTAACAAACAAGCAAAATGTTTTCAAATGAAGATCATATTCAAATAAATTTTGTATTAGAATTAAAATGAGATCTTGAAAAAGGATAAATAATTAACATTAGTTTTAATAATTATAATTAAATGGTTTCCTTTTTCCGGACACAGTGTATATTGCCTAACTATTTACAGTAAATGGTGTGGCAAAGTGTACTGTGAGAGATGCATGCAATCTGCCCGTGACCATCGACTATTTGATCTCCTAAAATATGCAAATACATGTGCATTGTATTTACCAGATCAATCTGTACGACGCAACAGTGATACAGAAGGAGTATGGGCAAAATATATTTATTTATTTTGTGATATTGCTCTTGTCAGCTGAAGCTTCAATGTCATTGTTTTTGTAAACCTAAGAAGGAGTGATGCATATTTGAAGAGTGATGCAACCATTTGGTTTGATGTAGTATTTTAGGGTCCCAAGAGGGGCCACTGGGGGCCAGGAACTCAATGGGGGGCAGCACTGGCACTGGACAACAAATTAGGCACTAAAAGGGCTTCACTTAAAATAATTGATGAGTGAAGATTGAAAGAGTGTATTAATGATGTTTTTAGGCATCACAGATTGAAAGTGCTTCATCGCCAGCAATTGGTAAAGTCTAAAGTGTTGCATTTTTTAAGATTGCATTTTTTTAATGATATTTCATATCGAATCATGTAAGAAAAATGACAGCCTACCTAGTCATTGAAATCTTTTTTGAAATCTCCTTGAATTTCAAAAAATCTTATTGAAATCTTTTTTGAAATCTCCTTGAATTTTAAAAAATCTCATTGAAATCTTTTTTGAAATCTACTTGAATTTCAAAAAATCTCATTGAAATCTTGCATCTTTACATGTTACAGTTTTGGAAATCGGTGGCAACATTCCAAGCGAAGCAATGTTCAGTGTGCTGTTTCTGAATTTGATTTCATAACGTTTTGTGTTTTTCGGTGTTTCCATAGTTGCAAATAATTTTTAACATTTCAGCAAGTTTTCCGGTCTCGTCAAGAAAACTGACTTTCGAAAATGCGAATAAAATGACTGGACTTCAATCTGCTAAGATTCAACCCAGAAAGATTGAAGATTATGAACCTGGTCATTCATCTCTTGCCTTACTCGAGCCATCGACGGTATTCTGTTCAAAATCACCTTCACTTTTATTTTCCCAACAGACAGGCTTGGCTAAGTTTTCTTTTGTTTGCATTTACATTTGTGTGTGTGTGTGTGTTGTTGTTGTTGTATACAGATATTTTGTATTTTGGTGATTTAGTATTGTTTACTTACTTATTGTATTAATTAAAATTGATTATTTAAGATCTCTTGGCATAGAGATGATATAGTAGCTTCCGGTTCTACTCTGGACAGTCTTGGACTTTTTGCGATTTTTTGTAAATTAAATCTATTAAAATCACCCATTTCGTTCGCAATCTTTCATCGACATCCAGCTACTTGTAAGATTGTGTGTGTGTGTGCGTGCATGCGCACTCGCATGTATGTATGTGTGTGGCTCCTCCTCTCTCAACTCAGCTTGCCATCAGCTATGGCAGAGTTTTTGCATTTTAGTGATAACAATAATAATTATTTATGATTTAATAGTGAGTCCAGGGAGGGTATGGGTGATAGAAAGCAAGTAAGGATTGAGTCTTGATCCGATGTTTGTGCAGGACAGCAGAGAGGATAGATGTGTTATTGGTTCTGCAGATTTTGGTTGTCTTTTAACCAAATAAAGTAAAGTTTAGTTTATAAATTTATTGCAAGGATTTTGAGTCACTGTAAAGCAGTTATTGTTTACACAATGCTTTTCACGATTTCAAGTATCCCGTTAATATTGAGCAATTGCAGAGATCAGAGTGAAATATCTTAGAGAAGAGTTTTTTCTTTGTATTAGATGATTAGAACTCTACAAGGCACATAATCATCACTTGGTTTGTTGCTTGATTTTAGAATGATGCACATAATCCTCCCATTGTCAAACCAGGACAGTTCTCTCAATAGTAAGTACTTTTTAGTGGCAGTATTTAATAATAATAATAATAATAATAATAATAATAATAATAATAATAATAATAATAATAATAATAATAATAATAATAATGTGATTTTAAGTGGTTTAGGAGGCTAAGTAAGCCTGTGTGAAAACCACTGCATTTTTGTGACACCAACTATAATGCTCAAAGATTTTACTTGATTGTAAAATCTAGCTGCTAAATAAAAGTTATGGGTAATGCAGAGGAATCTAATTGAGAATGTTTGGTCGTGTTTTTGTATTAATTTTGGTAATTATTAATTATTTTTATTTATCCCAGTGGTTGTGTTAGAAACTTGCAGATTTTGATTGTCCTTTAGCCTAATAATAATAATAAGATCCAGGGGTGTACCTAGGTATTTGGCACCCATGGCAATGATGAGAAAATTAAAGTAGTAGGTTAACAAGTCTTTAATGAACAAATCATGACATTTTGTTTACACAGAATTAACCCCTTAACTGGGCATTTAACTGTAACTCAATGTAAAATGGACGGATATATCCGGAGTCCCCAGTTAAGGGGTTAATACTACAAATGCACATTATTTGCTTTTACTGTTGCAAACTGGTCTATGATGTACTCAAAGTCAGTTTTCTCACTTTCTTTTCATTCTATGCTGAGTTGTGCAGTATCACAGTTTCTTAGCACCCCCTTCTGGTGGCCCCCGGGGTATCTGCCATGTCCTTAGTGCACCACTTTAACCCTTTACCCGTTTGTCCCAAGAATGCTCGTCCACTTTACATTGCGTTACAAACAAATGAACAGGTAAAGGGTTAAAGATCAGATCAAACTGATCAGAATAAGACAAATAAGAAACACTGTTAAGGAAAACCAAGCAGAAAGTTTTCAATCTAGATTTTAAAATACACGGTCAGTTTTGAAGATTTATGATACAGAAATGAAGATGCAGAATTGTTACATATTCAGAGACATTTACCAGTATATATCCTGTACATTATGCTAGTTGGTTTGCTATTACTGTTGCATAGGTCTTACGCTATCTGTTTCTATAGTTTTGCAACTTGGTCTGGCTTTGTCTTTTGGGTTGATATTGGCCTTCAATTAGTTCTGGAATTTCATTTGGGGGCTATAATTTTTGATTTGTGGGGTATGAATATCGATTTTAAAAACGTTGAAAATCCTAAAAAACACATTAAAAACTTGATGTTTTCCAAGGTAGCCTGATTTTGGGGAGTCCTTCTGGAGAGCCCAGGTTTCTAGGTATATAAAGTGACACTCCATATCCGATTTTATCAGTCTCCTTTAGTTCTCTATTTAGCCCTCCTCTTACCAGTTCTCCTCTGTCCATGAAGGCTTGTTTTCCCATCGCATATTCATGCCATTGGCTTTATCTCTGGCATCTGGAATCTTCATTAGGCTCCCAAGGTGGTGAGTCCAGTTGTTCCATCAACCGTTATGGTGAATCATTAGATGATTTTTGTTTTTAGTGTTTATTTTAGGTGATAACAAAAATAAGTTTATTATTATTATTCATTCCATTTTATTGAATTACAGTGAAGATATAAACAAAATTGTTGTAAATTGTTTTTGCCTTTTAAGTGATACAGAAGGGTGAAATAGAGGCTACTTCGTAAGAAGACTCTACATTCATATCAAAGGAAATCTGGCAGAGGACGAGCCAGGAATACAAGATGGTACAGAAAGGTGAGAAGATTGAACTTTGAGGAATTTCAATCACCCCACTGTTGAAACAAAGAGAAGTTAGATCAACTTAGATGGATATATGCCTATATATTTATATATATATATATATATATATATATATATATACAATTATACATACACACACACACACCATCTGTAGATATATATATATATTTGTTCTATTGTATATATATATATATATGCAGTGCTGAAATTCTTCTCCATATCCACTTTTTGACCATGAAAAAATGCTTTTTTGCTTGTCAGGGCATTTGAAGAATGAAAAATAGAAAATATAAGAATTCTTCTTTTTTGCTTGTCAGGACATTTAAAAGAAGAAAAAATTGAAAAAACATTAAAAAATTTAAGGAGACCTTTTTTTTTGCTTGTCAAGGCTTTTGGTGAGCTCCCCTCCCCCATTTTTCTCTGACTTTTGCACTGTCATAGATGCATTTATATATATGCATTATGATATATGTACATGTTACAGTCAAAAGTTTTTAGAATTGATTGTTTACACAAAATGACTTAAAGTTCCAGTCATAATAATAATGACCAATAGGGTTTCATTGAACATGCAATGACTAAAAAATTGTTCATTTCATGCATTGACTATCTTTTCTAATGATTTATTTCACACTTTGACTTCTGCTAGCCTCTATCTAACCTTTCATCTGGCTCTTCATTATGTTGGCTTTTCCTTTTGCTGCATACATGATTGTTTTCTTTGCATATATCTTCCTACAATATTCATTAATGCACTTGATGAAATATGAATGAATATGGTATGAAAATAGACATTAAGAAAACAAAGGTTATTAATATGGTAGTATATATTACGACTGGATTCATTGTGTCCAGCCGTTGATTCCATTTTCTCCACTTGTCAGTGTTGACATTTCCTCCAATATCTCCTATTGTAGGCATTATTTTTCTTTAGTGTTATAGGTCTTTGCCATAGGCTGTTTGTCCATCTTGCTTTTTAAAATTCCATTGCAAGTAGGCCTAAACATGTCTCCATTATTTCCTGGCTGTCATTGTAATCTAGAACGTAATCGAGCGTAACCGGTACATAAGGAGATTATTGACACGGCGTAGAAATAGACATTCTGTATGAGTTTTTGTTATCTTGTTTAAAAAAATTGTAATCTTCAGCATTTAGTGTTCCAGCATCCACAGTTCGGCATTATCAGCAGCAGCAGCAGCCACTAAGTCATACAGTGTCAGATGGTGGAATCAGAGTTTCCACGAGGGAACAGAGGACCAGCAGACTGCCGTTCGGAAGATGGAATTGGTGAGCTACTATTTCCGCATTTAACTAAATATGTTAATAAGTAATAATAATTACTAATGACTCACTTGTTTAATATCTCCTACAAGTGATAATTATGTGTTATTAAAGTACCCTTGACTTGGGCTGCTGTTATGCCAAATGGGCTATAAAAATTGTCTTAAAAATAAATAGGGAAAAGTAAAGTAAAAGTAAAAGAAAAGTAAAATCTCGTGGATTTCTATTGCGCCTTGGAAAGCAGCACAACAGTAGCTGCTTATTCTTAGGCGCTCAGCCTTTCTTAAAATAGCTATGGGAAAGGTATATTATCAGCCAGGCAATAGTCAACATCCAAAGGGCAGTGAGGCTAGGTTGTTACAGCTATGGAGGAAATGATTTTAGAAAACGGAGGGATTTAAAGGGGAGGGGTTAGAATAGAAGTGGAGTTGGGTGGGTTAGGAATGGGAAAAAGGGAGAGAGGAGAGGGTAGGTTTATGCGGCATAGTTGCAGTGGTAAAATGAGTAGCAATGGCAACATTGAGAGGGTAACCATAGGTTGAGTGGAATAACTGGCCACCATTCATCGATAAATATCTTGCCACCTATTGGCGTATATTGGCAGTCACCGCTATTTGGCTATTTTGTAGTTCAAATGTTTTTAATAAATATTTATGTGTGTATGCATGTGCATATGTGTTTCAGAAACCTGTTTCTTAAATTTATTTGACAATTTTCATTGTGTGTACGTTTTTTTATGTCTAGAATCGGATAATAGCAGAAGAGAGAAGAAAGAAATTGCAGGAAGAGAGCCGTGATATGCAGTCCAGGAGGCATAGTGACTTCTTCATGTAAGAATCACGATTCAGATTATTATTATTATTATTATTTATTATTATTATTATTATTATTATTACAATTTGAAGTTGTTAACAACATGCACAATTAACTCAACAACTTGTCCAAGGATGCGAAGAATTGTAAAAGACAGAGCAATTAAGAGGTGAACAACTTGTCCAAGGATGCTAGATGGTGGCTACAGACAGACAGACAGACAGACAGATAAGACTGACAATAAGACAGACAGACAGTCAATAAGACAGACAGTAAGACAGTAAGACAGATAAGACAGACAGATGGTCAATAAGACAGACAGACAGACAACAAGACAACAAGACAACAAGACAATAAGACAGACAGACAGTCAATAAGACAGACAGACAGACAGACAATAAGACAGACAGTAAGACAGACAATAAGACAGACAATAAGACAGACAGTAAGAGAATAAGACAGACAATAAGACAGACAATAAGACAGACAGACAGTCAATAAGACAGACAGTAAGACAGACAATAAGACAGACAATGAGACAGACAGACAATAAGACAGACAGTAAGACAGACACAATAAGGAGACAGACAGACAGAGACAGACAATAAGACAGGCAATAAGACAGACAGACAGAGGCAGACAGACAGAACTTTACTGCTTTACAGATTCTTGGCAAGATTCCTACCATTACTTCACTGCACCCCCTTATCTAACCTCAGATAACCTGCATCTCTGTTTGGTATTCAAACCAAACATTTGATTTTAGATTTCTATAGAAAGTTGTCAGTAATTTATTGTGTCTTAAGACTTTATTGGAAAGTTCTGAGTATTGATGTCGTTGAATGAAAACTATTAAATTTTAGGCCTTCCCAGAAGTCCCCGATACCTCTCGACCGATACGAAGAAAATACTAATGGAAGGTCATCGTCTGTTCTGCCTTGGAAGAAAAAGGTCAACTCGAAAGTACGCGGCAAAGCAAGGGCCTTGTACAATTTCAAGGCACAAAACGACAGGTGAATTTCATTTTCATTATTTGATTCAGATTTATTAATTTTCTTGAGCTGGGTTCTAGTTTGGACATAAGCACAGTATAATGCATATTGTTAAAATATACATAATTCTGTTATGCGCTGCTGTGTAATGAATAGCCAGCAGCACAGTCTCATTTGCTATAAAATATGAATGACTTTCTTGCATTGTATAAAGTAATTTCTTGTTTAAATTCATCAGACAAACTGCCTAAATTAGCACAGTACATCAATGAATTAAAAAGTTGTTTTAGACTTATTTTTAATTGTTTAATTGCATGTGATACAAGACCAAATCACCATTTTACTCAATATATATATATATATATATATATATATATATATATATATATATATATATATATATATATATATATATATATATATATATATATACATATATATGTACAGTGGAACTTTGTTATAGTCATGCTTTGTGGTTCTGTATATATTTATTATTTTATTATTATTATATATTATTATTATTATATTATTATTATTTTTATTTTTATATATATATTACAGTACTGATTAATTTGAGTGACTCATTCAGGACTAAAATTCAATGAATCACAATGTTGCAGATAACTTTGGGAGAATAGCCATGTTTTAAGTCTCTTCTTAAAGAGACATTTATATATATACATATATATCTTTGTTTTAACATACTGTAGTTCCAATATTTACAACATTATCTAGTGTGGTCCAATATCATCACATGGGATCTCATGGGACTGTAAATTGTGGTTCATTATAGTCGAGTATGCTATAACCGAATCAATTATAATGAATCTCTACTGTATGTATGTATGTGTGTATGTATATACACGGTGAGTCAGAATAAACTTCTAATCGTTAACCATTTGTTGTTTAATGCTATTTATAGGGTCCCAATTAGGTAACATTTTATTCTGATTCACCACGTGAGTCTGAATAAAACGTTACCATACATAATGTTATTTATATAATTAGTAATGTTTTATGTATGTATATAATTATGTATGTATATATATATAATATATATTATATATATATAATTTGGCAATGAATTTATATATTTTGCCAAATCCTTTATGAATTAGGAGTTGCTTTTGAAGAATGAGGTTATACTTGAGGTTTGTCAATTGTGTTTTAATTTGCAGGGAGTTGTCTTTTCGCAAGGGCGATGTTCTTTACCTGTCTCGACAAATTGACAGAAACTGGTTTGAGGGAGAACGTCACGGCCTGGTCGGTCGGTTTCCAGTCAGTTACGTCGAGGTGAACAGAATTTTTTTGATCTACTTGTAGTAGACAAAAGACCCAGTAACTTGATTATTGCAAAAAACTTGTGCCTTCAAATAAGGGCTTTAACATTTTAGCCCCTTAACTGGAAATCCCGGATATATCCATCCATTTTACATTGAGTTACAGTTAAATACACGGTTAAGGGGTTAAAAGAGTTTCTATCTTTAGCTTTTCCTCCATAGTCTGTCTTACTCTTTCCCTCTGACCGATCTCTAGAATGACCTGGTCTTTTGCAGATGGCTTTGAAGTACCATCGATTGATACCCTTGCATATTAGAACTGATGCCATAGAAGTGCATAACTATTATCCATTTCTTAATACAATTTAGGTACAAGTAAATAATAAGTTATTTAGAATGTTCATGAAACAGTTGAGTTTTGGAAATTAAATCAACTGTTAGGCATTACTTGGCAAAGGGTTTGAGGGTTAAACTAACCCTCACTAATCAGCAGTGATGCAGCCAGGATTCCGGAAGAGGGGAACACAGTGGCATTTTCAGATTTTCAGGTGACAAAATTTTTGAGCAAAAATGTCGTTGTGTCAAGCTTAATAGGTTTTAAACTTTCGTTGATTCAATCTCATCGTATCATATTACCTAGGACAGAAGCGAGTTCGAGACTCTCAGGAGTCCTGGGGTTGACTCAAGCCTTCACTCAAACTCCAGTGGTAAAATGATCCTTGCACTAAGAACACTTTCTTTCGTGGACCCACCCTCTGCTTAAACAATTTGCATTTGTGGCCTCTTGTGCTGCTATAGTGTGCCAATGTAAAGAATAGATCGTATGGTACATCTACTTTCCCAGTCATTATTTTGTATGTTTCTATCAAATCCCCTCTATCTCTCTCTTCTCCTTTCTAATGTTGTCAGTCCACAATATTGAAGTCTTTTTTTCGTAGCTTAAATTATGGCACCCATTGACTGTCTTCGTTGCTCGTCTTTACACTTTTTCTAAAAGCTCTTATCTTTTTTCAAGAATGGATTCCATGCCCCTGAACACAGTATTCTAGATGAGGCCTTACTAATGACTTGTATAGCTTCATGATTATCTCTTTGTCTCTACAATCCCCATTGGGTGTTGATCATTTTCTTTTTGGCCTTCCAACCAACATTGGAGGACGAAAATGTTTGAGTGTGAATAGTTTAAAAAATTAAATCCCACTGCTTATTGAAAAATAGAACAGTGATTTCAAACATTGATGAAATCAAGATAGCCTAATACTGTGATCATTGCATTCGATAGATGGAGATATTCATTAGCTCCAGTA
Organism: Metaphire vulgaris; assembly: GCA_018105865.1. Classification (NCBI taxonomy): domain Eukaryota; kingdom Metazoa; phylum Annelida; class Clitellata; order Crassiclitellata; family Megascolecidae; genus Metaphire; species Metaphire vulgaris. The sequence continues at coordinate 8,396,066 of CM030866.1, read as the reverse complement.
TCAAGCTTATTGTTATTATTTATAATTTCAGGTGATCGTTTCTCTTGATTTGGCCAACTCAAGAGCAGTGGAAGATGAAGGACTGGCAAGGGCTTTGTACAACTTCTATGCTCAGTCGTCTGTTGAACTATCTCTTAAGAAAGTATGTCATCTTCAAAATCGTAATTTATTATACTAACTTATAGATCTGTTAAAAGTCTTTGTCTTACCAATGAAATTTGCCATACTGTATGCTAGTGCGGCAGTGCCATGCAGATTTTGAATAGTTATCACTGAAATTTGTATTTACATAATAATAATAACAATAATAATAATAATAATAATAATAATAATAATAATAATAATAATAGTAATAATAATAATAATAAGTAATAATAATAGTGATAATGATATAATAAGTAAAAAGTTAATAATTAAACAAAATCGTGAATTTGTATAGCACTTTTGAAAGTAGTACTACAGTAGCTGCTTATTCTTAGAAGCTTAATAATAATAATAATAATAATAATAATAATAATAATAATAATAATAATAATAATAAAATAATGACAGGATTTATAGTGGTTCAGCAAGATTGTCCTGTGTGAGAACCACTTTAACATCAAGATGCTACTAAATATAATAGATATGTTTGTCACATTTTTTATTGAAGCTCTAGTCAACCATTGCCACATTTTACTCTGATTACCATATTCAAGAGTTAAATACATTTAATTTCAGAAATAAATCTCTGTATAAGTTTAAGATTGTTGAGAGTGACAGTGGCTTTGATCAGAAATGCACCTTACTGCATCCAATGGTGTAGCCAGGGTTCCCGAATAGAGGGAGGGGGGCACGTCGACATTTTGGGTGAAAATGTCTCCAACTAGCAAAAATGTGCATCAATGAGTGAGTTCTTCGCACATTCGCATATTCTCTTTGCTTGTACCACCTCTCCCCAAATTTCTCAATGGTTCTGCACATATCCCACGGCTGTTCCCGCCTAAAATAGGGGGCCCCGGCCCCGTAGCTATGCCGATGACTGCATCCCAGCAAAATAAGAAACATTGATTTGTATGTGTCTTACAATTGCCAAATATCTTAAAGATGTGAATGTTTGAAAATGTGCTAGGGTGATCTTGTAAAGCTCGTTCGAAGAGTTGATGAAAACTGGTTTGAAGGTCTCCTTGGAACGCAACGCGGAATATTTCCTGTGAGATACGTGGAAACCTTGATTGAACCGAACATGCCTTACATGACTCCAATGTCATCCAGAACTGTAACGCCTATGATTGGTAATTTAACCTGTCTGTTATTATTTTTATTATTAAAAGTTAAGATTTATGTGGTAACTTATCCAATAGCAGACTGCGTGAACACATTACATTGCTAGTTATTAACTCGAGACATGTATGAGTAGCTGGTCTGGAAAAACCATGTCTTCAGGTGCTTCTTGAACATATCGAGTGATGACAAGTTTTGTATAGTAGAAGTTGTTGTGCTGTAATTCAGTGACGTGCAGAGAGTGATGGGTGCCCGGGGCCAAGTCAATAAAAAAGGTGAATCTACCTGAGATTATGGTCAGTGCCTGGGGCCACCGCCCCACCGTCCCCCCTCTGCACGCTACTGCTGTAATTGCTCATAGAAAGAAATTTGTTATTGCAGATGATTTTAATTTATAAGTGAACCTACCTCAGATTAATGGCTTACGCCTCCCTGGATCTACAACCTTGACCACCACGGACCTACGGATCGGAGTGTTATTTCACTCAGAAGATCGTGAATAAGCTGATGCATTGCGTAGCTTTTATGACAGTAGATTCAGGGGCATAGTCCAGTTTACTTACTTCATTGCAGGTTGTTAAACTAGGTTCTAAGGTTGTGAACTGAACACTAATAGTGACAATAAATAAGCTCAGCCCCCATACCCCCCTCCTTCAACCAAGTCAACGGTTTGATTAGATTATGTTGGTCACCTTTTTTTAATGGGGTTGTTTTAACCCAAACAATCAGCTGATTACTTTTATGGCAGTAGATTTAAGCATCTATGATATCTATGCAATCTCTAATTATGAATTACAACAAATAGATCATATTTGCATATAAATTCCTAAAAAAACTGAATTTGCAATTAGATTAGAATTTTTCTGAAGAGGCACATATGATCCCAGTCCAGAATGAACCAGTTGCATCTTCTATTTATTATCAACAGCAGTGCACTGACTTCTAGTTGTCAGTTGTAGCTACCAGGTGGCACTGTAATTTGGCCTGTTTTACAAAATTAGTTGAACATTGCACATTGTCACTATCAAATACATTTGGTTACATGTGCCCCAAAATTTAATTTTGAATGGTACTTGAAAACAGTTATCAAAACAATGAATATCAATTTCATTGTAAGTTTATAATTATTTTGCAAAACATGGGCGCCCACAAAAATTTTTCCAGGGAGGCAAAACACAATGGTCATGGTTAATATTTTAACAAGGGTTTCAAATGCAAAATTTGACAATTTTAAAAATTGCCAAAGTGCCAGATAAAATGCAAGCAAAATCAGGTACTGTCGTTGCTTTACTAAGTAGTGATTTAGTGTGAAAATATTGGTTAAAAGCCAAACTATATTTAAATACGAAAATGGATTTGCATTTTCCAGAGGGGGTGTGGGCAAGTGCTCCTATTCTATTCTATTCCACTTGACGATTTATATAGCGAAGTAACATAGTGAGGGCCAAAGTCAAGAGTGCTTTACATGGAACAATCGTATGATTGTTGTATTGATTGCTCCTGTTGTACCAATGTATTGGCGCCCATGTGCAACAATGAAACCATCGTTGTTTTAAATCTTTCTTGTTTGAGGTTCTCCTGCCACTCTGTCACCCTCGAGTTCTATATTTTCCATTGGACCGGCTCCGACAATTCCATCTGCACCGATATCTCCAGTTGACTCGGACGTATTGGATGAAAGCCAGTGGAACGCGCAACTCTGGTGCGCCTCTCCGAATCGCTGGGCGGCAAACTCTCAGCCAGCGGTAACTGCCTCCAGACATCTGAGGGGGGAGCGAGACTACCGGGTTCCCACCCCACACGGAGGCCTGTATTACAGCAGCGGGGGCCTCGACGAGCCCCAGTTGTCTGCGCCGGTGCAGCCCGTCAGACCTCTGTCCCGATCAAACTCGGTGGGACAGTCCGGCGAAGTCCAGCTGAACGGGATCGGCGTCGACGGTGGAATAACCGCTTCCGACGGGATTAACAGAAACTCGTTCGCCCACAGCGTCAAGAGCCTTTCCAGTTCTTACCGCTTCGAAAACGGCGACGACAAGGCAGCCACGTGGGCGCCGAGACCCGCTGCGAAAGATCAGCCGCTTCAGCGAAGACAAACGGCTTCCAAATCGTTACATCTGTGCTACCCACTGTAAGTCACAACGGACGTTAACACTATTATTAACTTCTGTGTTCTATTCAGAGTGAAGTCTTTAATGATATTGATTTTAAAAAAACTTAGCATGATTTAAAGTGGCTTAGAAGGCATTAATGCCTGTGTGAAAGCCAACAGGGGCACTGACGGGGCTTGAACCCGTTCCGTCAGCCTGACGCTCCAGCACGTAACCCACTCTGCCATCTTTCTTGGTGTGCCATTGGATGATGCTTTTGTGCCGTGTGAAGTGGCGCTATAGAAGTTTATGATTAGATTAGATATGATCAGTTTTGTTACGATGACGGTGTACAATACTCGACCTACAGTTTCTTTAAGCCACATTTCATTCATTCGTTCTTTTAACAGAAGAATTTCTATGACTCGTTTTAGTAATGCTCAGAAGCAGAGACATAATTCCTCCTTCTTAATCATCTAAGTCTAAGAGTATGTTCAATTTTAACTGCAGTATGTGGTTATAACTGAATTCATTTATTGTGGCTAGTTGACCATAAAGATAAAGTGAGGTATGCACTTCCCTTATGTCATATTTTCTATTGAAATGGGTGTTACCGTGGATGGCGAGTTCTCCAAATTTCCAGAACTCGATTTAACAGGTTTAGAATGTAATTAAAGATAATAATATAATTCTACATATTAAAAGTTCTAAACTATAACAATTTGTCTGAGGATACAATAGTCCCCAAAATGCGTCTTCAGTGGAAGATGATTATTAATTTCAAAGTTCTTCATAATTTTTTGTACTATAATCGCCATTTAGAGTATTGTGTTCAAGCATGGTGTCCATTCCTGAAGAAAGACATAGAGTTAGAAAGAGTGCAACACAGGGACAACAAAGATCTGAGGATATACATAACCCCACTGTGGATTGTGGAAAAAAGAAAAAATTTGCGAGACATACAAAATTCAGTGGAAGATGAAGGAAAGATTTTTACAATAAAGGATTAGAACCTTGATGTATATCCACAAAGATGGAATGAACTGGGTGAGGGGATATCCAATAGTTCACAATGTCAGTTTCGATAAATTCGGGAGCAACAGTGGTTTCCAGCAAACTCTGAACCACTTTAAATTTTGCACGATTTTGCACTATGACTTTGATGGCTTTTGTACATTGTCAATTCTGAACATTATATTTTATAAATCAAATCTACAGATTTCTTCTAAACCGTTTACATATAATTCATTTGACAATTGGTGCGATCTTCCTAGAAATTCATTGCATCCCCCCACCAAGGGTTCTTGGAACTGCCACTGATAATCGCTATGTGTAAATCAAACTAGCATATAAATGCCTTATAAAAAAATCCCATTGTACTTACACTGTAAATTATCTTTAAAAGATTCACTCTGGGAGCATTTGGGTATTCAGTGACGTCAATCTGTAGTAAAACTTGCGAGGGTCCACCTGTTTTGCCTAACCATAACCCTTTTAGCATAATTCTTATTACTTATTAATGTTCCAAATACTATTTTCTGATATCTACACGTAGACCTACAGTATTATCTACCCAGCACATCACTTTATTAAATAATCGTACAACAGTGTAATATAGATTTATTCAGATTTTTGTGAGGGTCCAATGCCTTATGGGCCCTCACAACCAAATTTTTGTGAGGGTCCAGACTCCAGACCCAAGAACACTCACGGGATTGACGCCTAAGATATTGTATTATATTGCAAGTTGTGCTTGTATTTTTTTTCAATATGGTTTTTAGATACCGAGCTCAATACAAGTACATCCCAAGGAACAGCGATGAGCTGATGCTTAACATTGGGGACATAATCTACGTTGTCGAAAAATGTGACGACGGCTGGTTTGTCGGTTTCTCAGAACGGTCGAAAGACATTGGGACATTTCCGGGAAACTATGTACAGCGGCTGTGGTGACAGAGAGACAGACAGAGGAAGAAACAGAGACAGACAGGCAGATAGAGAGACAGAGTGGTGAAACTGGGCACAGGTCAAAATTAGTCTAGTCCTCCTGATTTAGCTGCAGTCTATGATTTCTAATCGAATTCGTTAACACTTCAGTGGCCATTCTGTGACATAAAATTTCAGAAAGCATTTTAGGTATTGGCTACCAATGCTATTTACAGATCGGATTTCTTAGGAAATGTTGTATTACTTTACAGTGACGTAGCCAGGATTTCCGGAAGGGTGGGTTTTGGTATTTGGTTTTCACCATGACCGACTTTGGAAAAATCTTGACAAGCAAAAAAACCTTATCACCTCTAGTTTTCTCCTGACAAGCAAAATAAGGTCCTTGCCTCTTAAACCGTTACATTTTTAGCCAGAGGAGGAGGGGGGGAGTTTGACCTCCAAAGTTGTGTCAACAAATTAAAAATGCATAGAAACCCATTAAAAATATTTTTTCGGCAGCCAATGGGGGTTTTAAACCCCAAAGCCCCCTTGGCTACGCCACTGTTACTTTACCTCAGCTATAATATATTGTGTCAGTGTTGATTAATTAATATTGTTAATTTCATATTAAATTTTATGTCAAAAGATTGTTTGACTGACTGCTTCTTATTTGTCCACACTATGAAGTAATTTCTCTTGGGCTTTTTAAATTTATCAGAAGAAAACAATATCCTTTCTTTTCCAGATCCACATTTCAAATGCTTTTCTAGTGCTTTACTGTACTTCTGTATTGTCCATGTCTCTGCTCCATATAGTACCACCATCGACGGAGGGACCCAGCCCCCACTATTGGACTGTAACCAGGTGTGGTATTTGCGCAAAACCGTTGAGTATTTTGGGGTAGGTAGTATATGAGATTGGGCGCTTCACAGGACAAAGATTTTTTGCTCATCAAGACTTTTAGGGGCTGACCATTAATTATGTCAACAAAATAGGGGAGGGAGTTTGTAAAAGCTTGACTTGTTGACAGAGGAGGGGGTCAAGATAAATTGGCATCAACAATTCATTTTTTACAATAAATTTAATAAATTTAGAAATTAATTTCCATAATTCTATTTCAGCATAAACCAGCTGTATAAAATATTTTAAGTTGTAGGAGAGGGTTTCAATGGTTTTTACATAATTTCATTAGGGGGTCACTGAAAGTTTGACAGTTGTTGACAAGGGGGGGTTAAAATTGCCTAAAATTTGTTGACATAATTAATGGGTGGCCCCTTGTAGGGGGTTCAAAGTTTTTGACATAATTTTAAGGGTCACCGAAAGTTTTGACAGTTGGGGGTCAAAAATTATCAAAAATTGTTGGCATAATTAATGGACAGCCCTTTATCAAAAAGTACCGGTATCTCTATATACCCCCTATTTTGGAATCCTGGCTGTGCCACTGAGTACCACACTTCAATTGACTTTGTTATTAGTTATATCAAATAGATGGTGTGATGGTAAATACATTTCTTTTCATATTAGCAAATGCTTTAAAACAAGAATTTAGATTATTTAATCAAACTTAGATATTTTCGTCAGTGTGTCGTTAACTTATTCATCGTTGTTGAGAATTTCGATTTTGTGTTCAGTAAATAACTAAGCAGTGGCTATTCCACGTGTGGGATGAGTGGGGATGCATCCCCCACCGGACTTTTTTTGCCTGTGAAACCTATTTTTTTGAGTAAAAGTCTAGTAAAACTGTGGGGAAAAAACTGCGGATGAGTTTTTTGCTTGTAGACCTATTTTTCGGTAAAAGTGTAGTAAAATTAGGGGAAAAATTCCCTTTTGTCAGCCTTTTTTGGCAAAGTTTAGTGAGTTTTTCCTTGTCTTTTCACACCCCCCCCCCAACCTCCTATGAATTCATTTCATCCCCACCAAGAAATCCTGGAGTCGCCATTGTAACTGAGTAACTGAGTTATCATCTTGTCAACTGTGAAGATGGATGCTTGGTTAAACTGACAGAGCACTTCATTACCATTACAGAAATATGAGCTCATTGAATGTCTTTGTTGTTTTGAGTTTTTTTGTGTATAAAAGAATGCTTGTAGTTGTTGTTACTTGTGCTTAGGGGCCATCCACAAAATTGAGAATTTTGTCTACAAATGAATGTATGTGGATAATGTGGGGGCAGTGGTGTGCAGAAAGTGGTGGGTGCCTGGGGCCAAGTTGATAAAAAATGTTTGACAAGTAGAAAAAATAAAATAAAGGCCCCATGGTGGGTGCCTGGGGCCAAGTCAATAAAAAATATTTCACGAGCAAAAAAAGGTCGCAGTCAATTTTGGTGCCCCCATCTGGTTGGCGCCCGGGGCCACCGCCCCAATTCACGCTACTGTATGGGGATGTTGACTCAAAGTATACATTCATGCCAATTAGCAAATGTTTGCCGTAATGCACCAAGATGGTTCGGTGGCATTTTCAACCAAGGAATGTCACGTTGGACGGGAGCCGAAAGTTGGAATTTCAAAAAGCCAGATTTTCTTTGAGTGTTCTTACAAGACTGCCCCTTACACACTGCTGCATTGAGTCACACCAGCATTGAAGAGGGTGTGCAGTGGCGGTTCCACATGGGGGATGAGTGGGGATGCACCCCCACCGGACTTGTTTTCTGTTTTCTTTGCTTGTGAAACCTATTTTTGGGGAAAAGTCTAATAAAACTATGTGGAAAAAAGTGTGGATGACCTTTTTTGCTTGTCAACCTATTTTTTGGTAAAAGTGTAGTAAAATTAGGTGAAAATAATTCCCTTTTGTCAGCCTTTTTGGCAAAGTTCATTGATTTTTTCCTTCTCTTCCCATCCCCCCACCAACCTCCTATGAATTCATTTTATCCCCCACCAAGAAATCCTGGAACCGCCACTGGGGGTGTGGATGGAATGCTGATATGTCAAAGTTAAGTTGGGTTGTTCAAATAATTATGTGTAATAAAGAGGTTTTAGTCACTTGTTGTGGATTGTTGATAATTTTGTTGGATGGGAGCTTTCTAGTTGAGCAGAAATTTGACAAAAATTCACCAGATACAGTATGTCATACTTATCCTTTAACAAAACATAACATGATGCAATTAAATTCAAATTTCTTTCAAGTCATTTTCATATCAACAAACAGTTAGATTACAGTCCAAAGTTCTGAAAAACCTTAAAACTTTATCTTTATCAATTTATCATATGAGATGTACCATCAAAAAAAGACTGAGGAACTGGATTGGACACATACTAAGAGGAGAAACATTGCTTAGAACAGTAATTGAGGGAAGTATATAAGGAAGAAAGACAAAAGGAAGACCAAGGAGGATGCTACTGGACTGGATGATGAAAACAGACACACAGCGTCACAAGACCTAATGCAAAAATCAAAGAAGAAGCAAGACGCAGAAAGGAATGGAAACAATGGAGCCCTGAACCTGTCCCAGGACAGAGAACATGATGATATTAGATGTAATATATCACATACACTATCAATCTTAATCAAACAGGCTTGCTTAGCCTCCTAAATCACTTAAAATCACATTATTATTAATCAAACAGTATAATCATTTCAGTTTCCATAACCATTATGCTGCTGTACCACAGACAAATATTTTCATGATATTTTTCAGAATAAGACTAATAAAGCATTATGATATTATAAAGTAATTACAACACTAAAATAACTGTTATATTGTCGAATTAATAAAAATACACTGTATATTCCTTGGATTTTGTTACTCGTTACATAAAATTTCGTTCATGCTCACTTCTTTGGTCAACCTCAATATTTAAAATCTATGTTAAACCATCTGAAACATTATCATTCAACAAGATTTGCTGATTCTTTGTTAAATGTACCTAGAACAAACACCAAAATTGGTAAGAGAGCTTTATCTATTTCTGGGCCAAAAATCTGGAACTCTTTCCCTCTGGTTGTCAGATCTTCCAATAAACTGAGCATTTTCAGATTTAGGCTTAAAACACATCTCTTCCAATTTGCATTTCCTCCATAGTCTGTCTTCTGTTTCCCTCTGACTGATCTCTGGAATGACCTGGTCTTTTGCGGATGGATTTGAAGTACCATCGATTGATACTATTGGGGTATTAGAAATGGTGCTATAGAAGTGCATAATTATTATTAATAATATTATTATTCTTTGAATATAGAAAATGGACTTTGGTCTGAATATTCAAGGTAGAGAATGACCGGATGGGTATTTTCCACCCAGAGGCGTAGCAGCCATATGGACAACCTGGCCAAATGCTAAGGGCCCCCGACCCGAGCCAAACAAAATTTTTTTCACAAAGTTGTAAAGTTGTCAGATCAAAAAAAGACCGACAAGCAAAAAAAGATCGTCAACATTTTCACAAACTTGTCAGATCGTCTCTGGAAAGGGCCCCCAAGCGTATTGCTACGCCACTGTTTCCACCGGATATGAGATCCCAATACTGCCAAATTTAGATTCGATGCGAATATTATCACACAGAATGTCCCTAACTTACTACAGTTACCAATAGTCACTTAATACTCACTACTCAGTTACCGTATATGCAGCCTCAACCAATTCTTTGTGCGACGTAGCTCCAGTTAAATTTAAATTTTGCGGGTGCATTAGTTAATTCAAATTTGTGGCTGCGTTCATTAACTTCACTTAAAGCGCTCTTCATTAAGTCATGAAATGTGACAATTATATTTGAATTCTGTAATTTCATGACAAAAGCATTTGACGAATCCGGATATTGCCGAATACCACTATCCAGCCATAGCAAATGTCTGAATCGGTTCCCGGTCATTCCCTAATTCAAAGTGGAATTCTGGGAAATGTGTTTGATTCTTAATTAACTAAATGATATAATTAATGTACCGTAAATATAAAATATATGTCCACAAAGCAAAAAATATATAGTCCATCACCAAATAAATAGATATAAATAGATAAATAATACTTTAAAAATAATTATGCACTTTTCTTACAATGAGTTGTCCCACACTACCACATACCCTTAGTCCCTTAATACATCTAAGCCAATGATTATACACAATAATTATAAATGCTTGTGGACGTGCATATATATATATATATATGAGCGTATATGTATGATTATATATATGTATGTATATTGCTAAAGAAATTCACAATAAATTACAATACATTACAAGTATTTCTGACTTTCTATCATAAAGCACATATACTTTTAGTTCTCATCGTTCTATCTATAGTAGACATCGTTACCTATCAAGTGCAGTTGTATAAGCATGGTTCAACTTCAACAATAAAACAGTAACGTGATCACAGAGATGGGTATAACAGACAGGCCAAAAGTGCAGAATCAGGCAACAACCGGCATGTTCCCGTACCAGTTGCTCGTGAAAATGGCGAAAATTGCCGTCGCCAGCTGCATCCGTGATATCAACAACTGATTGCAATCTAGAAACAGCAAATTCCTAATATCAGTGTTGCATTTTTTACTGTTATTATTATTATTATTATTATTATTATTATTATTATTATTATTACAACAACGTACAGATTATTGTGGTAACTCGTCCTATAAGAACTGTGTGAACATATTACAAAGAATTACACAAGCATTACACAAGAAAGTAGCTCCTGCGGAATAGCCAGGTTTTAATGGTGGAGAGAGTTGCACAGATGGAGGTAGACAGTCATTTGTTTGAGTGAAAGTTGTAATTTTCAATGGAAAATATGTGCAATATCCGATGAACAAGCATATTGTTACAAATCGTTAATTTATTAAAACTTCAATAAACAAACCAATTCTGCCATTACTGCACAAATTTTATCATCGTCATCATCACCACCACCATCATCATCACTACCACGACCACCACCATCATAGTCATCATCATCATCACAATCATTGTCATGTCGTCGTCATCATCATCACCATCAGCAGCATCATCATCACCATTGTCACCAAAGTCATCATCTTTGATGTACTCACCATTCTTGCCACCAATGTCCACCCACTTTGGTGACTGAGTGAGGTCATCAGACACAGACACCAGTTTGTTCTGAACAATTGTCTGTCTTTCGGAGTCCAGCGACTGATACTGCGCAGTTGTGATCACTGCCGCTTGGTACGTGCTGAAGCATTCCAACTGTATGCCAGAAAATCCCTGAAGACAGAGAGCACATAGCTTGAAAAACTTAAGAAACTGCAAGATTGGCTTTTACGAAAATGCCTAATTAAATAATTAATTAATTAATTACAAACTTGCATGGAATACTTAATTAATTAATAAACTACAAATTTACACCGAATGCTTAATTAATTACAAACTTACACTGAACTGTATTGGTGGAATTTTTCTAATTGCTTCTATTTGAATGGCTTCGATTTGTGCCCGATTCAATTTTGAAATGTCATACTTTGTCAATCCACCTAAAACGTCAGCAAACAAACTGTAAATAAAATTTATGAACTGAGAATAGTTATCAATAGCAGTCCAGAAGGAAACATCAGGTGTGGCAGGTAAGGCGTACTCTACGAACAAAGTAATGTAGAGTAGTATATCCAGGCACAATCTACTCTAGTATCACTTATTTGATAAATTACTACTTAGTTCTTCTTCTAGCGAATGCCTTGGTTTTCTCAGCCATTCAATGGCATCGGGCTGAGCCTGATGCAGGGTCTCAAGTCCTCCAAAATCTGGTGAGGTGGCAATAAATAAATGAAAAATGGTAAAATAGTCTGTCTGATGCCGCAAGGGCAATTGGGTCATCTCTGGCTCCCCAACGGTGAAGAGATTTTGAATCGGCCATGGCCTGTTCGAAGATTGAGGTGGACCCAATCATGAATGGACACTTAGGAAACTGCAAGATTGGCACTTGCAGGGGTCTGTGATGAGGTGTTTGTTCTTGATTAATCAGCAGACTGCCAACTCTGCTTCCATGAGTCCGGAACAGAGAAGTTAAGTATAGGCGCAGGAAACCAGATTGGATGACAGACATCAGACGTTGAGCAGGATGGTCAAAGATGTCCGCTTGTATTTGAAGGTCTGGTCGGGCATTAATTTGGAAAGTGAGCTTGGATGTTGCGGCTTCACGACGGATAGCTGGCGGGGCGATAAAATTTAAGGACTGGCAACCAGTGAGCAATAGGGGTAGAAATGGATGGTTCCAGAGATTGTCCTCATGGAGGAATTCAGTTTGGAGTCACAATCAAATGGACGTATCACTTATTTGATACCATACTACTTAGTTATTTATCTTAACAATAAGTAGTAATAACAATTATTTGTAAGGAATTGTTTAAAATGTAGATTCTATACCAGTTTCAATATAATTTACTTGAAACCTTTAGAGTTAACCCTACATGTAAGACTTTGAGTCCACCGCGGCTACGGGTATTACCGACCCTAAGAGTACAAAATGTGCCCAGATTATATCCTACATCCTACAACAGTATATCAGGAAGGAGTCAAAGGACAAGAAGAATGCTATTGGACTGGATGATGAAAACAGATGCACAGCGTCACAAGACCTATGCAGAAATCAAAGAAGAAGCAAGACGCAGAGAGGAATGGAAACAATTGAAGCTCTGAACCTGTCCCAGGACAGAGAAGAAGAAGAAGAAGAAGAAGAAGAAGAAGAAGAAGAAGAAGAAGAAGAAGAAGATGATGATATAAGGATAGAATTTCAAGTAAAAGTTCATGATAACATTCAAAAGAATTTTTCAATTTACAACAGCATAATCTGATGTTAACTGCTCCTGAGACAATTTCATAGATGTAATTGAATATGGATGGTCTGCTCTGCAGAGTCTCTTATGACATTTCAATACAGATTCAAAACTTACCTGTCTTCTATTGCCTATCCACCCTAACAGGGGTCAGAAATTCAGACTGACTTATTGGATGTGAAAAATGGGGATTATGATTCAATCAAGGAGCTACCATCGACTTATCACAAATGAATTACTAAAATGGTGCCATACTACTACTACTGCTACTGCTCCTGCTGCTGCTCCTGCTGCTGCTGCTGCTGCTGCTGCTACTACTACTACTACTACTACTACTACTACTACTACTACTACTACTACTACTACTACTACTACTACTACTATTACTACTACTAATACTAGTACTAATAATTATTATTATTATTACCTGTACTATTACTAAAGTGGTGCTATAGAAGTTAGATGATGATTATAACGGTATTTCTTTACCGATGAGAGACCCAATAGCAGTTATGATACTTGGTGTCCAGGAAACCACATCCTGACCCAATCCAGCACAGCCTTTAACCTTTTTAATCAGTTCCTGGAGCTGTTGGTCTTCGCAAGTGCTAAGCTCACCGATGTCTTCAATGGCACCACTGCAAACACCAGCAGTTCCATCATCATGAAAGAAAAACGCTCAATCATAGATTGCAGATATAATACAACTACAATTCAGGTGCCTACACAAAACTAACAGTCCAAAGATTGGAAAACAAATGATTATTGTATCAAAGCCCACAAGTACTATGCTCTTAAATTTTTTCAGTACCAAGTACCAAGAACAAGTATTTTAAACATCCCTAATCTTTCCAAAAGATCAAACATTAATGAACATACATACTTACAAACATCTGATGATGACGACAATGATGACGATGAAAGTAATGATGAGTTTTCTGCTATTAAATTAACATTATGCCATTTGGTGATAAGTAAGATGAATTCCCATGCCTTCCTCAAAGATAGCTACCGGTAGTTAATGGGTGAACAAATTGTCAAAGGTAGCTAGACACTGACTGGGGCAGAATGGAACCCACAACCTTCTAGCTACATGGCCCAAGTTTTTATCGATACTACACCATGTGCCACTACGCACATGCACACACACACACACGCGCGTGTGCACACACAGTTGCGATATGTTATCTTCCTCCATAGTCTTATAACATGAGCATCAATGCTATATATATCAGTTAACAAAATAAAAAAAAGACAAAAATTATTTAAATTTCATTAACTAAAACAAGAATTACAAAATGAAAACTAAATAAAGACTAAAATAGCAGCTCTAAAACAAAATTAAAACTAAAATTATTTGCAAAACTAAAATATCAATGGTGAGCATAGCACTTCTTTAAAGTACTGGTACATGCATACATATGTCTATCTCATGCATTTGTAATAGATCAAGTGAAATCAAAAGAGTTGCTGCATGATAACAAGTGACAACCCGCAAATGTTCGCGCATAAAATAGATTCTTACCAGACTTCATCTGCCACAAGATTCGCAAGATCGTCGACAGTTGCACCACAAAGAATTTCCCCCAAAGAACTCAGCTCAGCAGATGTAAATCGACTGACGTCATTACTTTTATACATCTGCTTCACAACCGCAAAGGCTTTCAACAACTGGAAACATCATAACACTAAATGTACACACATACATTATGTATGTATTTGTTTTTTTATGCCCTCGGTACTTAGTTCCCGAGGGACTTATTACAAAAAAGTGTCCGGAGACAGATAAATATATACTCTTTAAATATACTTGATCCGGATCAGAAGCAGAGAAAGTCCCTTGAAAGGCAATTGCATAGAAGAGCTGTAAAGTCATTGAAATACGCTGGAGCAAAAACTGCTCTCCCTTGTGTCTCCAGAAAGAGCTGGAAAGTTTGATGATATGTATGTATGTATTATATATATATATATATATATATATATATATATATATATATATATATATATATACTTATATATGTATATGCTGTGCTTTGATTTTAATAAACTAGTCATCAACCTAAAATGCTGTGCAAACCATATTAGAGTCTATTCTGTGCCTGTGGATATGTGGTGACGTGACCGAGGATATAATTTCAATATGACTTTAGTAAAATCTCTGTTTTGATTTTAAAGACACACTTATTTAACATCTCTTATAAGTGACTCCCTTTGTAAAGCGCTCTTGACTTTAGCTCCAGTTATGCTACTGCGCTATATAAATTGTCGAGATAATAATAATAATAATAATAATAATAATAATAATAATAATAATAATAAAATAATTTAAGATTTCACTTTTTTTTAAATAATAAGAAAGTCCGAGGTTTGAAGAAGCTAGCTCACTCAATTAGTTGTCATAAATTAATCACCTTTCAATACTAAAATGACAGAACAACAACGTGGAAATGGGAAACAATACGAAGAAAAATTTCCTACGCTGGTCACGTCATGAAAGGTTTGCCCGGGGAACTACCACTGATAATAATGAAAGGTAGAATAGAAGGAACAAGGGGAAGGGGACGACCGAGAAGAAGCTGGATGGACGACGCCTTTGACTGGACAAACACAAAGAACTATGGAGCCCTAAAAAGAGCGGCAGAAGATAGGGAGGATTGAAGGAAAATGACTGTCAACCCTCTGATAGAGGACAACACATAAAGAAGAAGAATACTAAAATAATGATTATTTAATTACCATAACAATCCTCTCTCATGTTGGAGAAAACATGATTGAATGTTGGAAGTTCTGTACAGGCTTACATGAAGTTTTATCTAATCTAATCGACAAAAACACTTCTGCACTTGCATGACTGCCATCATCTCACAGTAACAAACCTTAGTACAATACTTTTGAAAATGCTATATAGACTCATGAGATTTTGCTCACTTTTTACAATGCGCGGCCTACTTTGCATTCTTGCCTTTCTGTTTATAGCACATTGGAGCGCATAGCGCCGCATACCTTATGCACAGACCACAATCCATTGTGACCAATTGCAGAGATGGCGTTGAGATCATTGAGGCGGAGTGCGCCGATTTCAGCAGGCGAAAGACCCGTCACTATTCCTGCAGCACTGATTATGTTTTCGGTGCTCCACATGATACATTCGCTAGTATACACTTGTTCCTGGCAGTAACAGAATACCAAAATATTTTGTAATAGTCAAATAACGGCTATTGTATTAGTTGTTGCCTACAAACAATACAAGGACATAAGTATACAGAGGGAACCCACATCTGTGGAATTTCCTCCCGGACTCTGTCACTAATTCAAATCTATTGAACAGTTCAAGAAGAATCTTAAGACACACTTGTTTAGTAACGTAATGTGTATGATTGCTAACTCAATATTGTAAAGCATTCTTGATTTAGGCTTATGTCTTGTTATAGGGGCGGGAAGTTAGAAGAGTGGTAGCAACGCTGGACGATGGAGCAGAAGGTCGTGGGTTCAATTCCTGCAGGAGACCTAAGGTCGACTCAGCCTTACTCGTTAGAACAATTTGCAAAAATGAGGAGCAGCGCGTGTTGCGAGGTAAAACGGGTCTGTAAAGAAGATCAATGGCAATCTACTTTCTCTGATTAATGGATTATACCACCTACATCGCTGATTGCCCAGGCTGGAGATAAGTCCGCCGGAACCCAACGCCGGATTCTAACTCACTTGGACCTACCTTTACCTTTTTACCTTGTTATAGGGCTCTATAAATTATCAGATAATAATAATAATAATAATAATAATAATAATAATAATAATAAGTATTAGTTATGCATTTTTGGCATTAAAATCTTTAAAACGAGAAACTTATAACTAAAGTCATCATGCTTCAGTTAGAGAATTGTTTGCACTGAAAAGTTCTACCATACAAGACGTTTTCAAGCAAAAAAAACAACTCTACAGCAATTGCATAAAATCTATCGTTGTGGCACAGCACTCGGTAAAAGTACCGGGTACAGAAGCAGCATTGTATGAAGTACTGAGTTTGAGTACTTGAGTAAAAGCAGTTTGCATTTCCAGGGCCATGGAGAGAAATTCCTATGGGCCCATAAAAAGTATAGAAAATTTCAAAATATCTTAGATTTCTAATAGTGATGATGACTTTTTGCCCATCAAGTGATCAAGTGCAACCGATAAAAGAACCGATTGTGTAAGTGAAACACACACTATTGCACATCAATACATACAAGAATCGGAAAAAAAGGTGTGGGAATGCCGTTCCCATGCATTCCCACTGAAAAATTACTGAGTAAAACTACAAGTATTATGACATTTTTTACCTAAGTAAAAGTAAAAAGTATCTATAAAGTAAAGTAAAAAGTACCGGTACTCCTAAAAGTTACTTTTTAAGTAAAACATAGCCCAGAGCTTGTTAAACTACAAGTATTATGACATTTTTACCTAAGTAAAAGTAAAAAGTATCTATAAAGTAAAGTAAAAAGTACCGGTACTCCTAAAAGTTACTTTTTAAGTAAAACATAGCCCAGAGCTTGTTGTTCAATCTATGCACTGCGTTTGAACAGCAACTCAAGTAACTGCAATGAAAGTTGATGACGAGAAATTTTACTTGTAACGAGATGTGAAAGACATAACGTAGCAAAGTACTAATTAGTTTAATTAATTATTCCATGCAAATATTAGTACAAGGTACTAATTTTTTCACAAAACTTACATCGTTACAAGTAAAAAGTACTGTGTAACTTGTGTACTTCATTACAGTATGAAGTACTCAGATTTGTACTTAACACATACAGTCGTACAGGTACTTGTACATGGCGTTACTACTACTTCGTCACTGCACAACTTCTGAGGCGCCATTATCATAATGCCCATGGCATTACTCAATGGCGCACCAAACCCAATAAGAATACGAGTCTGATGCAGCCGCTGGCTTCAAGCCGGAAAGATCTGTCAGATCGGCGGGGAAGCAATCTAAGGGGGATAGGCCAAGCCAAACGGGTACATTTTAAGACTAGATCTAAAATCTTTTGCAAATCGTAGCAAGCCAGTATAAAAGTAAAACTGTCATCCTATAGGAAAGCAATAAGATAGAGTTACCTGCTTGGCCATTGAGGCCAATGCGGCCCACTGGTCTTCATTGAAGCCAGGGATCTTTCCAAGAACGTCCATACAATCGATAAAGTCTGAGACACTTAGACTTTGAAGCTGCGCTACTGGCAACGATGCAACACTTTGCCCCATCTGGTTTATCTGGTCACAGGTTAACGCCCCTGCTCATAAAAACAACACAATAAAAAGAAATAATAATAATCAGGGTGCGATTTATAGGGGGAATGGGAAATTTTGCTCCCCCCCACTGCCTAGGTAACTACATCCTCCCTCCACAGAGGTGGCTACTAACATCCCAGCCAAGTCAAGGAAGTCAATCTTCCCTACCACTGTAACAGGAAAATGCATTCACCGCTAGCAAGTCCCCCACCCCTCACTGTTCTAGGTCAAAAATCGCAACCTGATAATGATAACATAATAATAATAAGTGGTTTTGGTTTTGTAGGATCTCTCCTGTGTTGAAAACCACTGTCGCTCATACATCCCTCTATTCCAACTTCTGTTTGTCCACTACCGCTTAAAGATATGATTAAAATAAAAAATATAAAAAGTATTAATAAAAATATATAAATTTTAGAAAAATATTGAGAATTTAGAGAACAGAAATTGAATATTAGAAATCTCATCTTAAAACCTTGCTTGACAAATATAATTAACTAGAATCTGAATTAAGGAACAACATTACCCGTATCTCGCTTTCTTCGTCTAGATGGCGAACTGGAGCAGTCAGGACTGGCGTCTGCTGCCTGAAGTTTTGCGAGCACAGCCACACGATTGGTGCACAGCATCACTGGTTTGAGGTTCTGTGCAAGGCGTTGGGCTTGGTATTTGTCCCACGTCGCCCACACATTACACACCATGTTAATAAGGTCACAGAGAACGCTCTGGAAGAAAAACGATTAAATATATCATAAGATTAACTTTAAAAACTCAAGGCTGAATAGGGATTTGGTCATTCTGTGATACACAACAATACTTGCAAAGGGTTTCAAACAGAAAATCTATGATAGTGTAATCCCGATAATAATAATAATAATAATAATAATAATAATAATAATAATAATAATAATAACAGCAACAATAATAATAATAATAATAATAATAATAAAAATAAATATTTTGCTCTCTCCCAACTCTTTAGTGGCAATCTCTCTCTCTGTCTCTCAGTCATTCAGTCATCTCTGACTTTGTGTGACATTATGGACTTTGATGTGCCATTCTCTTCTGTCCTCGATCGTATTTCTCAGTTCCTCGATGTTCATGTTCATTGCTTACATAATGTTACCCTTCCATCTCGTCTTCTGTCGTCCTCTTTTTCTTTTTCCCTCAACAACTGCCAGCATCAATGATTTCTCCAGTGAATCGTGTCTTCTCATAATGTGACAAAAAAACTCCAGTTTTTGTTTTAGAATCAGTCTTTCTAAGGTGTGCTTAGTGGCAACAGATAGACACAAAATGTTTCCCAAGAAGTTCTATCTTCTGTTAATCGTCTTCCTTCTACTATTGTAATTCCTTTCATATTCATATCTTCTCTGATGTTGTCCATCCACTTTTTCCTGGGTCTTCTTTTTCCTTTATTTCCTTCTATTTAAGTGTAGAGTGCCTTGTATGGCAGTCTAATAATAATAATAATAATAATAATAATAATAATAATAATAATAATAATAATAACTAATAACTAATAACTAATAACAATGACAACAAAAATAACAGCAGAGTTTAGAGTGGTTCAGTACAATCTGTCCTTGTGTGAGAACCACTATGTTCTGCCATCCATCCATTCACATTATGGTCTTGCTATGTAATCTCATTCTTTGTCCTCTTGTCCACTGGTGGGTTTGTTCCTGTATTCTTCTTTGTCTTCTTGTCTTCGATTCTACAAATAACAACAAAACTTAGCAGTATGCAATATCATAAGTGCCTCATTCAGTAACTGAACAGCCAGCCAGTTTTTTTAATAGATTGCTTAATTTGTAACGTAAACAATCATTTACGAGTTACTGCAATCAGTCACCTATAATTAATCTACAGTTTCAGGCCTGTCACATGACATTTGAATATTAATTTATATCAAAATTTCTTACAAACAAGACACTTACGTCCGGAATCGCCTTCCAGTCATCATCAGAGAACTGATCGACAAGAGATCCATACAGTGCAATGTTATTCTTGTCTGACAAACTACAGAGACAACCATATCAGATCCAAAATAATGTGCATTAAACCAGGGAGACCACCCAAGATATAGGTTCGCACACAAACTAAAAACGCACCTATTTGGAATCTCATACGAGATGTCTCTGTAAAGTGCTCTTGACTATGGCCTTCGCCAGGCAGATAGCACTATATAAACTGTCATTTAATAATAATAATAATAATAATAATAATAATAATAATAATAACTGATTTACGAAATTCACATTAAAATGTTGTATTATTTGAGTGATATCTTCTACTGTAACCCAATAATATTCAACCCATGTCTGAGAGAATTACTGATTTCAATGCAGCAGAAGAGCATGTCATACCTCAAATTGCCTTTGATGAAATCGAATAGCTCCCTCCGCACACTGCAATCCATGACTGCACTCTGGAGGCGATCGATCACCTCAACTACTCCAGGAGTGCCAGTGATGTTGAAGTGCAAACCGTAGTCCTCTGTAAGAACTTGCATCAGACAATTTCCTTTTCCATTTGTCGAGCAGACGAGAGATTTAACGGGAACTCCGTTCTACAGTAAGCAATCACTTCAGAGTGGAACAATCCAGAATTGAATGGCTGGGTGGAATAAGGAGGTAACTGTATCCGACCCCTCAATGGTTTAAGTATAAATAACAATAAGAGGGGTAACTGCATTTACATTTTTATTTAAGCGGACCCTTCAACTGATATTTTCACCACTAAGGAGGTAACTGGATTTACTTCCTTATTCCTCTGGGCCCTTCAATTGACAGCCAAACCATTAAGGTTGTAACTGCATTTAACTCATTATTCCACCCAACCATTCAATTGTAAAATTATACTAGTGTTTGCTCATATTAAAACTACTGTAGTCATCTGTTCACAATTCTTGTAAGGTTGCTCAACCAGAGTAACCAGACTTAAAATTAGCATAACTCAAGTAAGTAAGTAGGTAAGTAAAATCTCGTGAATTTCTATAGCGCTTTCCAGAGATGTAGTACTTGGTACTTGTACTTGAGTACAAATTTTCAGTACTCGTACTTGTACTTTGAGGCCAGGTACTTGTACTTGTAATCGGAGATTTTGGAATGCATGTACTTGTACTTGGAGGTCCGGTACTTGTACTTGTACTTGGAGTATTGTGTACTTGCTACATCTCTGGTGCTTTCAAAAGCAGGTACCGTATTAGTGGCTTATTCCTAGGTGCTTAATCTACCACTGAAATAGCTATAGCCGAAGTTCAGTGGCCAGCTGGACAAGGTTAATCCCAGATATCAGAGTGGAAGTGGGGAAGCAGCAAGACAAACTGTGAAAATAACGAAACAGAAAGAGACGTGATTCAACGTAGAAGTCCAAAGAATCCACACTGACCCTTTGGATTAAATGACCCTGCATGAGTGACCCTCACCTTTGGCTATATCTACTCCATGCTAAGATCAAGCACCTAGGAATAAGGAGCTACTGTGGTGCTGCTTTTCAAAAGCGCTGTAGAAATTAACGAGATTTTACTTACTTACTTACTTCCTGAAATGCAGCTCATACCTTAATGCAGAAATTCAGGATAACTTTCAAAGCTGAAGACGGAATATTGATACAAGACTGACAAGAAATTATTCGACAGATTTCAGTTTTCTGTTCAGCAGTTAAACTTTGATCAAAGTATTGTACTCTAAAAATATAGAAAATCACAGTCCTCTCTGCATTAACAATTAATATGCTGTGGGCTTAGTGTACCTATCTGCCTGGCTATGGTAGCTAATACAGTCGACTCCACTTAAGTGGATACCTGATAAGTGGATAAATCGGTTAAGTGGATAAGATTTTGAAGTCCCGTTTTGAGCTCCATGTATTTCAATGGGACATAGGTTCGTTTAAGAGGATACGCTGCAAGTGGATAATTCGCCTAACTGGATAACATTTTGAAGTGGCCGTTCATTCTGTGTAAATGGTGACGGATAAGTGGATAACCAGCCATCAACATGGCCAAACTCACTGCCAACTTGCCAACTGTTGCCGTGATTGGCTGAACCATTGCCCACAGCCTTGAAAGGGTGGAGCAACAAGTCGACGCGCCATTTTCAAAGCTTTCTGCACGTGATTGGCTGATATGAACAGCTGCATAGAGCATATACATGGTTGGAGTTGCCGGGGGGAGGGAAGGTTGGAGGGAGGTTGAACCCCCTCCCAGCTAACTTTGCAACCCTCCCAAAAATCGCACGTCGGGTATATGCAGCCTCTGTCATTCATTGAATTTCAGTCATCAGCCCCCCTTCCCCCAGCTCAAATTTCACAACTCCAACACAGAGTACAGAAAAAGGCAGATAAGCAGCTGGTTGAGCGCCAATTTAGGTTGTTATTACCCGACAGTAGGGGTATGGAGGACTTTGAACAGTACCGTCAATTGACGATGGGCTGCAACCAAATGTGCCGCGTTCAATACGACTGGGGCAACTTCAAAGGCGGTCAGCAGCAATGAAGACACAGGGGAAGAGGTGTCGAAGTAGAACAACCTCCCACGGACGTTGGCGACCACTCTCTAAGCAATGGACGTCCTTTGATGATTTATGGAGGCTAATGGCAGAACCTACGGAATCACTTGAAAGCCAGATTGCGGACTTCGGTCGTAAAACTGTCACTCAGTGATCAACTACAAATTATTTTGATCGGAAATAGGACTAAATAGCAATGTGTATACTGTATACAGTAGTACATGAATGTTTTTGTCATTTAAGTTTTAATAATGTTATTACACATAAGCCTACGGCCAACTTCGGGTAAGTGGATACGCCGCCTAACTGGATAATGTCGTGACGGTCCCAGGGCTATCCAGTTAAGCGGAGTCGACTGTAATGCAGTTAATAATGCTTTACTTTGGATGTTATATAAATAAATGAAACTAAATTATACGAATGATATTATCTATTCATAACTTATAAAACTTAAAAGTCTGAAGAGGCTCAATGGCTATAAATTTTTACATTAAAATTCACTTGTAACATTCCACTTTTTGATGCCTCAAAACTCTAATCTCTAATCTACTTGGAATTAAACATCAAATTATTAGGCACTAAATTATTAAATATTAAATTAATTAGTCATTAAATATTAAATTAATTGATTAATTATTATAGCCAATATTGATAAAGAATTTCACAGAATAAATACTCAAGATAAGGAAGTAGACATTCGACACGCCGAAACACAATTGGAAAGTCATGGAATTTGTCCAAATGATTTTTTACAACAGTCAATAGAGCATCAATCTATAATAAAACAATCTACTATCAGTATAACCAAACCAATAAAGTTCTGACAAATTTAAGCGGTTATAACTGTCTAAATATGGGTGGGAAGATGGCAGAAGTGGTTACACGCTGGACAGGCACGCTGACGGAACGGGTTCAAACCCCGCCGGAGCCTCTAAGGTCAACTCAGCCTTATTCGCTAGAGGGCAGTGGTATAAAAATGAGGATCAGCGTTCAGTTGCAAGGTGAGGCACACAGGGTTTAATCTAGGCCGTTTCCGGGGGGGGGGAATTGCCCTTTTTCCTCCGGAAAGTTCAAATTCTCCCCAGAAATTTTGGCATAATACATCAACTAACAGCAGCCCCTAGCTGACTTCCCCCCGGCCTTGTCAGTCCCCCCCGAGTCCAAAGTCTAGACTAAACACTGGAGGCGCGGGCCTAAACATTCGGCTGGCAACCAACTCTAGGTTAATGGCAAATGCCACCCATGTCACTGTATGCCACGGAAACTGGAGATCAGCACCAGCCCCAATGCTAAAAAAGGAGTATGGGAAACTTCACCTTTTTTAATAACCGTTATAACATTACTGATAACATTACTCTTGCTGTTTGATCATACAGTCCTTCTTAAAGGAGTCCAGTTTGTTGAAAATTTTTGGAGTATTCTGACACCCACTGCCTTTTAAAGTCAACTGCCGCATGAAATCCTTCACTCTTTAGCATCACATAAATCTCTTGTTGTTTAGGTAGATTCACCACACGACCAGCAACTCTTTCTCCATCCATCCTATGGAGACAGGCCATGTCACAGGGACATGGTCGGAATTTGGTGCCATGGTCCCTATAGGCTTAATGCATCCCTGATTATGACAACAATGACAAATTTATAAGTTAACTTGGCCGTCTACTGTAGCAATGATGATGATGATGATGATGATGATGATGATGATGATGATGACGATCATAATAATAATAATAATAAAATAATAATAATAATAATAATGATAATAACAGCGTTCAGAGTAGTTCAGTAGGATCTGCCCTGTGTGAGAACCACTATGTTCTGCCCATTCATTCATTCACATTATGGTCTTGCTGTGTAAACCCAATCATTGCCTTCTTGTTCTATGGTTAGTCTACAGTGCAGTAGGTTTTCTCCTGTATTCTCCTTCCTTGTCTTCTTGTCTTAAATCTTCTTGCATTAGGTGCTTACGCAATGGTATAAGCTTAGCCTAGTGCACGGCGCTATAGAAGTTGTTTTGAAATAAATAAATAAATAAATAAGAAAATGCTATGCAGATATGGCTATTACTTAATATACCATATTGATGAGGGCACATAAAAGAAGGCCAAATGGGTTAGTATAGGCACAATTTAGTGCAATATAATTATGTATGAAATACCTGAGCTGCGGTTGCCAAATGTATCTGTGCACAGATGTTTGGCAAACAGTAAGCAAAGAGGAAGACATCGTTACGTATGCTGAGGATGTCTGACGGAGGAGCGCCGATCGACAGAATGCCGTGTCGGTCATCAAAAGTGCTGCAGAACGATCCCAGGATGGGTTTGCACTTATCGTACAAAGCACTCAGCTAGAAAGGCAAGACCATGTAATTCTTAATTATTATTACTTTTTGGCTGACCAATTTACAGGATAGATATCCACTAGTGTGATATCATGTGATACAGACAATTGGGAATCGTGACGAGATGAGTCACCGAGGGCCGGCGACCGTTAAAGACAGGCGCTAAGCCCAGTCATAAACAACTGTAGGACGCGTTATGTAAATATGTATATACCTCACTGCTAGGCACATAGCCAGGCAGGCGACGGGAGCCGGGGAGGGGGCGTCGGCTCAGGGGGCAGGCCCGGGCGGCGTCCCAACCGCAGTAAGCGACAGACTCTCGAGAGCGCAGCACAAGCGAACTTTGAGTGCGTAACAAAGACTTGTACATTATCTCTATATATTTTCATCGTAAAGCGTTTCTATTTCATTTTGCTTAATTAAACGATTATATATCTTTCCTGGAATCCGTCTTCTTCTCGCTGAGAACATAACATGGCGCAGTCGACCAACTTCTCACCGGAGGCACTGAGCGAGCTGATGGAAAGGCTCGTATTACCGCTCCTGACGGCATCACTGACGGCATCAGTGACGGCGGCGATTCAAGCGGCGGCACCAGCCGCGTCATCGACATCGACGACGGCGGCGGCGATTCAAGCGGCGGCACCAGCTGCAACATCGACATCGACGTCGACGCCAAGAACGATCGAACCGCTGATCATCCCGCGACCGCCCGCGACGGCTCCAACAAGCAAGTCAACAGCGACCTCCAAGCCACCGAAGGAACCATCCCTGACCGGGGACAAAACACAGGAATGGATGGAATTCGAACGCGAATTTCTGAGGTACTTCAGAATTACTCAGAGCTACTACCTGGAACCAGAAGTCCAAGTGGACCTGCTCCTGGCAACAGCTGGAGAGAAAGTTCGGCGCATCTTCTACCAGCTACGACTGTCCGAAGCGGATTCGAAGAATCTCGAGGCAGTCATCAAAGCGCTAAGGCAAGTCTTCGGTCAACATCAATCACCGTTCGTAAACAGCTATCTGTTCATGAAAATCAGACGAGAATCCGGTGAAGACCTGGACAACTTCGTGGTACGCCTAAAAGGAGGCGGCAAAGAAGTGCGCATTCGCCGACGAAGACCGACGAGTGCTCGAACAACTCGTTTTCAGCACTATAGACAATGTAGACGTGCTGAAAAGAATCATCAAAGAATCACCACCGACCCTGGAAGAAATGATTCACATCCTCAAGGCAGACGAGGTAGCCAAGAGAGAAATGGACCGCATGGTGAGCAGCGAAGCATCAGTAAACGCCATCAACCAGCCGCAATCGAGACGGCCACCGCGGCAATGGGACGGTCAGAAGACCGACAGACAACCATCGGCCTCCAGACTGCAGAGAGGGGAGATTGCGCAAATTGCATATTCTCCCATAACAGAGACGACATCTGCCCAGCGAAGAAAATGGAGTGTTTCTTCTGCAAGAAACCCGGCCACATGATCGCAAAATGCAGGAAGCGGACATCAAACAGCGGAGGACAGCCCCAAAAGACGACAGGCGGAAGAAAATCAACGCGGTCGCAGAGGAATCAGACTACGACTCGGATTCAGACGCGGCGATCGACAGAGTGTTCATCGCCAGCCTGGACAGCGGAACAGACGACAGAAGCTGGAACACAGCAATAAGGATCGCCGGTAGGAAAGTCAACTGTAAAATCGACACGGGCGCGGAAGTCAACGTCATGCCGAATCGAGTCTACAATCAGCTCAGAACAAAACCGAAACTCAAGACCACAAGAACCACGCTTCACACCGTCGCAGGCCAGGTCAAGCCGATCGGAACCCTACGAGTACCGGTACAGTACAAGGAGAAGAAAGTGGAAGCGACCTTCTTCGTCGTCGAAAACACCACGAATACACTCTGTGGACTGCAGACATCGGTCGAACTCGGCCTGGTGCAGAAGCTTTTTCAGTAAGGGCGGCGTCCACGCAAGCACTCCTGACCGAATACAACGACGTATTCGATGACAAACTTCCCGGCAAACTACAAGGAAAACACCACATAACTATCAGGAGTGACGTCTGCCCGTGTGTACACGCTTGTAGAGAAGAATACCTTTGGCCCTCTTACCAAAGGTGAAAAAAATTGGAAAACATGGAAAGAAATGGAATCATCGTTAAACGAGACGAGCCGACCGCGTGGGTTAACTCGATGCTCGTCGTGGAAAAGAAAGACGGATCGATCAGGCTCTGCATCGACCCAAGAGAGCTAAACAGAGCCATCATGCGAGAACACTACCAGGTACCAACCTTCGACGACGTCCTGCCGAGGCTGGCAGGCAAAACAGTGTTCTCCATCGCAGACATGAAGGACGGATTCTGGCACGTAGAATTAGACGAAGATTCGAGCAAGCTGGTGACATTCAACACCCCGTTCGGGCGTTACAGCTTCACCCGCCTACCGTTTGG
The DNA here is from genome assembly GCA_018105865.1 of Metaphire vulgaris. Classification (NCBI taxonomy): domain Eukaryota; kingdom Metazoa; phylum Annelida; class Clitellata; order Crassiclitellata; family Megascolecidae; genus Metaphire; species Metaphire vulgaris. Next base: position 8,368,510 of record CM030866.1, on the reverse strand, counting down.
CATCAGCAGTGCGCCTGAAGTGTTCCAAAAAAGAGCACAGCAGGCGTTCGGGGACATCGAGGGCGTAAACATCGTCTTCGATGACATCATAATCGCAGCGTCGTCCGTCGACGAGCATGACAAGATTTTCAGACAACTCTTAGAGAGAGCAAGGGCCACAAACGTTCGCTTCAACAAAGCAAAGCTTCAGCTGATGGTCTCAAGGTGTGCTACCTGGGACATTTAGTCTCACAAGAAGGATCTCGCCAGATCCAGAGAAGGTGCGGGCCATCACGAACTTCCCAACTCCGACATCGAGAGAGGACCTGCTTCGATTCAACGGAATGGCAACGTATGTCTCCAGATACATCCCGAACTTCGCCAATACCACGTATGCCTACAGACAGCTGCTGAAGAAAGACGTCCCGTGGAATTGGGCGGAGCCGCAGCACACGGCGATCGAAAAGATCAAGCAGCAGATCGCAGGGACACCGGTACTGGCCCACTACGACCCATCGAAACAGCTAATCGTACAGACAGACGCCTCTAGCAAAGGCCTCAGGATCCTGTCTGATGCAAGACAATCATCCGATATGCTTCGCGTCAAGAGCTCTGACAGACTGCGAAACCAGGTATGCACAGATCGAGAGGGAACTGTTGGCGATAGTGTTCGCCTGCGAACGCTTCAACACATACCTCTATGGCCAAGAATTCATCGTCCAGTCCGACCACAAACCGCTCGAGGCCATTTTCAACAAACCGGTAGCCTGCACGACACCACGTCTTCAGAGAATGCTCCTGCGGCTGGGCAGATATCAGCTAAACGTCAAGTATACGCCAGGCAAAGACATGCACATGGCAGACGCCCTCTCGAGGGCCTACCTACAAGATGCCAGATCCCCGCAGAAGAAGAACTCGCAGAAGACCTCGACGTGGCGGTCCACACGGTCCTGTTCAGGATCCCGATGAGCAACGCCGGAGTCAAGGAGATTCGATCAGCAACCGCTAGCGACCCGGAATTGACTCAAATTCGCAAATTCCTGACGGAAGGAATGCCCACCAACAGCAACGGTCTGCCTACCCAACTAAAAGCATACCGTCAGATCCTACCAGAGCTATACGAGACAGGAGGAATCGTGTTCAAAGACCGACGAATGGTGATACCGACATCCAAGCGCGAGGAACTAGTCAGGAAGCTCCACGCCAGCCACATGGGAATAGAGAAGACGAAACAGCTGGCAAGACAACACTACTACTGGCCTGGAATCGACCACGACATAGAGATGTTCGTCCGCCGCTGCTCAACGTGCAGCCAAAACCGACGTAGACAACAGAAACAGCCGCTAATCCCTCATCCGGTCCCCGACTATCCGTGGCAAAAAGGTGGGGTGCGATATCTTCACGTTCCGCGGCCAAGACCACCTCCTGGTAGTCGATTACTTCAGCAAGTACATAGAGGTAGAGAAACTGACATCGAAAACAGCGACCGGAGTCATCACCAAGCTGCAGATAATCTTCAGCCGGTATGGGGTGCCAGAATCGCTCGTCGCAGACAACATGCCGTGTGCCAGTGCAGAGTTCCTCAGATTCGCCAAAGATTGGAATTTTCAAATCGTCACATCGTCACCGAATTATCCACAGAGCAACGGACAAGCGGAAAGAGCGATCCAAACAGCAAAGAAACTCATGAAGAAAGCACACGAGTCAGGTCAGGGGCGTAGCCAGGGCGTTTCTTCACCTACGAACAACCCCGATAGCCAACACAAATCTGAGTCCAGCACAGCTCCTCTACGGCAGATGCATCCGAACAGACCTGCCGTCAATGCCGCCCACAGCAACAACAACAAGTCTCAACAGCAGGGAGCAACTGGTAAGAAAACAATCGTTGGAGAAGCAGTTTGCAGACAGAGGATCAATGGACTTGCCGCGACTAAGACCAGGAGAGACGGTGCGCATCCGGCAAGGAGATCAGCTGATACTGGGACGAGTCCTAGAAGAGCTCCCGGAACCACCACGCTCGTATCGCGTCATATCTACGGACGGATACGAACTCAGGAGGAATCGACGAGACCTGATGCAAACATTAGAACCTACTCCAAACATCGTCCCCGCGGCAGTGAGAATCGGCAGAGACCCCATGACGGATGGAATGCAACGCCAACCTCCGGGAGCACAGCCACCACAGATGGAACAAGAAACTGGGACTCGTCAGGAAAATAAACCAGCGGAGAACAAACCGGACCCGGTCCAGCAGCAGACGACACCAGAAGAAGTGGAGCTGCCCAGAACCCCGTCGCCAAGGCCGGCACCTCGACGGTCAACAAGGATCCGCAAAGCCCCTGCACGATATTCGCCGTAGGCAGGGGGGGTTCCTGGAGTGTACGCATGGTACACTCGGGGGGAGGTGTGATATCATGTGATACAGACAATTGGGAATCGTGACGAGATGAGTCACCGAGGGCCGGCGACCGTTAAAGACAGGCGCTAAGCCCAGTCATAAACAACTGTAGGACGCGTTATGTAAATATGTATATACCTCACTGCTAGGCACATAGCCTAGGCAGGCGACGTGGGAGCCGGGGAGGGGGGGCGTCGGCTCAGGGGCAGGCCCGGGCGGCGTCCCAACCGCAGTAAGCGACAGACTCTCGAGAGCGCAGCACAAGCGAACTTTGAGTGCGTAACAAAGACTTGTACATTATCTCTATATATTTTCATCGTAAAGCGTTTCTATTTCATTTTGCTTAATTAAACGATTATATATCTTTCCTGGAATCCGTCTTCTTCTCGCTGAGAACATAACAACTAGGTCACCCTTTTTTCTCATTTAAAATAAAATTTCAATAAACAATTTATGTCAATGAATTTAGTTAAGTGTTAATTGTTAGTCAAGTTTTTTTCTTCTTCTTCTTTCCTTCATATTGATTATGTTTATTTTGGATGTTAATGAGAAAAAATAAAATTGCGATTGTGATTGACCTCAGTAAGTGCATCCGATAACATTGCACAATTACACTCATTAACCAGTGAAACTAGAATTAACTTTCTGCAGTCAGTGGAGAAAGGAGATTTTAGCTGTTCTGCATTTGAGAAGATTTGTGATGCTTCTAAAGTTAATGATTCCACAAATCTCGCTTCCGTTACTCTCCAAATTCAAAGTTCCCTCAGTTGCACTTAAATAATACTAGTATAATGGAGGGTGCCAAAAAGAAAGGAAGACCACACAAGGAATGGTGTGATGATAATGAAGAATGGTGTGGAAGAAGTTTACAGGATCTTAGCCACAGAGCAACGGACAGAAAAGAATGGCAGAAAACTGTGGAGATGAGCCCACAGTTAATGAAAATGTTGATGATGATGATGATGATGATGCTAATGATGACAATAAAGATGACAATGACGACAATGACGATGATGATTGGCAAATTATAACTTGTCTTACTACAGCAGGATTTGGTAAGACGTCTTTGAAGACTGCATCATAAGGCATTTGAAGCTTAAAGAGTTCGCAGACACTGGTGCTAATCTGCTTCACAGATTCCACAGTAAGAAGACGGGAAAACATGAGAGTCAAAATGTGCTCGGATTTGATATCAACATAACCGGACTTACGAATCTGAAATCATCAAAGAGACATCGAGCATCAAGTTTAATTTAAAATAATCACAGCTCTGAGAGTACGGTAATTGTTAATAGATAATTAATTTTAACAACAGTCCATGCCTACTTGGCACTGTGTGACCATCCAGGGATCTACCATAATCGTGGTGCTGGCGGCCAACCAAGCCGTTCATCGCTTAGGCGTCGATAAATTTGTAGGAGCGTTAAACTGCGAAGGTAAAACGCGGGTTTAGAGAAAGCAATGGCAAACTATGCTAGATTAATGGCACTAGCCACCTGTTTCACTGCTTGCCTAGTACACGGAGATCAGCATTCGAGATCCAGGGACTCATCCTCTATTTCTATTCAGAACCTAAATATTCAAACTTGTTCCTGTACTTGGGGCTACGTACCGATGTCAATGAAGTATTATTATCCAAAATTTCGAAGTTTGTCAATGATACAGAGATCTGCAGAAATATTGACTTTGATGATGATGATGATAATGATGAAGATGATGTTAACATTTTACAGGACGATCTAAGAATATTGTTTCAATGATCTGTGGAGTGACAGATGCTTTTTAATATTGACAAATGTTCTGTAATGCATGTAAGAAAATCTAATCATGGTAATGAATACGCTTTGGGGAGGTTCTAACCAACATCTGGGGAAGAAAGAGACTTGGGGGGTAATCATGCAGTGAAGTATGAATCTTGACAATGTATGGAGGCAGCAAAAAGGGCAATCGAATGTTGCGATTTATGAAAAGGACAATATAGTGAGTCAAAATAAAGAGACAATCATAACACTAAATAAGACATTAGTATGGCCTCATCTAGAATACTGTGTTCAGTACATTTCATAGAATGACTCATCAAAGAATGTTATGACAATTTCTGAAAGTTAAACCACATTTCAGTTTCAGATTACTTCATGCTTAATTTTAAAAATTACAATTTTAAGTTAAACTACGATACCGCAAAAACAGAACCACGTGCCTTTTCAAAGAGCCTCTTCTGGAGCGGCATCGAGAGTCGAGTGGCACCAAGGTCGACCACCCGAGTGACAACGTGAGACAACGACACCCCCAGAATGACGAACGCGGCGGTCGGACTGTCGATCCCGGACACGGAATCCGGATGGACCGCTGCTTCAGAGAACCAAGAATCTCAAAGTAGTTTCTCAGTTCCAGCGGGGTTTTCTTCGACAGATCCATCTGCAATGTTCATTCTGACGCTTAGAAATCCTCGGTATCCGGACGTTTCATCTCAGGATGATTCATCTCAGGTCGATTCAATGCGGACGATTCATATCAAGGACGATTCATCTCAGGATGTTTCATCAGGAGGACTATTCATCTTAGGACTATTCATCTCAGGACTATTCATCTCAGATAAAGTTATAAGGGTTAGGGTGATGAATCGTCCTGAGATGAATAGTCCTTAGATGAATAGTCTTTAGATGAATAGTCCTGAGATGAAATGTCCTGAATTCAAATCCTTTTTATTATTTAATTATAAGAGATGAGACCACGTTCTGCTTCAAATACTATAAAACAGAACGAATTGCGAAACGAATGATAAGAAAGTAATTGAACACAACCTTGTAAACTTACATAGCCTTTCTAAAAGAGTGCAGTAGCTACTTATTCTCAGACATTTAGCAATAATATATATGGTGCATATAATACAATTATATCCTATGCCAAATAAAGAATTAGGAAATTTAATATTAAAATAGTCTTCTTCTTCTTTAGGTGCCGTGTATTTCTACGTTAGTGACCATGGATTTCCACTTTGTTCGGTCTTGACATCCTCTTATATTATTAATTCGATGTTGTTCTTTACTCCCTCAATTCCTTCTTCTTAAAATAGTATATATAATTAATCGTCTTGGATCCAATTCAGACACTTTTTCACTATTTTCAAACAAATTTCTATCTTACTATTTCTCAATTTCTAAAGAATTAATAATAATAATAATAATAATAATAATAATAATGCGATTTTAAGTGGTTTAGGAGGCTAATTAAGCCTGTGTGAAAACCACTGAGAAGTTTCTGCCACGGCCGGGAGTTGAACCACAGACCTCAAGACTACCAGACCACTGCGCTAACCACTGTTCTACCGCGCACCTTAAATCGCATCAATATTCAGTTTTAAATAAGCACAAAAGCCTGAACTTGTAGAATCACAGAAGTTTGTCACGTTTCTGTGCTGCTGTAAAATATTACATATTCTCCATTTGCTGTGTCAATTACCACTTGCAATTGACAATTATAATTATACAGTACTAGTTTGCAACACAGGTGAAATCCTACTAAACCACCTAAAATCTATTCTCATTATTATTACTGTTATTATTAGCTTTTTTTAGCTGGCTGCCAAACTGAAGAAGCAATATTCTCAGATGGATTGAAAATTGGTTGAAGGGGAAGAAGTAGTAGTAGTCAGTAGTAGCCATTGCTTTTCTAGTAGTATAAGTAGTAGTAGTCCAAAAGTCAAAGTTTAGTAGTTAGCAGTAGATGAGTACAAGAAGATCTAAGGAAATTGTTTCAGTGGTCTGTGGACTGGCAGAGTAATGCAGTGGGAAGTCTAGTAATGGTAATAGAATATTCTTTAGGGGGAAAGGTTCTAACCACAACAGAAAAAGAAAGAGACTTGGGGATAATCACCCATAGAAGCATGGAGGCAGCAAAGTAGAAACCAAATGTTGGGAAGTGAAAAGCAATTGTGAGTCGTGACAAAGAGATAATCATTAAACTTTATAAGTCAGTCAGTAGTAAGTCAGTATTCTTGAAAAAGATATAGAACTTTTAGAAAAAGTGCAAAGTAGCAAGTAGATGGTAGGTGTAAGTAGTATTGTAGTAGTAGTAGTAGTAAGTAGTAGTAGTAGATTCTTTACATTGGTAGTAGAGGCCAGTAGTGCAAATTGTTATTTAACTTTTTTCTCAATGTTAAGTGGCATCATGAACTAGTCTCTTAACTGTTATAAGATAATTGTTTGCCCGGTAATTGTTCATACAATACAATACATGATCACTTTATAAAATCAACCTTGGATAAACTCAAGGTCAAAACATAATACATAATAATACATAATGCAATACATAATAATACGTAATGCATACCGTGGTATCTTACATATTACCATATTACCATATCACCATAACCTACTGTATAGGTTTCCATGAAGAGGTGCAAAAAACTGCCCCTCTCTATTGTAAATCAACTTCTAACAGCAATTAACACAACCCCAAAACAAAATCAGTATAACTAAGGCTATTGCATTTCAGGCTTAAAAACAATTAACTAGAAAATCAAACCTACTGGACAGTCTCCTTGGAATTTGTTGTACAGAAGTCGAGCTTGTTTCTCAGTAAACGTAACGTTGAATAAGCTCTGTATTATGTCACTGTTAAACAACTTGTTCTTGATTGAATTTAGGAAATCTGTTGGAGAAACTCCTGCCAGCGCCATCCGACAACCGGCCATCTTAGCTACCAAGTCCTTGGCATCACCTGAACCCAAGAGAAGGCGAGCGATGCTTGGCCCGTAGAGGCGTGCCTGTCGAAAGAAAGACAAAACTCGCAAGAGTACATTCTGCCAAAAAGTTTTCAACTTCACCTAATCATTCAAGTGAATTTTCTAGGCAAACACGACCAGTCTTGTTAACAAGCACCTTAGGCACAAGGCCAAGCACCTAAGGAACAAGGCCAAACACAAGGCCAAGCACACAACATTCAAGAACAAGTACAAGTCCAAGCATTCATAGTCCAAGGCCAAGGTCAAAGCCAAGCACTTTACATTCAAACACAAGTACAGGCAAGCACAAGGACATGTTCAAATAAACAACCTTTTCGCTTAGGTTCAAAATTACCACACATTTCAACTAACATTGTCAGCAACAAACCCCAATCGGGGAGTTAGCAGAGTGGTAACAACACTGGACGATGGAGCAGAAGAAGGTCGCGGGTTCGATCCCCACAGGAGCCCTAAGGTCGACTCAGCCTTACTCGCTAGTGGGAGAGGTTTGAGCCTAGAGGCCTAACGGAATTTTAACCTACGCTCATGTTGACGCACTTATGCCTTGCAGTGACATATCGCAGTGAGATGACATTGATGCTACTTTATTACATCATTGCCAAATGGACTGTGGCATTTAGCTTTATTTGCTAGGCATTCTAGCAGTTTCTAACGTGCATATAGCTATGCCACCTAAATCATTTTTGATGATGATGATGATGATGATAATGATGATGAATTAACAGAACATACTCCAGATAATCTAGCAGCACAAGAGGCTCAAACAGAGGGTGGGACCAATGAAGAAAAATGTTCTTATTGCAAGAGTTGTGGACAAACTGAACGAAGAGGAAGTAACAGTTGAAACAATAAACGGATTTAAAAGCTATCTGGGAAAACTAGATAATTATAATGAATGTTGAGAGTAATAATTGTGGTGGTTTTCACACAGGCTAACTTTGCCTCCTAAACCATTAAAAATCACATTATTATTATTATTATTATTATTATTATTATTATTATTATTATTATTATTATTATTATTGCAGTGGTTCTCACACAGGGCAGTCCCTACTGAACCACTTTAAACCTTGTTATTATTATTATTATTATTATTATTATTATTATTATTATTATTATTATGTCACAAACTATGACAGACAAAGTGATGCCATTTAACGCACTGTAGCTGTGTTCATCTGAGATGCCATCAGCTTCATCACTGATAGTATTTGCGATGGGTCGAACTTCTGCAGCATCAGCTTCGACACTAACGGTCCAGCACTGTATTTCGTAAATGCAAAGACAAGACAGAAGATAACCTTACAATAGAAATCTCTATTCATGGACATACAGTAGAACTTCGTTATAATGTAATTAGCAGGTCTGTAAACGTTTGTACATTAAATCCAAGGTGCGTTATATGCAATACCATCCAATACATCATAACGGAACGTCCATTGCGGTATGTTATAACCGAGTATATGCTATAACCAAGTCCGTTATAATGACGTTCTGCTGTAGTTTGAGCCTATGCAAATTTTACATCACTTATTACTATAATGCAAAATCAAGCAATGTTTAAGCTAATTGGAAATATTAAGCAGTACAATTGATCAAGCTATCAAACTTCTTCATGTGTAAATGTTACTAAATACACTCTTACAGGACAATGCCAGGAGCTGTTAAAATTATTGCATGCATTTCAGAATGCTCTAATAATATTACAAGAGAGTTTTCAAAGTATCTCCAAGTAGAAACTGCAAGTTACCTTGCCAAAAGAAGTGGGTCAAACTTAAAACCAGATTTAGCCAAAAGCTGTTCGATTTTATTGCGGATGGCCAGAAGCTGTGTTCCCGTTAATAGATCCAGTTTCAAGGAGTTCAAGACCAAGGGATTCAGCTACAAAATCAAATTGTAAGAAAAGAAGTTATGTTTAAAAATACTAACTATCATATCAACCATATTGCCCAAAAATGTTCAAAATGTAGTTAGTTGTGCAATTTTCAGAATATTTTACAAGTAAAAAGTTAATCAAGCATAGAAGCTTCAATACTGAAACCAGTGATTTTTTAAAATTGCTAGTTGCTTTTGTACAATTGGTGACAATAATGTAAAATTCACAGCCTGTAATAATGAACTCCAGCAAAAAGTTTACATACTGGAAACATTCTTTATAACAATATTACTTCACTACAACCCAACGTCTTGAACCACTTCATCTGGCAGAACACTCAAGATTTTCAATGCAGAAAAAATATACCAGCATGTTTTGTCATATTTAAGTTTGGTACTCAAGCTGAAGGTGTGACTAATATTTAAGTATAATTTTAATTTAATGCAATATCCTGTAGGTGGCTGGCAAAGTGCCTACAGTACAGCTGCTGTGTGGCATTTACGGTTAAGTTTGAGGTTAGTAATACTGGTAAGTATTGAAAAGCATTTGTAACAAGTCAAATAAAATGTATAGAATTGGCAGGACACTAGGCAAGAAGTGAGTTACGATGGTCTAACCTGGACAAGGCTAGTGTTGACCCTAAACAGGCAATTAATTGCTAGACATATCTATTTATTTTTGATTGTATCCAAGCAATAAAAATGAAATGAATGTTGGACTTTGTGTTCATAGTGCAAATAAATCATTACTTAATAACAAACATGAAAATCCTAATGATGTCAGACAGATACATTCCAGATAATCTCTGCTTGCAAACATCAGCCAACATAGAAACTATCACAAATCAAATGAATGAACTTCTGCCTCCTGTTCTTGTTCACATTGAACCAACATACTACTATCATACTGGTGGAAGCTTAAGTTAATAAGTAAGTAAAAAAAGTCAAAAGTCAAAGTCCTTCCCGAGCCTCATGGGCTCATAGGGTGGTGCTGATCTCCGTTGCTATAGCCCTCAGCCAGGCATGCAATGCCATGGATACGGGGCTAGTGCATCCCGTAGCATGCCTGTCTGACTTATCGCATGGATTTTTACCACTGCTCTTCATTTTACCACCATGAAAAAGGCTGAATCAACCTTTAGGGCTCCTGCGGGACTCGAACCCGTGACCGCTCCATCACCCAGCGTTGTTACCACTCTGCCAACTTCCTGCCCCACAATAAGTAAGTAAGAAAATTCTATAGTGCCGCCTGAAAACTTGGCAGAGTGCACCAGCTTATTCGCAGCAACATCAGGTACTCACAGCTTCTGGCAGAACACGTGTGATGAAGTCCTCAGTTGGCAGCTCACTCAGACGATCAATAAACTGCAGGATGTTCTTCTGGTCGAATAGAGGAGGAAGTGGCGGAAGAGATCTCATATGAGGCAGTGATGGAGTGGTTGTGGCACTGGTTTCCAGATTTGCCAGTCTTCTTTGGCTTTCAGGTGACGCAGGATTTGTAGTCGTGGAAACAGGAATGGCACCAGTTTCGGAGATTTTGGCGGAAGGATCTTCAGAGGTTTCCAGATTTTCCAAAGATAGTTCGGAGCTTGCGGCAGTGGCAGAGATGGCGTCGATTGGTTCTTCTGTTGAAAGAGATTCATGATGCGATGTTTGTTGAGCAGATGGAACATCAGTTGATGCTGAATTACTTAACGTTGTGCCAGCGCGTTTCATGATTATTATGTCAAACAATGGTGTGCCGTTTAACATTTTAAGCTGATCATCTGTGACTGCCATAGCCTGAGCTGATGCAAATGCTTCAACCTGAGAAACTGTGAGATTCTACAATACAAGATACAATACAATACAATACAATAATCTGAATGTTACTTACTTACAAGAAAAAGACAAAGTTATTATTATTATTATTATTATTATTATTAAAATATTTTATTCATTATTTGAATAAAGAAAGCATCAAAGGCTTCCTGTCCACTGTCTCAGCTCTTTCATTAAAATGTTCAATTCAATTAAATCATTCTAATCTAATCTAAACTTCTATAGTGCCACTCCTTAATGCACAGGAGCATAAGCCAATGGCACACCAAATCAAAATAATTTAAGAGTAATGAAATCATTCTACAGTTATCACACACTGTACTATGTGTCTTCAGCAATGAAATCTATGATATTCAAATTAGATATTTTACTTGGCCTTTGTTCTATTGTAGGCCTAGCAATTTTTCAAAAGTGCGTCATTTAGTCTCTTGACACCAATGATAATATCATCCTGAAGAGTCCGAGACAGAGACCAACCTCTGCATTCATCAAATATGGTTCTGCACAAGTGTATTTCTCTGATAAATTACCAGACAGTCTTGTTTTTAATCTACCCGGTATTTATCATGAATTTTCACACTTATCTATGCTTTTACATTTCATTCATTAAAAAACATCTCTTTCAATTAGCTTTTCCTCCATAGTCGGTCTTACTCTTTCCCTCTGACTGATCTCTGGAATGACCTGGTCTTTTTGCGGATAGATTTGAAGTACCATCGATTGATACCCTTGGGTGTTATAACTGGTGCTATAGAAGTGCATCATTATTATTACTATTAATTTGGTGGGGCGCAATAGGCAGAAAGATGCCAGCACGTTTAGCTGAAGGCTAATATTGATGACTTTTCTAAGAAAGCATTTTCAGGTTTTCTTAGATCTATCCTAATTCATCAGAGGATCCAATCTAATCTAATTTTAAACTTCTATGGCACCACTTCATGATGCATAAGAAGCATTAGCCAATGACAAACCAAATCACAATCTGGTAGGATCAAACTCCCCGTCCCATGACAGCCAAAACATTGTCCGGCACCTCTCCATAAAAGCAGTGGCAGCTCCAGGATTTGGCAAGTGGGGAGAGGGGCGTTGGGGTGGCAACGTCTAATCATGGGGGCCAACCATTTGTTGTTAGGTATGTAGTACTAAGTATAGGGTCCCAACAGGGGGACCACTGGGGGCCAGGCATTCAATAGAAGGCATGGGGCCCCCATGGGGCCCCCCTGTGGAGCCGCCACTGCATAAAAGCTCAACTTGTAATCCCAAATTTTTCAGATTTTTATGTAAAGTTCTTCATAGATTTGTTTTAATCTAATGATGAGTGAAAAACATGAAGCATTCACATACTGCCATATAACACGGCTTGATCAACCTGATGGCGGCTGGTGTAATGGCAGAAATCTTATCAGGTGAAGCATCATTAAAGAAAGTTAGATCCATTCCAGCTAGAATAGGCAATAATCACACGTTTAAATTACTAACTAACTGCATACAAGAAGGAATTGAGGGAGTAAAGAATAACATCGAATTAATAAGAGGATGTCAAGATCGAACAAAGTGGAAATCCATGGTCACTAACATATTAATACACAGCACCTAAAGAAGAAGAATTACTAACAACAGTCTATAAAATAACTGTTTGTTACAAGTAATGATATAACATTGCCAACAACAGTTGAAGGCATGCTGTAAGAAACATGACATGATTTTATATGTGATCATCTACTGACACTAAACGCGTTATTATAATGGCACTAAAGAAGCCTTAAGGTGGAGCATCCACTAGATGGTGAAGCATTGTTGAAAACCTTCTGAATGTTGAAATATGACATCTACTATATTAATATGGACGTGTCTCTAAGTAAATCTGCTATGAAAGTGCTACAGAAATTCACGAGCTTTTACTGACTTACTTACTTTAAAAATTAATAGTTGAACAGCACTCGGGGGCGTAGCTAGGGTGTCCAGCGCCCAGGGACAAAAAACAGACAGAAAAACCCTGGCAAGCAAAAATGGTTGCGATTGTAACTACACAAAAAAACCTGAAAGCCTGACAATAAAAAAGGTTGTGACTATTGATGAAAAACTGAAAAAAGGGGCAAAAAGGAAGGTCATCACAACTATCTTGATGCTTCTTTTTCCTTTTTGCTACCCTAAACCCGATTTTGGCGTCCCTAAACCAGATTTTGGAGCCCCCACCTCGGCGCCCAGGAACATATGTACCCCCACCCCCTAGCTACGCCTCTGACGGCGCTACTAATAATATTAAATCAGAAGAGGCAGTCAAAGAAGAAGAAAACACAAGATACAGACCAATGACTGTTCCTATATTGCTGACGTCTGAAATACTAATAGTAGTTCCATTGCCATACAGGATCTGAGCATAGGATGCAAATACCAAGAGGGTTTTTGAAGAATAGCAATCAATTCTACCGATGAATTTGCTTGCCTTTCTAAAAAGCAACATTAAATTATTACAATTAAGGATACATATCTAAGGTCGACTCAGCCTTCTTTCGCCAGATGGCGATGGCAAATGAGTAGCGGATTAATCCGTGAAGTAAACAGGCGCGTTGCATGAGAACACTGGCCCCGTATCATGTAACCTTGCACCAGTCGCCTGGCTGAGGGCCTTGGTAACGGAGATCAGCGCCGCCCTATGAGCCTTGAGGTTAGCCTTGAGTGCTCGGGAAGGACTTTATTTTACTTTTTAAGGATACATATATCGGGATACATATATCAGGTTACATATATTGAGATACATATATCGGGATACATATATCGGGACAGGGCAGCCGAGAGGGGGCAGGGGGGCAAATGCACAGGGGCCCGGCGGTCTAGAGGGGGCCAGGCCGATGATGAAAATGTATAATTAACAATAATAAGAGGGAAAAGGTTAGCGATGTAATGGTGTGCACAGCACAGGGGCCCGTAAAGAGCGACAAGAAAAAAAGGTCATCACCAGTTTTCGAGAGTTGCAACATAACATTGTGCAGGGAAATCTAAAACTCTAAGACAACGACGAGTAAAAAAGGTCATCAGCAATGTTTAAGACTTGCCAGGGGCCCGTCGGCCATCCTGCACAGGGACCTGAAATTTCTCGGCGGGCCTGTATCGGGACACATGATACATAAATTGGGATACATATATCGGGATACATATATCGGGATACATATATCAGGATACATATATTGGGATACATATATTGGGATACATATGGGTGTCATCCTTGAAACTTCATAGATCATGTCATATCACATGCCATCATTGTTATCTAACCAAGATATTTTGGTCTGCCACGTTATCTTGATCCTTCTATGGTATCTTTGCTGTTTCTCATTACATGGCCAAAATGGCACATTTTGTTGTTTATGGTTCAGCTCATTGGTATCAACTTGGACAAAAAAGTGGGAGAGGGGGAGCAACCGCTATGCAATCCTCCTTCCCTATGGTAGCCTCTCTAAAAGTGCGGGGCTCGAGCTTAGAGGACTAATAGAAGTTTATGCCCAAGGTTCAGTTATTCAGCTTAACAACTTAGCATGATTTAAAGTGGCTTAGGAGGCTTACTGCCTGTGTGAAAGCCACTGGGGGCACTAACGGGGTTTGAACCCGCTCCGTCAGCCTGACGCTCCAGCACGTAACCCACTCTGCCATCTTCCACCCCTTGTAATACGAAACTAGTGTGCTTAACCTAAACATGTACTACCGGTAATTATTTATAATTATTAACTATATTTTTTATCATTTATTTATTATTTACTGTATTTATTATTTATTTATTATTTACTGTATTTATTATTTATTTATTAATTTATTATTATATTTACTGTATTTATTAATATTATTTATTATTTACTGTATCTATTATTAATTACTGCATTTATTAGTATTTATTACTTACTGTGTTTATTAATATTTATCATTTACTGCATTTAGACTTGCCTCACAGAATGGTGAGTGGATATACAATATTATGCCTCAACTTTAGCACTAAAGCAAGCAATGAAGCATGCTGGAAATGAATCAATATTCTTCTAATTCATAAGAAACAGTATAGAGGTATGTTTGTTTGCTCATAGAATTGATATACATGGTGTCCGTGCTGACCTATGCCAGCTCAATCTTCAAGCTAATGGAAAGACAATGCATGCTATTGCTACAACAAGCCTTTAAACACGCTATACAATGCTTTGACAAAGAAGCCAATTACGGTACCCATAATACAGACAGTCTGATCGATTTAGTACAGAACATCTACAGTATATTCTCTGTAATATACAATGAAATGTTCATGGACACTTGAACAATACTACCAATAATAACAGCCATTTCCTTCACATCCATAATTTTCCAACCATGACGACCCTTTGGATAAAATGACTGCCTGACTGACTCCCACCTTTTTGCTATGGCTAATTTAAATTTAGACTAAGTGCCTAAGAAAAAGCAGGTACTGCTCTGCTACTCTTGAAGGCACTATATAAATTCATGAGATTTTACTTACTTCTTTAATATGTAATTTTTGCAATGTTTCTGTATAATTAACTATACTGTCAGAACCGTGGCTGGACAAAATGTCCGCGGACAAAATGTCACGGACAAAATGTCACGGGGACAAAATGTCATGGGGACAAAATGTCACGGTTTAGGGTTAGGGTTAGAGTTAGGATGACATTTTGTCTCCGCTGACATTTTGTCTCCGCTGACATTTTGTCCACTGACATTTTGTCTGCTGACATTTTGTCCGCGGACATTTTGTCCTAGCACCGTCAGAATCTCTGTAAATAAACTCAGTTTCAGATGAGTACCGGTATATGCAGTCAGAATAAAACTTAAAATAGATCAGTCTTACTCATATTCGTAGGGTGAGAGGATCGATGAAGCATCAGATATACCACAGGATACAACTCCAATTGCAGTAATATTTTCGGCAGTAAGATAAGTGACGTTTACTTCTTTGAACCACGTATCAAAAACTGCCTTTGACTATAAGTCACAAACAGAAATTTCAACAGTTCCAGTCAAAAAATATCCAAATGAAGGAACATGAACAAGCTGATTTGCTGGTAAAGGCAACCAACTGGTAAACAAAAAATGGGTAGAAAACATTAAAGACCTGAAAGAAAGACAACTGACCATTGTAGAAGGATGAAAACTAACATCGAACAAAAAGGCCTGACAATGTTTTCTGACTAGCTATTGCCACTAATGAGTTGACAGAGAGCAATGATGAATGATGATGATGACGATGATGATGATATAACACATTAATACTACAGTTGACCTTAGCAGGATCAAGCATTTCTTGCAATCGTCGTCCGCCAATGCTGGAAATGGTTTCCGGATCACTCAAATCCAAACAGGAAATATTTTCAGTTGGAAGACCGAACACAATTACACCGAGCTGCTGGACGGAGGTCTCGTTCCAGTCAACACAAGGGTCACCCAAAGCCTGGCATTTATAACATTCATCTTAGAATAAACACACTGCCAAAAAAAGTCTGACAAGCAAAAAAGGTCATCCCATAGCTGAAATTGGGGGTGTTGCAGGTGTCAGTCTCAAATTGGGGGGGGGGTGTTAGGGGAGTGTAAAAATATCCCTGCATGCACAAGGGTCTCCAAAAAACCTTGCTATGCCACCAAGTAAATGAGCAGAACACAGAATCAACAGGACTTCACTCTAAATGAAATAAGTAGCAACGCGCAAGAGTGAACAATACAATATCATGGCAGGCAAAACCTTGAAAGTTTCAGTTAGAAACTCAACACGTTCATTCAACAGTTTCCTACAAAATCCATTTTGTGCTCGCCGCAAAATGTCTGTGCAAAAACTGACCTGACTGGCTCGACTGGCAATGGCCACCAGCTGAGAGTTGCTGTATCCGTTGACACTGAGGGCCGATGGACAGTCAGTAAAGACGGAAAGACTGAGGTTGTTCAGCCGATCAACTGGCCATGATGACGGATCAATCACTGACGGACAAGTTGCTTCACCAGAAGAAACTATCAAACAAACACTTAGAGATAAAAATCACCATCATCACCATCATCACCATCATCATCATCATCACCACCACCACCACCACCACCACCACCACCATCACCATCATCATCATCATCATCATCATCATCATCATCATCATCATCATCATCATCATCATCATCATCATCATCATCATCATCATCATCATCATCATCATCATCATCATCATCATCATCATCATCATCATCATCATCATCATCATCATCTTTTATCAAGACATAATACCTTTAATATGGAATGGTTTGTTACAGGTTATCTTTTGTGTTTCTTTGTATTTGACCTAAATAAGTCAATTTGTGTTTTTTGCAAATATGAAAGCATTTCATATGGTTTTGATTTATTTCTCACAAATCCTAAATGGAAGAACTTCGTAATATTCTGCCATGCAATGGGCAGTCTATTACAATCCCCCATCTTCTGGAAAGACCCTGCATGCTTGCAAGCATCGAATCCACAGAACAGTTTCTGAAGCACTTGGCGACACACACATGCTCGCACACACACAGACACACATGCACACAGGCAAGCAGGTAGACACAGACACATATTTTTTTAAAAATTATTGTTACAGCAAATTACAATAGCTACCAGGTAATTGTCTGTTCAGTGAAGCACATAAACACATTTGTATTGTCCCATGGGAGGGTAACATAAGGCAGGCTTCAAGCCTGCATAAGCAAACTCAACCTAGATCTAAAAGATGGTTTCTCGTCATGAAAAAAAGTGGAAAAGTTATGAAGACACGAATATAAACAAGCCAGTATCTTCTTTTCTTTCACTTCAATAATTTTAACATACATTAATCCACATGGGGAAAGACGGGGCAAGACAGAATGGGGAATGAAAAACGAAGTGCCCCCCCCAAACAGATCACAAAGCTAACCATCTCGTTTCTTGCGTGCATTTCCAGCAAAGCTGAGGCCACGCTGCCTGGCTCTAAAGGTTCCTGGTGTGTCTAGCAATCTCGCATAATCGATCAGATCTTTGATCACAGGAATATAGTCTCTCATTTTTGCTCCGAATTCTTGATCTGGCGATCGATTGATTATCGTATGATTGGCATTGGCCTGTACAGTGTACAGCAACAGATCACATTCGAATGCATTATTTAGACAATTATAACTTGATACTGCAAATGTCTTCCAACAATTTCCATGATGGCCACACTCATATCAGGGATCATGAGAAATAAGCCCAAAATCCCTTGGTCACAATGATCACTCAACTGTGGGAAGTTAGCAGAGCAGTTAACAGTGTTGGACGATGGAGCAGAAGGTCGCAGGTTCTACTTCTGATAGTATCAACCCCACTGCAATCATATCTTTGACTGATGACTATCGTCTACATATTTCTTAAATCATGCTACAATCTAAAAATCATTTCAGTCAGACTTGTCAAGACTATAGCCTAAAATATTATTGCAGAAAATGCTGACCCTATAGGAAACAAGTTTAGAGGCTGCAAAGTTACAACAATTTAGCGAAACAGACGACAATTACACAGGCAGACATAGCAAGGAATGTAAAGACGAATATGCAAATTTCAGTAATTATATTTCGTCATTCCTTGCGCTGAATGAAAATTAAACACTAAATATACATTCAATTTCACTTTCTTTACAGCTAAATCTAACAACAGATCATCACAAACCAGCAGATGGCCAGTCTTACAGTACAGAGTGCAATAAATTTGCTATGTATAATGAAAGAAGAGGACTTACGTCATCAGGTGCAAGGCCCTGAGTTAAGCCAGCAAGTTCATTATCAGTCCAATTGAAGGCAGGATTGCTGGTGATGTCATGAATGCATTTCGTACTCCAGTAGAATGGTTTCAGTGACAGCAGCAACATCTTTGCCAGGAAGGGGTCTTGGCTAGCGGTCGAAGTAATGTTGAGGCACAACTGATCTCCCAAACAGTTTGGCTATATTAACATTAATAAGGCAACATTTATCTTATGATGCAAATGTGGGGGGAGGACACAGATTGTACCGTGGCTATAGCCAAAGAATGGTTGAAAACAGAGTCTTGACATCCATAGAATCATGTAATGTAATGTAATGTCATGTCATGTAACAAAATATTTGTATAGTGCCTCTTCTGAAGAATCACTCAGAAGTGCTCCCACAGCAAATTACTGTATAATGACAAAGAGATAAGTTTTAAGTCGTTTCAAAAAGAGGGCCATAGAATTAGGAGTTGCTAAGCCATGCATACTGGCGTCAAGAGCATTCCAAAGGAAAGGGCCAACTGATTCAAAACCTCGTTTCAGGAACAAGGAGGTTCGTGCTTGGGGCACACTGAGAAGACCATTGGTTGTGGACCCAAGACATGCGATGCAGATTAGATAGTTTTATGCTAAAAACATAAAATTTTTAAAATTAAATGCAACTGCCATGTTCGAATGAAATTCGGCAACAAAGAAACCAAAGGCAAACAGAATAAATAAAATGTGTACAAATATAAAATGTAAAACATAAACTGTTTCAGGTGAAAAAACAACTTCAAGTCATGCAGATGAAAAGGTCAATTTATTCTCTGCTGCAGCTCAATGGAAGATGACATTGATGACGTCAAAGCAAACCAGCGGGTCAGCCAGCCATGAAATCCTTTTGAAAATAGTCTTTTCAGGTTCAAACATCATGCAATAATATTAACAGTTGGGCAAACCAACTGGAATCCTCTTCATTCCAAAGCTCATTTCTTGACGTAAAATTGACAAGAGAATGTAGGCAATAAGACATATCTTTCCCTCGGTAGAAGGGTCGAAGGATCGTTTGGTATGCAAAGGACTGCATCGATATGTCAAAATTATCCCCTACTTATCAACCAGCAGAGTAAACACATTTTATTCAACATGAGCACATATATTATGTTACTGCACATGGAATCAATAGCAGTTATAAAAATATGAACATGCTGCAGCAAGAATAAGTGGAAACCAGATAGTGAGTGTCAGATCGTCCATGAAGGTTTGAAGGAAGGAAACACTTAATTGACTGCATTCACGAAATAATACCAAGAAGTACTCTAAATTCCATGCAATTTGATCCTTGCGTTGTCAGAATATTTAGTGAGACAGAATGGTACTCTTTTTAATGGGCCATATACAAGTTGGAAAAGCAGTACTTGATCAGTTAGTTGCTCAGGCAGCCTTTTCAGTTAACTTTATCGGTTATTTTAAAGTCTAAGCCATCATGTTCATAGCGGGCCAGATCCAGGAATTTAGTTGACAGTGATGCCAGACTGGTGCGAGTGGAAGCTGGTAGACTAGCACATGTCATGGCATGCAGGACTCCTTCCTCTTCCTTAAGCTGACATCTGTCTTTATCAGGGGTGGCCAACCTCCTAGTACAAGTGCAACATAAATTTTGATCAATATGCGGAGGGCCACATTTTTTCCCTTTGGACATTGTCTTGAACAGTAATGACAATCACTGCAGTCATGTAAAGGTATCAACTGGTAAATGTTACAATTAAACAGCAGTTTAAAAGTTATTTACTATTTTTACTAAATTAAGCGCAGTAACTATAAGCTTACTCAATAATTTAATCAATGTTGTATGCATAAATAGGACCAGTAAAAGTATTTATTTAGAAAGATGCCTTGCGGGCCGTCAATTAGCAGCCGGTGGGGCGCGTGCGGCCCGCGGGTTGGCCACCACTGGTCTTTAATCTTTATCGATGCTCACTGCACTCGTGTTCAACTACCTTACATAAACAAAAGCACAATGCTTGATGCATCCTCTCCTAATCAGTTTACATTTCTTCCACCTTGAATGACTATATCCATTAAGATCACAAACAATGTTAAGCAAGCGTAATAAACGCAAGTTTAAATAAATACAAACAGTCACTGTTAGTGCATGTTTGCCACGTCTATTGATACAGTTTAACAGTTAGTCTAACCGTTCCATTGCGTTGCAGAATGCACGGTTTTGATGAGACGGAATTCCATGTCAAGAGAATTTCAAAAATGTCTACAATAATTAAGTTAAAATTAACCAATGGAAATTTTAAAGTTTATCTTTGCAATGTTGAAAGAGGGGTGATATTATTATCATAGGTCTCAACATTTATTTTTATCAGTCCACAGGCATGGAGTGGGAGTTAAAAATGAACGGTCGCCATAAAAATTCCTGACAAAGCAGTGTACCCAATAATTAGCGAAAACTAATCCGCAGGCATTCAGTTCATGAATGATAAAAGAAATCGACGAGATAATACATTACATTACAATAGTAAGCCTATAGCGCTGACAAGCAAAAGGAACCCACATAAATTGGAGGTGGCGTATACAAGCCTTGGAAAAATAATACCAGCATACATTTGGAAAACTCTTAAGAAGTAGCCTACCGTCATTTAACAATTTTCTTGGGGGCGAGATATTTTTTGGCCAATATTTGGCAAATTTTGGCAAATAAATTTTTGGCAATTTTTGGGCCAATTTTGACAAATTTTGCAATTTTTGGCAATTTGTGCGATTTTTTGCACATTTCACATTTATTTATTTAATACATTATAAATTATTTTTGTCATTTTTTGGGGGGCCCACGCCCCCTGCCCCATAAATGACGCCCCTGCTCTTAAGCCACTCCTCGCTCAGATGTCACTGATTCTTGGAAAAAGAACTGTTAACTTAGTGTTAAGAGCAAAAGAAGAGCTCCCACCTTTAACCGAAATGTCTGTTCGACAGCGGTGTAACCAGGGTTGCAGAATATATGTAAGGGCCACCCTCACCTATAAAGGTGAGTTCCGTGCTTTCCCCATTCGGGCCATTCCCTGTATGGTAGCCTCTCAAAAATTGGGGACTTGATCCTAGAGGCCTAATAAGAAGTCTATGCCTATGTTTTAAATGAAGACGAACAGCGATTTCACTGAGTAACAAAAAAAAAGTTTTTTTCATTAACTGATAAGAATTGTGGTGATTTAATACAATTAGGCTATGCTAAATCGAAATATAACCACCAAAATCTTCTATCACGTCAGAATTTTTAGTTACGGGCAAATAGAAAAATTGTATAGTCTACTGTAACTGAAGCACATGTCATAACACTGGTTTACATGAAATTTTATGTCTAAGTTTTCTTAACAGATTTAGGACAATTCTGATGTCCCAAATTCAAATATAACATTGGATTTGCTCAATCAGGTCAACTTTTTTATATATCGATATATGTGATTTTTCATATACAGTATGCATGTATTTTCTATTTACGTAATGCAGATTTTATTATAATGAAATGGTCAACACACAGTTTGTTGCCTGCAAAGTAAGACCTGTTCTTGTGTAATTTTGGTGCCCTGATTCCAAGAATGTTATCCGTTTTACCCCATTGGCTCTAGTTTTTGAGATACGGCTTAGTCGTCCTTATATTTTGGTTTTACTAAAATACGTTAAATGCAGAATCCTTAATCTATTTGAATTCTATCCTTGAACAGCAAAAAAACTTCTAAGCAACAACTAATACATGTATTTAGATACAAATATATTAATGAGTGAATTAGTTGTCATTTATTTTGTCACACTAGAAATCAGAAAAAATGACACTTCAAGCATTTAACATGCAATTGTATTTCTAAATGTGTCCTGGAGGTATGTTGCTGCTCCTGCATCCACAATTACCTCAAAACAGTTGTCATGAATCATGCTTATTTAATTAAGTCATATAATTTATTATACTGCACATATTTCAATTGATTTCTTCTGGAAATATAAAACCTTTAATGTTATTAACAAAGACCTTTAGGTGAGAGCAATCAAAAGCTACATAGAGCAAATATATATAATCATGCACTTCCAATATACTGTAGGATATATGGCCATATCTAAAAAAACTAGAGCTAATAGAGGAAATCTGATGTCATAGTTGGAATCATGACCCATAAATATACTAAGAAACAGGTCTTACTTCTAAGGCAGCAGGGCAACACAAATTTTTTTGTTACCATATGATATAGGCAATTATACATGCACGTCCGGTCTAGAATATATGGCCGTATCTAAAAAACTAGATTTTGATAGAAAAATCTGATGCCATATTTGGAATCAGCACTCTAGATATGCCCAAAAAGAAGTCTAACTTCTGAGACAACTGACAAAATGTTTTTTTGGTTGCCCTCTAATTTTACATAATACAATCGATTTAGTTATAAGGCTAGATTTTTAAAAGTCAAATTTGCAAAAATGCCTGACCTAATTCAAAGAAACCAGTATTATTTTCAATTTTAGCAGTATAAAATTGTCATAAAACAGTTGAAAAAACGTATACAATTTTCAAAAATGTTTTTTTATAAACCAGTGTAATGCATGACATGACACTGTTGACAGTATACGCATGCAAAACAATTAGATGGGGATAACTTTTAAACCTGACGTGCTACAGCAAAACCGCTTACAGATTTGGAATCAGCGTGTCGTTTCCCATCTGAATCACCTATTACCTTCTCAGTTAAGAAAATCATGTTTTCCAGTGTTTCATTTAAGAATTCATAGTTGCGGCTGATCAGGATATTTCTACACCCCTAACACCCCCCCACAACCCCCTAACCTGAGGTCGAACACACCCCCCAAATTTGCTAATTTGACAATGGTATTCATACAAAATGCATACTAATTAGCCCCGGACATCCCTCCCCAATTTAAGGTCGACACCCCCCAAATTCACAATCCTAGAAATATTCCTGCGCTTGATTGTGAACAGTTTTAAGATCTAGCAAATCAAATGGATATAGGAGGATCATGTCTGATATTCAGCGCAAACTGTGAACCGCAATTTAGCTTAATGAATAACATTGAATATGTTGAAGAACAAGAGAAGGAATTAATTAGAGCACGGTTTCCCAAACATTTTGGAACTGCAGCCCACTCCAGCGGTTTTGTAACGTGCCGCGACCCTAATAATAGCATGTATTATCAAAAATGCATTACGCCATCTAGCGAACGTTGGTTGAAAGGAATCTTCTTAGCTTTGAATAAATGGCAAAACAAAAGCTTTGATTTAATTCTAATGAAAAATGTGGCAAATATATTTAAAAGAATTATTCATAGTTTCTCAAATAGCCTAAGAAGAAAGGAGAGAAACAGATATAGAAATTTCTTGAAAGTTATCTCTGTTAAAATTTTGCCAGGAACATACCTTTGTTACGGGTCTTTAAAATCCTATGAGTATGGCAAAATCGCTTAACCGGCAGGTACATCTGCAATATTATATTGTTATTGGAGTTTCAGAGCAAAATGGTCGGAATACGCTTTCTTGCGTTATTGCGATATAAGAGTAATTTTTAAAAAAGTATTCTGTAGGTCAGGTTTTCCCAAACCTTTTGGAACTGTGCGATTCACGTCAGGGCTTTGTAACATGCCGCGACTCTGTAAATTTATTGTCAACTAAAATTTGATAAAACACTAATCATTTTATTATAGGCCTAAGACGTGTATGGAGGATTGCATGCATATAAATTTCTTAAAACCTAAGTCTACTTGCAACTTTCAAGGCTTGTGACATTGTGGTATTGTTTAGAAAACTGACACTTTGGACTCTAATTTCGCGCTATCCCGCGACCCACTAGACTGAGCCCTGCTACTTACTTTTGGGTCGTGACCCACAGTTTGGGAAGCACTGAATTAGAGGAACACCATCTAGACATGATGATGCGCATTAATAGACATCTTCTTGGATGAAGCGTAACTGACCTGGATGGAATGGGCACACAGCAAGGATCAAGGAGAAACTCTAATGGGCTGTCCATTAAGTATGTCAACAATTTTTGGGCAATTTTTGACCCCTCCCCCTTGTCAACATTAACTGTCAACTTTCAGTGACCCCCTATAATTATGTCAAAAACGTTTAACCCCCCACCCCCAACTAAGATCAGTGACAGGTCTCCCTAAAATGTTTAGAAGGTTATTATTTTTGCGGCGATGACCATTCCCCTGTCTTTTGTTCATCAAGTGTCATAAAGCGGTGATGATTACCTTGTTTTTTTGCTTGTCATGCTTTTTTCCATTGCAATAAATAGTATTCCATGAAATTTCCTATTTTTATCATTTGTAAAAAAATTAAATTGTTGACGTCAACTTCTCTTGACCCCTCTTCCCCTGTCAACAACTGTCAAACTTTTTCAAACCCCTCCCCCTATTTTGTTGACGTAATTAATGGACAGCCCCTAAAGGCATGAATATCATAACCCCTTTGCAAATTTGTAATGCCTGATTTGTGATGCTTGACTTTTTAAACTAACGAGTGTCTTGTATGGTTAAACGGCACGTGCAATCATAGTCGTAGACTATTAGGCCTATTACAGTAGGGCTCTATAGACTCGAGTCCAAACTTTTGAGAGGCTACCATAGGAAAGAGGATTACACTAATGCTATGTGATACAAAAATTATTCAAATTCTTAGCCATTAGACTGCAGACAAAGTAGTGTGGAAGATAGAGGCTTACAGTAACTGAATGAGGCACTTTTGACCAGTGATGGGCACTAGTTGGAAAAAAAGTAGTTAAACTAAACTTTTTTCAACTAAATATTTGTAGTTAAACTATTATTTTAACTAATAGTTAAAATTTTCAAGAAAAAGTTAAACTAAACTTTTTTAAAGTAGTTAAACTATTTCCAACTATTTTGCAACTTTTTTGTAAATATTTTATTATTCGACTCCTTTCAATTTAATACAAAGAAATCGCCGTAATCTATGAAGACTTGCAGTGGCGGCTCCAAGAACTCTTGGTGGGGGGATGCAGTGAATTTCTAAGAAAATCCCGCCAATTGTCAAAGGAATTAAATGTAAATGGTTTAGAAGAAATCTGTAGATTTGATTTATGAAATATAATGCTCAGAATTGACAATGTATAAAAGCATTTTAGTCTGGTTGTACAAAGTCATAGTGCAAAACCAAACTATAGTTAGTCAGTAAGTATACTATTAGAATAAAGTACTATCAAGAAATAAATACCAACAAATTTTCTCTTAAATTCATCAAAGCCACACGCAATTTTGGTGGGCTGGTGTGGTGGGCTGGTGGGGGATGCATCCTCAGTCATCCCCAATGTGCAACTGCCCCTGAAGACTTATGCAGACAGTTATTGCATCAACTAATGTGATTAACTCACTATTAGAAGGATCAACAACAATGTCAGCAAGACTAGTGTAGTTCATTTTCATGTTTCAGTACAAAAAGCAATAAGAAATAAGCAGTAGGCCTACCGTATAATAAAAAAGTTGGCAAAAAAGTAGTTAAACTTTTAGTTGTAACTATTTTAAAAAGCAGTTAAACTATTGCTGTAACTAGTTAATAAGAAAAAAGTAGTTAAACTATTGCTTCAACTAAATTTTTCCAGTTAAACTAATAGTTATAACTTTTTTAGTTAACTAGTGCCCATCACTGCTTTTGACACTGTATACAGTATATACTGCAAAGTCTAATTGTTATTTGTAGAGTCAAAGACAAGAAGACAAAGAAAGAGAATACAGGAACAAAGCTGCTAGATGACAAGAAGGCAAAGAATGAGGTTACACAGCAAAACCATAATTTGAATGAATGGCCGGGTGGAACGTAATGGTTCTCACCTACTGAACCACTCTAATAAAGCCTCTAAACCTTGTTGTTATTATTGTTATTAGTATTGTTATTATTATTGTTATTATTATTGTTATTATTATTATTATTATTATTTTCAACCCTCCCAAAAATCGCATATTGGGTACATGCAGTATCTGTCATTCATTGAATTTCAGCTCTTAAACCCCCCAAGCTCAAATTTCACAACTCCAACACTTATTAATATTTTATTATTAGTGTTAATATTAGTATTATTAATTCATCTATGACTAACGAATGAAATACTGAATGAGAAATACAAACACAAGTAATACGGCCACGCAAACTGCCCTCTCCTTTTCTGCACTGTCATATCTTCTCCAGAAGCAGAATACGGCGCTGTTCCGTGCAACGACGTGCTAAAACAGAAGGTAGGAATTAAGCCGAACTGTTTCAACAATATTCTATTCTAAAGATTTTCCAGTTCGTCGGAAATGGAAGACTCCAAAATTCTCTCCAAAGATCACTCGGCGATAGGACCAATGCTTTGTGCAGCAATTAGTTCGAACGCACAAAAAACGAATTGATTTACCAACGGAGCATAGACTAGCCCGACTGAACGACTCTAGTATCGACGACTACGGTTCTTCAAATACAAAAGCAGCAATGCACCGATGAGGACAGGTGATGTACTCACCGTGAGGAAGGTAACGTTAGAGACGCCCTTTGTCTTTCCACGGAGACGCTACTTTAAATAAACCTAATAGCACGCCTAAAAGTATAGGCTACTGCTATTGGAATTCATATCCGCCTTACTGCATGCGTGTGAGACATGGACCACGAAGAAACATGACAGATTAAAACTGTACGCATTTGAAATGATATATTACAGAGAAATGATGAAACTGAATTAATTATAAAGATATAGGGTTACCAGACGTCTTAAATGATAAAGACATTACTAAAATTCCGTGGCCCCGCCCTTAAGAGCGCTTGTCGTTAATAAGGACACAGAATGACCTGAAGAACCCCATCAATTGTGAACGGATAACGACTGATCAGACATGGGCGCCCACAAAAATTTTTTCAGGAGGGGCAAGATCCAATGATCACGGTTACGCCGCATAAATTTTTCCAGAAGGGGGTCAAAACACATTTTAACACAATGATCACGGTTAATATTTTAGCAAGGTTTACAAATTTCAATGTGAAATATTGGTATTTGCATTTTCCAGGTTGGCAAGTGCCCCATCTTGCCCTAAAGTGCAGGCGCCCATGTGATCAGATGACTCCGCCTCTGAGTGGTGTCCCTAAGGGCAAGGTATATAGTAGTAAACATAGGTCCCAACAGAGGGCCACTGCATGGAGGGCCAGGCATTCAATAGGGGGCACGGAACTCCAAAATCCTCCGTCGCCATACTTGGGGGAGGGGATTTCCATCTCCCCATGCAACATATAAAAAATTTTGGAGGGAGAATTTTTTCATTTGGTGGGATCCCCCAAAAAGGGCCCAGAATAAGCACTGTTTCCAACTGATCTGCATCCCTCTAAAGATATGATTTAAAATGATACCATTCGCAAGAACCTGAGACCAACAAAGACTGTTATGGACAAGATCAAAGACAGAAAATATCAATATTTGGACACATCTGCAAAATGAGGGATGAAAGACTAATAAAGACAGTGATGATGGGAAGATCTGATGGTATGCGAACAAGAGGAAGGCCAAAGAGAAGATGGTTCGATGCTATTCTTCAATGGACTGGATTTGACACCACCCAAAATGAGATACGCATGGCCAAAGAAAGGAAATGGCCATGGACGAGCACTTCTACACCATTGGCTCCACGGTCTTTATGGACTATGGAGTGTGATGTGGTGGTGGTGGTGGTGATGGTGATGATGGTAGTGGTGCTGTCAGAGGCGTAGCGAGGGTATCCGGCGCCCGGGGGCAAAGTGTACCTTTGGCGCCCCCAACACTGTTGACGAGCAAAAAAGGTCATCGCATCGTTCTCTCGGCGCCCCTCCCCTCAACTCTCTACGGCGACCCTCTCCTTATACTCCTGACGAGCAAAAAAAGTCGCCGCACTTCTTTCTTCTTATTTATTATGTATTTGACTATTTAACTTACCCCCAAAAACCCAATTTTGGCGCCCCCTCACCTCGGCGCCGGAGGCATATGCCCCACCTGCCCCCTTCGCTACGCCTCTGGATGGTGTGGTGACGATGATGATGGCGACGATGATGATGCTGATTATGATGGCTTCTTGGGTCGTTAGGCCTATATGTCTAGCAGCGGCGTAGCCAGAATTTCCGAAAGAGGATTTTCGAAAAATCCTGACAAGCAAAAAGGGTTATCCTCATCTTTCCTCCTGTATTTTCCTTTATTTTCCGTTGCAAATGCTGAGAAGCAAAAAAGTCGGCACTTATACCTTTTACATTGAATAGCGCTTAGAAATTGTTGATCGGCAGCGCCAAGCGGGGGTTTGACCCCCAAAACCGCGTCCGAAAATGAAAAATGCATGGAAACACATTACAAAATTTTTTCGTCGGCAACCAAGGGGATTTAACCCCTCCCCTTGGCTACGCCACTGCTGTCTAGTGTTGCGTGGAAGCAGCAAGGATCGTTAACGAGTTAAAATTAAAAGACAAAAGAGCAGGCCTAGACTATCTCGTATGCATTCGGGTTTTTGTTCTCGGACCTTCGAATCAATCGACAGGAATGACTTTAAAAAGGAAGGCGCCACAGTTTGCCCTTTCACGTTAGACCGATAGCATAACGTTACCATTTCTTCACCTGCGCAAGATATTTTAGGCTTCCGGGACAGTGGCGGCTCCAGGATTTGGCAAGGGGGCGTTGGGGGTGGCAACGTCTAATCATGGGGGGCCAACCATTTGTTGTTTAATGTTTGTAGCATTAAGTATAGGGTCCCAACAGGGGGCCACTTGGGGGAGGCACTCAATAGGGGGGCACGGCCCCGGTGGAGCCGCCACTGCTTCGAGAACGATTTAGAGTACTCTAGACGTCATAGACATGATCAGTGGCGTAACCAGGGTTCCGGAAAGGGAGGCGCATCCACATTTTCTGCTGAAAAATTCTCTGACGAGACAAAACTCAAGAAGTTTTTCGCACGTTCACGTATTTTCTTCCCTAACACTATCTACCCACAAATTTCTCAACAGTTTTGAGCAAATCCCTCGACCACACCAAAGCAGAATAGGGGGCCCCGGTCCTCCATGCTCACCCCCTTAGCTACGCCAATGGGAATGACACTAACATTGACGAGAACAGGACTCTTTAAGTGGCGTTACAGTTAAGTGGACGTCTCCTTCAAGGCTTCAACTATAGTACCTACAAGAAAAATGTTAATACTATTTGGAGCTGCTTTGTAGCATTCAGGGGCGTAGCGACGTCAAAATGTACTAATGGCGCCCTCAACTTTCGAAAAATTATGACGAGCAAAACAGGTCCTTACTCAATACCCATTTCGCTTAGTTAATTTACTACATCCGTGTTTTTATGCAACTTATCTAAGTGAGATAGGTGACGACCTTATTCTTTGTCAGACTTTTTAGAACGAGTTAGATTCTTCATGTAAACAAACGTGGTAAAGGGCTATCATTAAAAATTTTCTTTCTTGATGATCAATTTGGCGCCCTCTCCTCGACGCCTGGGATCGGTTGGCCCTACTTCCCGTCGCTACGCCACTGCAGCTATGCCCACTGTACTACAGCTTCACTGTCTATCGTCGCTAATATATCAGAGCATCTTCTTCTTCTTATGTGCCATGCATTGCTACGTCGGCGACCATGGATTTCCAGTGTTTATTCTAGGCCTTATTTCTCTCCCAAAATTTTAAAATTCCCCTCCAAAATTTGTATATGTTGGATGGGGGATGGAAATCCCCCCAAAGTGTGGAGACTTAGATCTTGTCCCCCAAACATTTCAAAATCCCCCCAAATTCAAGGTGGCTAGAATAAACAGTGATGGATTTCCACTCTTCTCTGTTTCTAGCTTTCCATAACAGTTCGGTGCTGTCTTTACTACTCTTTAGCTCCTGTTGCTTCTCTTAGGCTGTCTGTATACTTTATTCGTTGTCTTCCTCTTGCTCTTTTCCCCTCAAATTTCTCTGTTATGACTAAATCTTCCAATCTGTCCATTCTTTTTTGATGTAAGGAAACTTTGAAGCTGCTGCTTTCTTATGCGGACGTATTAAGCATTTAACAAACTTTTTTTGAAAATTTTTAGGGGCTGTGACTGCGTTGCGCGGGGCCCGGAATTTCTTTCGACGAACCGGCAGTCAAATACGGTAATTGTAATAATCATAAAACGATCACAAGGTATGTAGACATTTTATTATAGTATAAGCATAATTTGGAATTTATAAAGCAGGCATACGTGAGACGTCAACTTGTTCACGTGTGGAATTCTAATCAGTTGCATTTTCAAGAGCACTACTTGACAACGGTGCGAGTTTTAGTTCCAATGCTACCGCTGTATTTAGTATAATTCAATATTTGCGTTCAAGACGATTTTCTACTAGAAGAAACAACTCCGATGTGTGACTGGTCAATTAATCTTGATTATATGGTCTTTGAGCGTGCAATCACTTTAGTAGCAATAGCAAGTTGACGTAGTAAACTACGATAAATACCTTAAACATTTTAAAGCTTACGTTCGAGATTAGAGTGCACACCTTAAGAGTTCGAGTCTAGGCGTGATGTTCGATTTCTTTATTATTATTATTATTATTATTATTATTATTATTATTATTATTATTATTATTATTATTATTATTATTATTATTATTATTATTATTATTATTATTATTATTATTATTATTATTGTCATTATCATCATCATCATTATTATTATTATTATTATTATTATTATTATTATTATTATTGTTATTATTATTATTATTATTATTATTATTATTATTATTATTATTATTACCAGGCCCTATCAGAGGGGGCCAGCAGGGCCATTTGGCCCGGGCCTCCATCTGTTGGGGGCCTCTCTTTTTTTACTTGTCTAGAATTTTGGGAGAGCTAGAAAGCTAGATAGCTACTACTAGAAGGGACCTCAAAATTTGGTGATGACTTTTATTTGCTTGCGACAATTTTGGGACTTTGGGGAAGCTAGAATGGTACCCTGCGGCAGGGGCGTCATTTGTGGGGGACAGGAAATGAAAAAGAAAATGAAAAATAATGTACATTGTACTAAATAAATAAATAAATAAATGTGATATGTGCAAAAAATCGCAAAAATTGCCAAAATTTTGCCAAAATTGGCCCAAAAATTGCTCAAAATTGCCAAAATTTGCCAAAATTTTGCCAAAGATTGCCAAACATTTCCCATAGATTGCCAAAAATTTGCCAAAGTTTGCCTAAAAGTGCCAAAAATTTGCCAAAAATTGTCTCGCCCCCAAGAAAAGTGTGAAATGAGGCTAATGCGGATGATAGTGGATGAGGAGCTACCTCATCGGAAGAACACAAGCTGTATGGTGTAATGGTCTAATGTCCCAGAAGAGCCAAGTCCACCATGGAGTTCCGCAAGGATCAGTCCTGGGTCTCTTACTTTTCATCTTATACGTTGCGGACATTAGCTCAATCATCAAGGCTTTTGGCTTGTCATCACACTCCTATGCTGACGATGGGCAAATTTATTCCTCGTGCTTGCCGTCGGACACAGAGCAACTTCGGATGTCCTTCACGAATTGCATATCTGCAATCATCAGATGGACAGAAGAAAATCTCCTGGCATTGAATCCGGACAAGACGGAATTCCTCTGGATCAGCACTCCAGGAAGAAGGAAGTTGTTGAGTCGATTCCCTTTCACCGTGGGTGATGCCACTATATTGTTCCTGTGGCTAGTGTGCGTCTCTTAGGTGTGCTTTTGGACGAAACGCTATCGTTTGATGCACACACCAACAACGTTATCCGATGCTGTCATTACCAGATACGGAGGGTCAAGCTGGTTCGGCGCTATCTAACGGTGAGTGCGGCCGTTCAGCTTGTACGGGCCTTCGTCTTGTCAAGAATGGACTACTGTAACAGTGTCTTGCTAGGCCTACCGGAAAACAAGCTAAATCGACTTCAGTCCGTACTGAATCTGGCTGCACAAGTGGTCTTCAGTTGTCGCTGGAATGACCACATCACGCCACTGCTGAGAGACCGCCTCCACTGGTTACGCGTTCAACAGCGTATTGTTTTCAAGCGTTGTTGGCTCACTTTCCGAGCCCTTTATGATCCACACTGCCCAGAATATCTGAGTGCGCTGGTGCAGCGAACGACGTCAAATGAGTCGAGAACGAAGCTTCGGTCGAGTCGTCGAGTCCTGCTGCTTGTCCCTCCTCCGTCAAAGACCTCCAAGTTTGGAGAAAGGTCATTCTCCAAAGGGAACCCGTTACTTTGGAATTCGTTACCTGACGTTGTGTCGGAAGCTGTCTCTGCGGAATCCTTTCTTAGGAACTTAAAAACACACTTATTTAATATCGGATTTTACTGATAGAATTATGTCAAAGCGCTTTTGTCGTAGGCCTTAGCCTTGTTTACTGTGCTGGAGAAATTGTCTAGAAATAATAATAATGCCCTACGGTCCTCAAAATTAGTGATTAACTTTTTTGCTTGACAATATTTCAATTTTTGGGAAGGCTAGGAGAGGCCTCAAAATTCCCACTGGCCCGGGTCTCCTTCAGCCTCTGAAGGGGCCTGATTATTACTTCCACTTTCACCTTCGTCTTCACTTCGTTTTCAACAGACACAACAGGTCTTCTTAGTTGCTCACCCAATGTTTAATCTAGACTCCTGGACTCCGCCGGGGAAACTGAAAAAGCCGAGGGGGGAATTGACAAAGCCGGGGGGGAATTCTGCTAAGAAGCTGCTGTTAGTCCATGTAGTATGCCAAAATTTCCGAAGGGAAATTGAAATTTCCGGGGGAAAAGGGCAATTTCCAGCTCCCCTCGGAAACGGCTATTAAATTTAAATGCATCCGTTTGATATGATTATATGACATGTGGTTATGCGGTTCTCGTAGAACCGCATAACCATATATCACACGGTGTTTTTCAGCATGTAAACAACGGGGGCCGCGACCCCCTAGTTGTTTTCCTGGCCCCCACAGTAATTATGTTATGACAGTCCGCCTTTCATGCAAAAGCCCCCTAGAAGTTATTCAGAGTTTTATCTATTGGACTTTGGCAGTCTTTTTAGAGAAACACTGGAAACTGTTGCGCATCGCCATCATACCTGACTGTCTGCACTTTTCATCCGATATTAGAAATTTTATTCTACTACCATTATGCCTGTTTTGTCGGTAGCCGGGCAGAATAAACTAAAATCGGGAAGTGTCAAAATTAGTTTTCATCCAGAATTTAAAAGTTTTTCATCGGCCCCCTAGAAATTTTTCCTTAACCCTTCTATGGGCGTGGGATAAAAAATGACCCCAGACGGCACTTTGTAAGCATGGTACGATGGCAAAATTAAATTGGTTACTTTGAGTTTTCATGACATTTTTCCACAGGATGTTACTAGCTATTGCAGTATAGTATGCGACAAATTTAATGATGATTAAAAATTAAAAGTATATTTATAAAAATTGGGCCATGGGGTCATTATTGACCCCAATACTGTTTAGCATTGTGTATCACTGGACTACGAGATTACACAGTTTGCCTATGTGACATAACAATGCTGATATATAGCAGCGTCTTTTTATATTGTAAATTTTACTTGCTTAGACAAAGTACATGTACAACGCCAGTATATATTCCGGCAAAGGTAGTCCCGATGAAGGTCCGTGCAAGGATCTGGAAGGAAAGGTTGTCCGCCAGCTCTTGTAACATCTTCATTGTGACGGTCACAACATTACCACTGATAACTATTTCACGTCTCTGGCCCTAGCTAGAGATATTCTGAACACGAAGAGCAACTATGGTTGGTACTATCCGTGCCAATCGAGTAGAGCTGCGAAAAGAATTTGTAACTCGATCCGGTCGGACGCAAGTTGTACTCGTCTCTTGTCGGGTTCAAAGAGACCGGCGACTCCTCATTGGTTTCTTACAAATGATAGAAACTTTCAGCACTAAGTTCGCAACAAGACGTTGGCCAGTAGTGCTATTGCGCAATCTGATAGATATTGCGGCACTCAACGCTTTCGTCCTTTTTGGTAAGTTGAAGATGGACGGAACTGATGGAGAAAAACGTCGGCTGTTTATCAAAAGACTGTAAAGAGCTACTTGAGAGAACTACTTGTAAAGAGCTACTTGAGCAGCGACGATCTGTTGCAACCCATCCTAGTCTCAGTGTTTTATCCAGGCCTGTTAGGAGGGGAGATTCCCACCCCAACCTCAAAATTCTCCCCCCAAAATCCCATTACCTACACAAATTTTGCACTGAATTGTGTCTTTTCCCCTCCAACCAAGTCGATTTCTCCCTCCGAAAGCCTCAATTCCCCCCCAAGACCTGGAGTCTAGATAAAACACTGCCTAGTCTGATCAGAGCACGACTAGTATATGCCACTCAGGAGCCGCCATAGAAACGAGGTCGGTGTCATGTTTGTGCCAGACAGGAGGACAAAAAGGCCACGGCTACGTGCGAGGCATGTCACAAGAATGTGTGTACTGTGCACTGTGAGATCGTCTGTTCAAAGTGTCTCTCTTCTAATTGGCGAAATACTTTCGATGATACAGGCCTACGGCTAGCTTTAAGACATTAACGAATGACATTTAATTTTGCTTGTGGTACCACTGTTGGCAGTGGCGTAGCCACAAGGGAGGGTTAACCCCCCCTTGGCTGCCGACGAAACTTTTTTACATGCTTTTTCATACATTTTTCATTTTCGGACGCGATTTTGGGGGTCAAACCCCCTTGGCTGGCTGCCAATTGAAAAAATTTCTAAGTACTATAGAAAATAGAACAAATTAGAAAGAATACGAAGGTGACGACCCTTTTTGCTTGTCAGCTCCTAAAAAGGAAGAATAAGAAAATTTTTGGAAAGTTTCGTCACGATCGAAAC
The DNA here is from genome assembly GCA_018105865.1 of Metaphire vulgaris. Lineage (NCBI taxonomy): Eukaryota > Metazoa > Annelida > Clitellata > Crassiclitellata > Megascolecidae > Metaphire > Metaphire vulgaris. The sequence continues at coordinate 8,333,094 of CM030866.1, read as the reverse complement.
CAAACCCCCCTTCCGGAAATCCTGACTACGCCACTGACTGTTGGACTTATAAGACTATAATTTTAATGACTTTGTTGTTGTTCAATATGTAGGCCCCTAGCGTATGATTATTTTACTCAAATGCATTATAATTAGCATGGGGTCAAAAGTGACCACACGCCCTTAGTTGTATAACACTTTGCACGCCCGTCGAAGGGCTAAAACACTTTGATAATATCGTGGTTAGAATATTGAAAGTACAGCTTTCTGAATTAGTCGTAAATGACACAATATAAGTTGAACGTTCTATGGTGTTGTGTAAGATCAATTCAGAAGGTTGTATTTTAAATATATTGGCAATTGAGAAACGTTTATAGAGATCACAAAACACTATATATACTCTTCTTTATAGACCACGCCTATCAATAAATGAATAAAGCTCTATAGCTTCAATTAAACATGGTGTCATGACTATAAAGCGATGATTGATAAAGACCAGGTTTCAACCAGAATTGAGCAATATCAGTGATGGGTATTTTGCCTTTCTATCTAATTAATTAGAATTAGAATTAGTTGACATTTTACAATTAGAATTAGAATTAGAATTAGCAAAACTACACAACCAATTAATTAGAATTAGCAATTAGAAGTGCAGTACTAAAAATTGCGATGCATTTTAATGTAACGACAAAAACTAATTGCATCCTCCGTAATCCAAATCATATCAGAATTGCATTTTGCAAGTAAAAGTGAATCAGAAAAGTATCACCTAATCTATTTCTCCTATCATTATGAATAAATCCAGCTACACTAAATGATCTTCCAATAGCAGCAGATGTGGCCGGTATAATATGATGCTGCAAATAAAGCTGGTGTAAACAGGGAAAGTTTAATTTATGGTCCTCCAAAAAAGAAAAACAATTAGTGTTCAACTGTTCATATTGGTTGGAGTATCAAAGTAACTTTGGAGCTCTTCAGTTTCTGTTGATTTCAGCAAAGTTTCTTCCATATATCCAAATAGATCGTTGTGGGACTTAATTTGAGGTGTGACTGATTTGTCATTGTCCACAGCCGGTGTCAAAGATGTATTGTTTATCTGCTTTGAGACTGAATTTGCTTGATGTTTAATTTGTCCGTGAACAAAATATCCTTCCTCAGCACTCTCTATCCACTTGAGTTTGAATCGTGGGCCTACTTGCTCCCAAGAGCTTTCGAAAGCAGCTCATTTCTGCTGCTAGAAATCTATTTTCGTCCGTTCGTTTTAAGATCCATGTTTCTGACTCACATTGTATTTGTGATGCAGTGATGGTGTTGAATATTTGAATTTTGGTGCTAATCATTTCATTTGCATTCCAAATACGCCCAAGTCTTCCCATTGTCTGTAATCCCTTTGCTGCTCTCTTTTTAATATCTTTTTCGTGTCTTCCATCACTTTTAATTTCCCATCTAACGTATGTAAAATTCTTTAGTTGATCTATGCTAATTCCTTCTAATGATATGTGCAATAGTGTATGCTGTTCTCTCTCTTTTTGCTGACTCCCATGACTGTTTATAGTCAATGAAATTTATGTATAGGCTACAATTTTATTTGCCTCTGTATATTTTTCTATCAGCTGTCTTATTGTAAAGAGTTGGTCTATGACCAGTGGCGTAGCGTGACTTTTGGGGACCGGGGGCATCCTTGAAATGGGGCCCCCAGTGGCTTGTCTTTCCAAGAACCTTGACAAGCAAAAAAAGATCATCCGCACTAATTTTCCTTCTCAAATACTCTGACAAGCAAAAAAGTCTCCACGCCATTTTATAGTGTTGACCAGCCAGCAAAAAAGTATTATACCACTCTTCGGGGCCCCCTCTCCCGGGGCCCGGGGGGCACTCGACAAAGTGCCCCCCGCTCCTCTACGTTACGCTACTGTCCATGATACTTCCTTCTGGACTAAATCCCGTTTGTACTTCTATTACCTTCTCTATGAGGAAACTGATTCTTTTTTGTACAACCTTTGATACTTAGCAATGTTATTTCAATGCTGGTGACCGGTGAACGGAAATTCGGTACCAGAATAATCGGTACGGAACATTCAGTATAGGTCATGGAAGACTGTATTGCTATCATCGTTGTAGTTTAACGTATAACATATTATGTGTAAGTTTAAAAGATCTAATAAGGGTTACGGCTAGGTTTAGAATCATTTTGATTAGGGTTAGGGTCAGTTTAGGGTCACTTTGGTGTCAATCTCGTTGCTAGTGTGGATCGTAAGCTCTGTACGTAGGATATGTACCGAATTCTCCTGTACCGAATTTTCCAGTACCAAATATTCCGGGAACCTTTCATGTTACAGTCATCACTTAGTTCTTTAATTCATTTATACTTTTCCTGAATTCTGTTGGCATTGTAGTTGTTTTGTATTTCTTTGCATGTGTTTTGTAGCCAATTCTCTTTATCTCCTTTTAATTTTTGTTATTGCTCTAGTTATCCAGTTCATTTGATGCCTATCTGTTCCCTTCGATGCTTACACAACTGTAATACTTCGTGACTAACCCATTCCTTTTGAGGCTTGTTTTCCTTTTGCCTAATTAACTGTCTCTTATCCGTGTCATTTGATTATATGTTTGCTATTTCTGTTGGTAATCTTTGTTCATATATATACTTCTCGTTTCTTCGTGTTTCCTCGTCTTCTAGTTTGGTGACATCGAATAGGCCTACTATTCTGCTTTGGATTGCACTTATTGTAGGTTGTAGGTCTAATCTTAACTAATAAAAGCGGATGTCCCTTTGTACATATTGCATAATGGCTAATTTTCGAAAGTTCTTGACCGAATGCTTCGAAAAAATTTACAAAACCTCTCGTTCGTTTCCAAAATGGATTTTATCACACGCTTTCCACGAAAATCTTTTAGATTTATCTGCGTCTGAATTTAACCGAACCGCAAGATAAAAGACGACTAAATGCATTTGGATCGAGAGTACGATCGCTATTAAAACAGCTTCAAAATGAATTCGACGTAAAAATCAACTTTAAATGTTCGTATACAGTATTAATTGTTAGGAATCGATTTATCCAAGTGAGATTTGGTGTTGGTTGGCAATCAACTTATCTCTGGTTGTCCTAGCGCCCAAACAACCTGCGCGGACCTGAGTGACTCGGGCAACTTCCGAGCAGGCATAATTATTCTTTATTACTCTATTCATATCCTTGTTTCATGTCCTTCCATAACCTCATATTCTCCGTACACTGGTCAGGAGACTCAGGACTTCACAGTATATCGAGATGGCTGCAACATCTCCTTAGAGTGGATAACTGGATAGCCGCTCTCAGCGGACTCTTCTGCGCTCGAAGATCTACCGCTCTGTAACTGTTTGATTCCACCGTTGCCTTCTGGCACAGTTGGTCCACGGCGCCTCAATACGTATTATTCAGTGCAATCCCAGGGGCGTTCCCTGTCCAGGACTTCCCCTATCTGCCACGCGGGGACGCGTCTATACGCCGTTGTATCCCCCAGCGCGATTAGAAATAATACAATGAGCAAGAAAAAGATTGCGTCAAAAATTATATTTCAGCGAAAGGAAAAGTGAAGTACTGCAGCAACTCGTGTTGAAAAATGTCACCTGCATAGCCGATGAAGCATGCTAACGAAGGTCGGCACCATAAATGCTTCAAGTGTTATTGTTATTGTTCATGACAATTTATATAGCGCCGTAACATAGCAAGGGCCAAAGTCAAGGGTGCTTCACAGTAAGCGTGGAAACGAGATGTTGAATAGGTGCGTCTTTAACTTGTTCGCAAACTCTCCGAAGGAAGTTACGGACAACACGCAGTCCGGCAGTGAATTCCACAGGAGAGGATTTCCGCGCGAGAAAGAGCCTTATCCAAACTTGACGGTCTTCGACGGAGGTGGAACATAAGGTTGAATTCGACTTTTGGAACGAAGGTGGAGCCGTTGATCTGTCCATGCCGGTCTTCGAACGACATGGCATGCCACGCCAGCGATTGGCTTCACGCGCTACCCATATCCTCTTGTGGCTTGCTTCAAGTGTTATTGATTAACTTTTAGCTTCACTACTTGCACGTCCGCCGAGATGCGGTGGTGTTGGTGGGGGGGGGGGATAAATGCCCAGGGCCTGGCGATCTGCAGGGTGCCCCGGCGGGTCCGCAATAATGCTACCTCACGCAATATTTACTATGAACCGCTGTGGGCGGTTCGCTGGCAGTAGCGTCATTTCACACTTTTCTGGAGAGGCGAGATAATTTTGGGGTGAATTTTTGGAATTTTTGGCAATTTTTAACAAAATTTTGGCAAATTTTGGTCAATTTTGGGCCAATTTTGGCAAATTTGCAATTTATATATTTTTTGGCAAAATTTTTGGCAATGTTTGCTATTTTTTTGCACAGTTCACATTTATTTATTTATTTAATAAATTTATTATTATTATTATCATTATTATTTTCATTTGCTTTGCGGGGGAGCGGCACGGCCCCCTGCCCACCACAAATAACGCCCCTGCTCGCTGAGGGTGGGTAGAGGTCGCCGAAAGTGGTCGGAGGAGAAGGGCGTGTGTGCATGTCTTAACCTTTTAACCTTTTTTAATTAACGTCTCTAAAAAGAAGTCTGACTAGCAAAAATATTGTTGAAACAAGCTCTCCAAGAACACGTCCACTAACTAGGATTCAGATCATTTCGTTTTGAAGCCCGTTTTTTCCTGCTTGAATTTTGGATTAAACTTGATGCAATGCGTGCTATAGAAGATGACAACTCGATTGAAATAAAAACTGAAGGCAGCACTAACCCCGTGAAGTGAAATGATTGACACTGCATATAATCGAATGAGTGGTCGCCCTCACAGCTAGACCAAGAGATGTAATATTAATTGGAACTTAAATTGGCTCAAGAACAGCAGTAAAAGTGTAAAAATACCTTGCTATAAGACTTAGAGGTCATTTTGAGCAGCTTCGAAGTCAAATATTTGCACAGCAATTTGATTATTGTTGAGAAATTCTAAAGGCAGCAATAAGAAAAAAGTTTATAAAGAGCTGAGTTCTTATTAAAGACCGCGTCCAGTGTATTTCTTTAGCAAATAGGGCCACTGTCTTTGCTGCCTTACACGCTGCATTCTGCCATGGGTTTGAAATTTCGTTGCGTCTTGATGTGCGTCTTCATATGCAATCTTAGTTCAGGTAAAAGCAATTATATATTTTACTTTCACAATGCTCGTTAACAGACAAAAATTATGCAGAAGTACAACGAACTACAATGTATTTAATTTTTAAAAACTTTAATCACTGTACCAGGACGGGAGTTAGCAGATTGGTAGCAACACTGGATAATAGAACAGAGGGTCGCAGGTTCGATACCCGCATGAGCCATAAGGTCGACCCAGTCTTACCCGTTAGAGGGCGATGGCAAAACGTTGAGCAGCGTTAAGCTGCGAGGTAAAACATGGGTCTGGGAAAGTAATGGCAACCTTTCTCAGATTAATGGCTTATACCACCTACGTCGCTGATTGCCCAGGCCGGAGATAAGCGCCTGAACCAACGCTCGGACTCGTGTACTAGACCTACTTTTACCTAGTCCCTGTAGGCCTAAGCAAAATATTCATTATAATGAACCATTCTTTGCTATTATAATTCACGCAATATCTGGGGTGCAGCTTCGAATGTAAATATATATCATCATCATCATCATAGTTGCTTTCTGCCAGCTCATTAGCGGCAATAGCTAGACACAAAACTTTTCTATTTATCTTTTTCCGTTGTTAATCTCATTCCATCTATTATTGTCATTTGATATCTTTCGAAGTCTTCTTTGATGTTATCCATCCACTTTTTCCTGGGTCTTCCTCTTCCTCTTTTTCCTTCTTTGTATGTGTAGAGTGCTTTATATGGGAGTCTGTTGCTGTTCATTCTATTTACATGCCCATACCATCTAAGTCTTCTTCTTCTGATTTTATCTATTATTGTCTCTTTCATTCCCAGTCTTTTCCTGATGTCTTCATTTCTTATTCTTTGTAATTTACTTACTCCCAATATCTTTCTCAAACAACTCATTTCTGCCACCAATAGTCTGTTTTCATCTGCTCTTTTTAATATCCACGTTTCTGATCCATAAAGCATTTGTGGAACAATGATAGTGTTGTATATTTGAATTTTTGTGTTGATCTTTATTTCTTTAGCATTCCAAATATGTCTAAGTCTTCCCATTGTCTGTAATCCTTTTGCTGCTCTCTTTTTAATATCTTGTTCGTGTCTTCCATCGCTTGATATTTCTCCTCCCACATATGTAAACTTTTTTACTTGTTCGATGTTATTTCCTTCTACTGATATGTGTATCAGGGTCCTGACCAGTGCACGGTGAATAAATATATATACTGTATATATATATATACTGTATATATACTGTATATATATAATCAAATTATGGGCTTGTGGTGTTTCATGAGCCAACTACCAGGCCCCACTTCCGGTCAACTGAACAAGCAGTCCACCTGGGACCGTCCGCTCATCCAAAAGAACATTGGCAACCTATCCCAAGCCCACCCAGGACTATATCACCAAGCCCGACTCAGAGCCGTCTCGGCATGCCACGCCAGCGATTGGCTTCACGCGCTGCCCATCTCCTCTTGTGGCTTGCGAATGGATGACGAAACCATCAGAGTCATCATTGGCTTTCGCCTGGGCGCCAACATATGCGAGAAGCATCTCTGCCCCTGTGGTGCCCAAGTGCTGGAAGACGGCTCGCATGGACACTATCCTGTCCCCTGGGCCCAGGTCGTACCACTCGCCATGCTACGTTGAACGATCTGGTACAGCGGGCTTTGGTTAGAGCGGGGGTCCCTTCCATCAAGGAACCGCCTGGTCTTTGCAGATCCGACGGAAGAAGACCAGACGGTATGACCTTGATCCCGTGGCAAGCTGGACGCAGCCTGGTATATAGGATGCAACCGTGGCGGACACAGTCGTCGCCACCTACTTACCATCCACTTCTCTTGCAGCAGGAGCCGCCGCTGAAGCCGCTGCTGTCAGAAAACAGCAAAATATCAAAGCCTGACCAGTGGCGTAGCTAGGATTTTTAGGTCCTAATGCAAAAATTATTAATGGGCCCCTTCAACTTAAAAAGCAGTATCATTAGTTTCATCGCTTTTCCTAACAAAAAAGTCGAGTTTCGGCAATTTCGTTAATTCATCTTCTTTTGTCTTTTAGGCTTTCGTTTCGGTGACCCGCTCATTGCATTTGATTTCTTTGCTCCATCCATAATTAAATTACGTTAATTATTACTGCTGGAAGTAATCATACAAATAGCACTAAAGGACAGTGACGCAGGGGTGAGGATTAGCGGAAAACTGTTAAATAACCTGCGTTTCGCAGATGACATAGACCTTATGGCAGAGACAGAAGATGGACTGCAAGAACTAACAGATAAAATAAACAACAGCAGTAAGAGATTTGGACTAATAATCAATAATGAAAAAACTAAGGTAATGACAATAGGAAAACAGAGAAAACGTGTAACATCTTACTCAACAATGAAAGACTAGAGCCAGTCAAGAAATTCTCGTATCTTGGAGGGGTAGTAACAGAAGATGGAAATTGCAAGAAATATATAAAGAAAAGAATTGGTCTAGCAGCCGCGCAATTGGGAAATTAAATACAATTTGGACATCAACAGTGTTAGCCATAGACACAAAAACTATGGTATACAAGATAATGATATTGCCGATATTAATGTATGGATCTGAATGCTGGAAGATGAAGAAAGAAGATGAATGAAAGATACTTACCTTTGAAATGGCATGTTTAAGAAGAATGCTAGGAATCACAAGAAGATGTAAGATCAGGAATGAAGAAATCAGAGAAACAACGAATATGACGGACACGGCAATAGACAAAATCCGAAGGAGAAGACTATGTAGTGGTTTGGACATGTGACAAGAATGGGAGAAGAAAGACTGCCTCTGAGGAGAGCTCTGCACTGTTATATTGAGGGAAAGAGAAGTAGAGGAAGGCAAGCTAAGAGATGGATAGATAATATAAAAGATGTCGGAAAACAAAATCTGAACTTAGAAGAAACAACACACATGGCAAGAGACAGGAAGACCTGGTCATCTCGTATCAAACGCATCGTCATCATAGATGATGGAAGAAAAAGAAGAAAAATTATTACAGTTAATATTTTTTATTTAAAACACATTTTGCAAATTTTAACAATTAATAATAACGCATCGTCTGTCACCGGATTTCGGAAACTGAAAACTGTAAAACGGCTTTGTTTTTGTAGCGCTGTCATATTTAATGCCTACCATATTTACCTGATTAAGACTGATTTTTAATGTGTTTTTAATTTTTAATTTACTTTTGTTATTATTTACTTTCTTTTTTTTACATTGGCGGTCAAAAAGGGCCCCCAGTTTTTCTGGGCCCTAATGCCTTGCTTATTCTTGCTACATGGTAGCTACGCCGCTGAGCCTGACCCCTATGCACACATTCTTGCCAATCGCACTTGAGACTAGAGCTGGGTCGATTACGATTATTTTTTCCGATTACGATTACGATTATTTTCGATTATTTTTCACGATTACGATTTCGATTACGATTACGGTTTTTTAAATAATCGCGATTTCGATTTCGATTATTTCACAGTACCTTTAGAAACTGGCTTTCCCGCCATATTTTACAGTATTCGGCAATCCTCTGTGTATCGATGTTCAGTTGGTCTTCAACAGGGATATTCTACACCCCTAACAACCTCCAACAACCCAAATTTGAGGTCGACACCCCCTAAAATTTGGTGATGTGACAATGATATGCATACAGAATGCATATTGATTTATTTATTTATTGACAATTTATATAGCGCAGTAGGCAAGGCTAAGGCCTACAACAAGAGCGCTTAACACAGTTCATATCCAATATTAAATAAATGTTTCTTCAAATTTCTAATGAAAAGTCCAGCTGAGACTGCTCCAGTCACATTGTCTGGAAGAGAGTTCCACAGGGCGGGATTCCCCCGCGCGAATGATCTTTCCCCAAACTTAGGGGTTTTGGACGGGGGAGGGACCAACAACTGCACTCTCCGACTGGACCTAAGAACCGATCTCCTCTCGATCACAGTCGATCTTCGTACAAGCACAGTTAGGTAATCAGGACAGAGTGGATCGTGTAAAGCCCGAAACGTAAGCCAACAGCGCTTGTAGACAATGCGCTGTGGAACGTACACGGATCCAGTGGAGTCGATCTCTAAGGAGAGGAGTGATTAGCCCTGAACACCCCCAAACAGGCCCATTCAGAGAGGGGCTAGGATGGCCATTCGGCCCGGGCATCCATCATTTTGGGGGCCTCCCTTTGTTTCCTTGTCTAGAATTCTGGGAGAGCTAGAAAGCTAGATAGCTACTACTAGAAGGGGCCTCAAAATTTGGTGATGACCTTTTTGCTTGTTGATAATTTTGGGAAAGCTAGGAAGGTATTCTGCGTTCCTCAAAATTGGTGATTACCTTTTTTCGCTTGTCAAAATTTTAATTGTTGGGAAGGCTAGGAGAGGCCTCGAAATTCCAACTGGCCTGGACCTCCTTCAGCCTCTGAAGAGGCCTGCCCCAAATGGAGAAATAGACCCCACAACTTTATCCTCGGATGACTTTTTTTGCTTGTCAGACTTTTTGTGAGTCTCTATAACGTTTTTTTTGCTTGTCAGCCTTTTTCGGTAGAGACTTCCAAATTTCGACACTCCCAGATTTTCCCGACACCCCAAATTCACAATCCTACAATCCTAGAAATAAACACACCCCAGATTTTCCCGACACCCCACCCCAATTCACAATCCTAGAAATAACCCTGGTCTTCAATCTCCTTAAAGGATCGAGCCTGGGTGGCAAGACCGATATCGTCAGCGTATCCAAACTTCCTACTAATGGTATCAGGTAGGTTTAAGTCGTTTGTAGGCCCATAGGCCTACAAATTGAATAACGTGGGGCTAGAACTGGACCCTATGGTAGACCGTTTCGTCGACGTCTCCTGCAGGAGCTGACATCTCCCAAGTGAACTCAGAACCGTCTGTCAGAGATGAGTAATTCCACAAGTTGACAGTACCAGGGTGGCAAGTTGAGCGAGAGTTTGTACATTAAACCCACCTGACACACCGTATCGAAAGCTGCTGTCAAACCCAGAAAGATGGTACCTGTCTTTAGACGCTGTTGAATCCATTTTCAATGAAAATCTTATAATCAACGGTAAATTGATCTTTCTTTGAATCGGAAATATTGTATAATATCACTTACGGGAATAATCGAAAATTAATCGCGATTTCGATTATTTTTTCGACGATTATCGATTATTTCGATTTATTTAATAATCGTGTCGATTTCGATTACGATTTTTTCAAAAATCGCGATTTCGATTTCGATTTCGATTAATCGACCCACCCCTACTTGAGACGCTCGGTCCCATAAATCAAGACGCCCTTTGTTTTTTCAACGAGCTTGGACGTCGTCTTGCTCAGCAATCCGGAGACACGAGAGAAGGAAGTTTCCTCTTCCAACGATTGTCTGTCACTCTGCAACGATTTAACGCCATTGCTTTTCGAGGAACTTTTCCAGACCTCGAACCGGACGAGAGTTAGCCACACAATTTCTTTCCCGAAACTTTTTTTCATTAGTCCTTCGGGAATGATCGGGAATGAAGTACCGAGAACGAACACACACACACACACACACACACACACACACACACACACACACACACACACACACACACACATATATATATATATATATATATTAAGTAAAGCGAAAACGTGTCGTATACTTATAGAAATTCTCTTATAAAATGTAGCTCGATATATATATTTTGAGCTTTCGGTAGGTCTATAGCAGCGGTTCCCAAACTGTGGTCCGCGGACCAAACGGCTCCGAGGCGGATATGGCGGGGGTCCGCGAGAGCCTCCCGAAATATTCAGTAACACTTCATAGTTTTAACTCTAACAGTCTGTGTTTTCAAATTATGTGTGCCGGTCAAGTCACCAATAGCAATAATAATTAATATAAATCATAAGACCTAATATACTAGAGCTACGTAATGATATCTAGATATAGGCCTATAGTAACACCGCCAGCCGGAGTGTATAACTATAATATAAGCAGGGAAAGTCCAAGGAGGCCTCGCGAGAGCGTGCGAGAGGGCCCAGCAGACGACATCAGTTTATTTGATTGAAGGTCCTTATTGAGAACAATATTTCTAACAGATTTTGTTTCATCAAAGAAATATTTCGCTCCGCACTGTGCTTAGTCGGTTACCAGCCGCCTGGCCTTGGAAAATATAGAAGAAATGAAAGGCGTGTCAGTACTTTCTTTTCATATCATTCAGACAACAAATTGTCCTGACCGCCACCCAATGTTTATTCTAGGCCTTCTTAGGGGGATTCCCCCCCCAAGTTTGCAAATTCCCCTCCCCACATTTTTTAGATGTTGGCTGGGGGAATGGAAATCCCCCCAAACGTGTGGAAACTCAAACCTTATCCCCCCAAACATTTCAAATTCCCCCTAATGTCAAGGGGCTAGAATAAACACTGCCGCCACCAGACCAACTAGAGCTGCATCTGCCAATCATAAGCACATACCACCAGACCTCAGAAACAGCGCCTCTCTGTCTACGACAAAACCCCTAACGAGAAAAGAGGTCGTCGCTTATGAATTTCGCTAACCCAAAACCCGATTTTGGCGCCACTCCCACCTCGGCACTGGAGGGCTGCTGCCACCCCGCCCCTTGCTACGCCACTGTGCGCAGCATCACTCAGTATTCAGAGTTGTAGAGTTTAGGCCATAATGGCGAACAGAAGAAATGAAAAAAATGTAAAACTATCAGTAAATACGTCAAAACCACAAATAAAATCTTCGTGTGATTTTAGGCTTTAAGCAATTAAATATAAGTGAACAATACTGAAAACGATACAGTCTTGTCGCTGAAAGTGACTTGCGTGTGTGTTTGTCAAAATACAATCAAGAATTGACGGTTTGTGAAAAAAGCAAGCACCTTCATCTCATTAGCAATAGGCCTAATTATATTTGATGTAATGTGACGAATTAGCTGATTATGAAAAAATAAGTGTGTTCAATCTATCAGTAGTCTAATGTAACAACATTTATTCAGTGTTTAATTGTATTTTATGAGTGTCCGCATCATAATATGCCGTCTTAGGGAAAGCGCCGATAGCCAACTGGTGCTTCGGGAACAGCCTGTCCGTTATTTTAATTAAATATTAACTGTAATGTTTATTAGTTTAATATTGTGGTCCGTGAGATAAACTAGGAACAAAGTAAGGGTCCGCACTCCGCAAGTAAGAGGTATTGTTATCTTGCAAGAATTTCAAGACTGGAAACTCATACAAGTAGTTATGTTTATCTGCTGTCTCAAGAAGTGCAGTGATTGGATGTGGCTGAATGCATTTAAATCCAGCAGTTTGGAAACTTCTGGTCTATAGCGTTTGCGGTAGTCAGGATTTTTGTGAAAACTTCCAACGGGAATCGCTCGTCAGAAATAATTATTCTGATTCGGCGTCACCGCAAGCTATAAGCCTATGCCACAAAATGTAAATGTAAAATTCAAATTGTTGCAGTTACTTAGCGCCTTGATAATAATGAAATATGCCTACTTTATGCTGATTAGCGAAGTTGGGCAGAAAGCCATAGCCAAAAAATCATATATTAGTCAGGACCCTGTCATTGGACAAGATGCTATTGCTAGATTGGACAAAATGCTAGAGCATTTACATAACATCGAAGATTTCCAGTGTCTAACGGGGAGCAAAGATACGATCGATTCTTTACATTAGCGAACTATAGCCGCACAAAAGGCCACAAATGCAGTGTTCTAGCAGAAGGCGGGACAAAGATAGAAAATTTTTAGTGTAAGGTTGGTTGATAAATGGAACAGTTTGGACGAAGAGGCATTAGCAGCTAAAATAATAACCGGATTCAATAGTTATCTGGGAAACCCATGTTATCAAATGTAGAGAGTTATTAAAGCTGTTTCACACAGGCTAAGGGGCTGTCCATTAATTATGTCAACAATTTTTGGGCAATTTTTGACCCCCTCTCTCTTGTCAACAACTGCCAACTTTTAGTGACCCCTATAATTATGTCAAAAACTTTTGAGTTTTGACCCCCTCCCTACTTAGACCAGTGACGGGTCCCCTAAAAAGTTTAGAAGGTTATTATTTTTGCAGCGATGAGACCTTTCCCCTTTCTTTTGTTCATCAAGTGTCATAATGTGGTGGTGATGACATTTTTCCTTGTTTGTCAGGCTTTTTTCGTTGTAATAAATAGTATTCCATGAAATGTCCTATTTTTATCATTTGCACAAAATTAAATTGTTGACGTCAACTTCTCTTGACCCCCTTCCCCTGTCAACAACTGTCAAACTTTTTCAGACCCCGTCCCCCTAATTTGGCGACGTAATTAATGGACAGCCCCTAACTTAGTCACCTAAATTCAGGCCCAAACCACTTGAAATCACCTTATTATATTCTTATTATCATTGCGCAAATGCAAAATGTTTTAAAATCATCAGTGAACACACGTGTGCCATTTTTTTCTTGAACTATTAACGCTTCGTTAGCACCAATGATTGCGCCAGTGTTTATTCTAGGCCTTCTCTGGGGGGATTTCCCCCCCAAGTTTAAAAATTCCCCCTCCCCAAATATTTTATATGTTGCATAGGGGATGGAAATTCCCTCCCCAAAGTGTGACGACGGGGAGGGGGCTTATTTTTGTGGAGAGGACAAAAATGTATGGATGACAATTTTTAGTTTGCCAGGGCATTTGAGAAGAGGAAGAGTAAAAATATTAGGAAGTGTGGAAGGATGACCTTTTTTTTGCTCGTCATCACATTTTTAAAGGAGATAACCTTTTTACTCGTCGCCAAAATTTAAAAGGACGAATAAGAGGAAGATAACCTTTTATGCTTGTCAAGGTTTTGGAGACTTAGACCATGCCCCCAAACATTTCAAACTCCCCCGATGTCAAGGTGGCTAGAATAAACACTGGATTGCGCTCTGCACTTCCTCAAACACGTAATGCATAGGCCTAAAATCTAATTAATTATTATTTTGCCAATGCAATCTGTGTTTTATTTAATTCAACATAAAACACGCATGTGTCATTTTCTCTCATGGAATCAAAGCTTCTGTCTCATTGAACTGTGTTCTGTTTTGCTTACTGCGAAAATTTCCTAACCGTGTCTTAATAATAGAATATGTCTGAATATCCTGCAACGCTTACATGTACACTAATGTCACTGGAATCAGGGGTGGCGCAGGGTTTTGTTGGCTGGGTGGGTCTAATGCAGTTTACACAACCAGGACCCGGCTCAGACTAACCCTCCCCCAAATCAAAATTTCTGTGCGGATTTGCACGATTTGCTCGGGTGCCCCTGCCCGAGACTGGGTGGGTCCGAACCCGCGGACCAACCTCCCTAGCGCCGCCCATGACTGGAATATATTGCAAAAGAAGTTCACAATCTATGCTATTAGTTCGCCTGAATAGCTTGCCTGAGAGCATAGGTAAATGTGTTACATATTTGCTATCATGAAAAAGAAGTACTTAAACACACTCAGTACTAGCACTAAATGATTCTGATAATTCCAACAAGCCTTTGACATTATAAAACACATTTTTTTAGAATTGAAAGCCGATCCCATTCATCTCACAGCATATCAACGACTGATTGAATTTGCCGTAGACGGGATACCGTCTGCCATCAACGATACCAATTGGTCCCCGAGTGATACGCTTTCCGGAAACATAAGCCAGAACGCTCGTTTGATTGCTATGCGTGCGCAGAACGATGGCATTCGCTCTTGTGGAGGCATTATAGCTTCAACAGAGAGCAACTCTATAATTACCGACAGACAATTCAAATGTGTCACTTCATATTACCCGGGCTGGATGACACTCGGTTACGACGATTCCAAATGGACGCAAGCAATCGAATATGAAGACAACATGGATGGTCGTATTAACTGCTCTCAGAATTATCCCATTATACGCGTAAATCCAAGTGCCAAATGGATATGGCGTGTTAGAGATGTTGATACTGTTGTATACTGCAGAGGATATGCCAGTATGTATGCACAATTCATTTACTCTTTTGCTGTGTCCAGAATTATAACTGCGTATATCTGATAATCCAAGCCTAGGCTACTTAATAGACGAATTATGATTAGATTTTTTAACAAACGCATACGGTGAAATTAATTTTTGATAATTATACACTATGTAACACGATTTTTGTTCCTGGCTTCTAAGTGTTATATTTCAGTTGCCTATGTATAAAGGATCTGCAAACATGGCTATATTCATCATTATATTTGCTTTCATAGGCACAGCTTACAAAAGTTGTTTATTTATACAATGGAAAAGGTGCAGTTTTCTTCTCGAGAAGGAACATTGTGTAATAATTGCAACTAAGCAAAAACAGTCAAAATTACTTTAAAACATTCAGAAATGAGCTGTTTTTCGTGATTTGTGGCTGTACTGTCCATAGCTTTCCCAATGAAGACTTCAGACATAGTCCCCACCACGTGTTTGTTATACCGTCCTTGGTAACGACGTTCAATATCCAGCATATCCTGATGAAAGCGTTCATCTTGCTTATCTGAGTAGGCTCCCATGTTTTCCTTGAATTTGTCAAGATGGGCATGAAGAATATGTACTTTCAAGGACATTTTAATAATGTGATTTTTAAGTGGTTTAGGAGGCAAAGTAAGCCTGTGTGAAAACCACTGATGTAACCATCTGCATTCAATAACCTAGTTTATCTAGATAGCCTTTGAATCCGTTCACTGTTTCAACTGTCACTCCCACCTCGTCCAAACTGTTCCATTTGTCCACAACCCTTGCACTAAAAAAGTTTTTCTTTCTTGGACCAACCCTCTGCTTAAACAATTTGCACTTGTGGCCTCTTGTGCTGCTATAGTGTGCCAATGTAAAGAATCGATCATATGGCACATCTACTTTCCCAGTCATTATTTTGTATGTTTCTATCAAATCCCCTCTCTCTCTTCTCCTTTCTAATGTTGTCAGTCCACAATATTGAAGTCTTTTTCGTAGCTTAAATTATGGCACCCATTGACCATCTTCGTTGCTCGTCTTTGCACTTTTTCTAAAAGTTCTATATCTTTTTTCAAGAATGGATTCCAATGAAGAATGGAGAATGGATTCCATTTTGCATCTAATTTTGGCATGGTTCTTTATGAGAGACTGGTTCATAGTTTTCAACCTTGTGGTTTGCCAAGAAAGCCATACAATACTGCAATGAAACTGTTTCAAGACCCTTTCTCCGTGCTATTCAGCTTCTTGGCGAATACGTCACGCCATGTGATCTTCTTTATCTGTGGTCCGACGAAGATGCCAGCTGCGACTTTTGCCTCCGAAAGCTGTGGAAAAAGATCTAGGAGGTATTTGAAAACTGCGATTGTCCTTGTCTTGACAAATTACTTGATGAGACCTAACTTGATGTTTGAGCATCTTTCGACGGTCTATCAGCGGCTCCCACTTGATGCTGTTCTTACCTGTGGTGAACTTGGTCAGCTGTGGCCAATCCCTTCTACAATAGTGGGCGTCAGACCTCAATGTCCCGGTTGTTCTAGAGGCAAAGAAAAACCAAGGAAATTTTGTGAAACCGCCTTGCAGGTCCATCAGGAATGTCACCATTTGGACCAAATTGAAGTCTCCAATGACGTAACAACCATAGTTGTATACTTCAAGGCACTCAGCAACATCTTGACACTGGTGTAGTCCTCTCTGAGGTGCAGGTGCACAAAGTGAGCCACGGGGAGAGACACGTACTTGTTACCATTATGAAGTAGCATGGCTTTGAGGTTCTTGGATGAACTCTCTATGAATTGGCACCATCAATCAGGTTAAAGATGATTGCTATGGCCTCGAAAAGACCAGTGACATTGCTGCAGAAGCACAGCCCATCTAGCTGACTGAAGAATTTGGAAAAACGTTCGTGACGCTCTCTCTGTTCTGTCACCTGCACACTTTCATCCAACAAGTTCCAGTCCTTGAGTCTAGACATCAGAAGCTCAGCATTGCACTTGGTGAGACTAAGGTCTATGATCAGGTCGTTGAGATCTTTCTGATTAGGGAAGTACGGCTTTCTCACCTCAGCTATTTCTGTGCAATTGCATCCTGGATCTGCAATATCTTCCTCGCTGTCTGCCTTGACGCGCTCCCCTGAAGACAGTTGATCCCTCTCTGTAGGGATGAAAATGGGGAGCTCAGAGCCATAGGTACCGGTGCGATGCAAACGTAGCAGAATGCATTTGCTGGCTGCAAGCAGCCTCTTGATGCCATCTAAATCATTTTTTCTGGTCACTATTCGCTTACTCAGCAACGAGATACACTAGTATGTTGGCTTAAGAAATCTGCACTCTTAAAAGTCTATGATTGCAACTGTAAGCTCCCAGAAAGTGCAACAGGGTTCTAGAAGATTCCAGAAGGTTATAGAAAACTCTGTTCAGATCTAAAAACTTATGGACAGCTTGCAATATTCCAGAATAATAAGTATGTCTGCTCAGCTTTGAATGTGAACCGAGAATGTGTTCTATAATTATACATGAATTTCAAAATATCATTGCCCTGACCCCAAAAGCAAATTCAGTTTAGAACAAAAACTGTTTTCTAGTTAGTTTAGGCATAAGGGACTAGGAAAACAAGATATCAACCCAGGAACAAACAAAAATTTTTTACGTAGTGTTATTATTATTATTATTATTATTATTACTTTATTATTATTATTATTATTATTATTATTATTATTATTATTATTATTATTATTATTATTATTATTATTATTATTATTATTATTATTATTATTATTATTATTATTATTATTATTGGAATTTATTACAACGTACTGATTATTGTGGTAACTCGTCCTATAAGAACTGTGTGAACACATTACAAAAACACAAGAAATCACGTGTAGTTCCTGCGGAATAGCCGGGTTTTAAGTTTCTCTTTGAAGGGTTGAGCGATGGAGAGAGTTGCACAGATGGAGGTAGACAGTTCCACGCTCTCGACGCGGCCACAGGGAACGCGCGATCACCGACAGTTCGAAGGCGCATCCTTGGGACGACCAGTAAGGAGGATCGGGAAGATCTCAGGCGTTGCCGTCCTTCCAAGTCAGCCACACGTACCAGTTCAGTCGCCAGGTATGCAGGGCTGACACTGTTCAGGCATCGGTAGGCTAATAACGCGAGCTTGAAGTGGATTCGTTCTGGCGCTGATAGCCAGTGCAAATCACGAAGCGATGGATAAGGCCTACGTGTTCACCTGGTGGAATATGGCAGATCATACGAGCAGCAGCGTTCAGAACGGACTGAAGACGGTTGAGAAGGCATTTCCGTATTCCGGCGAGGGTAGCATAGCCAAAATCTAATTTGGTCAACACCAGAGTGGAGACCAGTTTTTTTAAGTGCAGTGGCTGACACTGAACGACGACGAATACTTCTAATCAGCCTGAGGGCATTGAAGCATCCAGCCACAGTCTTCGAAACGTGTGTCTTCTTTGATACGGTACTATCCAGGGATAACCCGACGCTCCGCACCAACGATACCGGCTGCACATCAATTCCGTCAATACGTATGCAGGTAGACGGTGTCAAGTGTTTTTGCCTCTCAGCAGCCAACCAAAGGACCTCGGTCTTAGCAGCATTGAGCGGTAGCCTTTGTGACTTCAGCCACTTGGACAACTCTGTCAAGCACAGCGTGATTCTCTGCTGGAGCAGTTCGGCTGTCGCAGGGAAACAGCTCCCGTAGCCCTGTGTGTCGTCTGCATAGAGGTGAGCATGCAATCCAAACCGCTGAACGATGATCACTATGTCAGCGATGTAGAGCACGAAGAGAATAGGTCCTAGGACGGACCCCCTGTGGAATCCCGCGCAATACCTGGCTCAGCGGCGTAGCGGAGTTGGCACAGCGTACGTGCTGTGTGCAATTCGATAGGTAGGAAGAGAACCATTGAAGAACTGAGCCGCCAACTCCGAACAAAGCTTCCATCATACGCAGCAGCGTGCCATGGTCCACTGTGTCAAAGACGGCAGTAAGATCCAGCAGCACGATGACTGCTGCACCCAGTGGCATAGCCAGGATTTCCGGAATGGGGTTTTGGTTTCGATCGTCACCAAACTTTGAAAAAATCTTGACAAGCAAAAAACCTCCTCTAATTTTCTTATTTTTAGGAGCTGACAAGCAAGCAAAAAAAGGTCGTCACCTTCTTGACACCTTTACATTATTACATTTTTTCTATTTTCATTGCGCTTAGAAATTTTTTTGGTCGGCAGCCAGCCAGACAAAGGGTGGGTTTGACGCTGAAAATCTCGTCCGAAAATGAAAAATATGGAAAGCACGTAAAAAAAATTTTCGTCGGCAGCCAAGGGGGTTTTAACCCCCAACCCTTTTGGCTACCAGCCTACGCCACTGGCTAAAATCCCTCTGTCAGGCGCACGGAGAATGTCAGATGTAACTTTCAACACTGCGGTTTCAGTAGAGTGTTAGGTGCGGTATGCAGACTGTAGATCGGAAAGCAGATTGGATGTTGTCAGGTAGCGGATGAGTTGATGAGAAACGAGCCGCTCGAGAAGCTTTGATAATACTGTCAGGTTAGACATCGGCCTGTACGACTTCACACCACACCACTGTAAGATTTGTTATTATGAAATTATGAAATACGAACAGAAGTACAGTATACAACTTGAAATAATATGTAATGGTTTTGTTTTGGAACTAAATACTTGATTGATTGATTGATTGATTGAAGTATAGTCAGTGTAGGGTGACCTCTAGCTGGATATATTTAGAAGATGGATCCTGATCTCAGAGCAGTTCAGGTAAATTAACTTCTGCTTCATATTTGAGTCAATGTTTGTATCAGGAATTGGCGAGACGACTATGTTAACTAGCGCAACGAGTGTCGATCGAATGACAACCAATTCTGTGACAACCAATCCCGTTCCTCCTGTGCTAACTAACGCAACGAATGTCGATCCAATGACGACCAATTCTGTGACAACCAATCCCGTTCCTCCTGTGCTAACTAACGCAACGAATGTCGATCCAATGACGACCAATTCTATGACAACCAATCCCGCTCCTCCTGTATTAACTAACGCAACGAATGTCGATGAAATGACGACCCATCCTATGACAACCAATGCCGCTCCTTCGACGCCAAGTAACGTTCCATGTGCAGAATATCTGTTCATAAATATGGCCGATGGTTCCAGGAGCAGTGATTACGATTCCTCGTACTCGACCATTGCCTTGTGCGACGCATATGCCATAAATAATGGTATGAAATTGAATCTTTAATTCGTTTTTCATAATAACATGAATCTTACAGTACTGTATAAATGCAGTATATCTGTAATACGAAATCGTAATAAATTCATTGAAGACTGTCTGCTCCATCAACGAATTTCTTCCTCTAACAGAGATGTGGTTCTTGCTATACATCAGCTGCCTTAGCTTCCACGTCCTCACTGCGTCACGGTGAGATAAATCCCCGATAGCTGTAATATTTGTACTTTAAAATTCCACGACAAAATATCTGCGCTAATTAAAGTCATAAAACAGAAATAATAATAATTCAAAGCAATTTTATTCAGCCACTACTTTGCGTCTAGTGGCATATCAAACTTTTATTAATGTAATTTTGTACTCTTAGGATTAGTTTTTATTTTAGGTACCTGGTATCGATTTGAACACCTCTCTGGTAGCCGACTGATTAACAAGCCTATTAGCCCTTGGCGTTGTGGAACTGAGGCACCAATTTGGCTTAATGGAGAACACCCCACAGAAGGTATGCTGCTTTAAAAGAATTCATCTTAATTTATTCCTCATAATGATTAAAGTTAGTGTTTTGCTTTGGTATGGTTTGGTATGGTATGGATATGAATAATTGTGTCAACCCGCTGTGATAACTGACCCGTTACCTGTGGTAATGCGACTGATGCGAATGAGTCTAAATCAAGGATACCATCTCTTTTTCTCTTTCTGTTTCTTGCTGGTATTAGTAATTAAGACATGTACACTGTTGTACAATTGCAATTAGCGACAGACAGACCCAAAACTGCAGCCATTCAAACAGCAATTCACCGTTATTGATACCCGATGTATTGCTATATTGTCAAATTATTCAAACTATTATTGCAAACTAGAACTCGAAGGCTCGCTTCGCTCGCGCGAGCTTCGCTCGCATGAGGCTCGCTTCGCTCGCTGCGAGCTTCGCTTCGCTTCGCGTCGCTTCGCTTCGCGTCGCTTCGCGTCGCTTCGCGTCGCTTCGCGTCGCTTCGCTCGAATGAGGCGAGCTTCACTCGCTGCGAGCTTCGCTTTGCTTCGCTCGAGGCAACGAATTTTCCAGAACGACCAATCAGAACGCTCACCCAGCCAACCAATCAGAACGCTCGAAGGTAACAGACATACAGACCAAGGATCTTAATATTATAGATTATTAATAATACCTGTTTTATTGCTATATTGTCAAATCTACTGCCAATGCTCGTTCAGTATGTCTGGCGGTATTGAACTATGTAAACATTGCAGTGATAAATTTAACATTGCTAAGATTTTGAGATATATTAAGTAACATATTTCTCGTGTTAGACGCCATGGAGAAAACAGTTACAGCGTGTGCGACGTATGATTCCAACCGCATTTGTCAGTGGAGTGGATCTGTGCGCATTCGACTGTGCAACATGTTCGGTGAGACGTTCTACGTTTACCTGTTACCTGTACCTCCAGGATGCCCATTGTCGTACTGCGTTGACGCCGCTAGCCGAAGAAACTGCACTGCACCTGAGATCTGGATTACTGGCGAACACAGATGTGGCGGTTTGTACCACAATAATTGTTCGTTATAAACTGCAAAACATTATCCTACTGGTAATGATTATTTTGGGAATTTAAAACATATACTAACAAACAGACATTTAACAATGAAAACAAGAATTAGGGTTCTGGAATGCTATGTTTGGTCAGTCATGTTATATGGTGCGGAAACGTGGACTATCTCCAAAGTCATGAAGAAAAAGCTTCAAGCTGCATAGATGTGGTTCTTAAGAAAAATGTTGAAAATATCTTGGACTGAAAAGAAAACAAATGAATTAGTACTCAAAATGGCAGGTACACAAGTAAAATTGCTCTCTACAATACGTAAAAGACAACTTCAATTTTTTGGACATATAATGAGGAAGAAAGGTATAGAAAACCCGGTAACTACTGGAAAAGTCGAAGGCAAAAGATCAAGAGGAAGACAAAGAATGACGTATATCAGCAGTTTACTGACTGATGTCAAGGGGTAACTACAGAATTAGAACTCATACAAGCAACACACAACAGAGATAAATGGAAGTCAATAGTCGTCAACGTAGAAATACACGACACCTGAAGAAGAAGAAGAGAAGAAGAAGAAGAAGAAGAAGAATGATTATTGATTAAGCCGCATATTTTTAACAGAGATGTAGTACTTGGTACTTGTACTTGTACTCGAGTTGTACTCGAGTACAAATTTTTAGTACTTGTACTTGTACTTGTACTCGGAGGCCAGGTACTTGTACTTGTACTTGTACTCGGAGTTTTTGGAATGCAAGTACTTGTACTTGTACTTGTACTCGGAGGCCAGGTACTTGTACTTGTACTTGAAGCATTGTGTACTTGCTACATCTCTGGTTACATGTACTTCAAGGATACCAGTAATGATGTTCATTTGATGACAAGCACATCCTCACAGATAGCCAAGTACCTGGAACTCAACAATATGTATGATGAAGCCACTGATACCATTGTATTTTGGAACAGTGAAGTTAATAGAAAGGAGTTCAACAGGCTGTATAATGCAGCCATTAGAGCCCTTAGTGTGCCTGATTCTAGTGCACCAATTCAACGCGTATTTAGCCAAGCTGGCTTGATCGCGAGACCGCATAGGGCTAAGATGACCGATGCAAGACTATCATCTCTAATTTTTAAGTGCCACTGTGATGATATTTAGATGCTAATAGTGTCAATTTTATTCGTGGCCGGACAAAATGTCCGAAGACAAAATGTCACGGACAAAATGTCACGGTTTAGGGTTAGTGTTAGGGTTAGAGTTAGGATGACATTTTGTCCGCTGACTTTTTTCCGCTGACATTTTGTCCCCATGACATTTTGTCCGTGACATTTTTTCGTGGCATTTTGTCCTCGGACATTTGCTCTAGCACCATTTTATTGAATAACCATGACAAACAGCTACCCGTTAATAAAGTGTAGGCCTACTTGCTGTTTGTATTTGGCTATGAGGATCGGTACTTGTACTTGAGGCTTTGCTACTTATACTTGTACTCGCAGTCTTATGGATTAGTTACCACAGTAATCTTCAGTACTTGTACTTGTACTTGTACTTGGAGGCCAGGTACTTGTACTTGTACTTGTACTCGGAGTTTTTGGAATGCAAGTACTTGTACTTGTACTTGTACTCGGAGGCCAGGTACTTGTACTTGTACTTGAAGCATTGTGTACTTGCTACATCTCTGATTTTTAATAGCAGAATCTATTTTAATAAAATATTCGTGAACTCCTAAAAACAAAAGCAAAGTTTGCAATTGTTGGGCCTATTGTTATCCAATCACAATTTTTGAATAGTACGAATGATTTTGAATGCCTAGAGCAGCCTTGTACAGTATGCAAAAAATGTGATTAACTGTATAGTACCCGCAACAGTATCCACGACTACGCCTGCCATACCCACAGCGACAGCATTTGCGCCATCTACGACGTTTAGTCCAGACGGTTGGAGTAATTGGGAACATTGGTCGCAGTGTTCGAGCACATGTGACTATGGCCTTCAAACTCGTCGGCGGATTTGCGAACAGTCACGTCTACCTTGTAAAGGCCCATCAACCATGAGTCAGCCATGCAAACAGACTTGTCCAAGTAATGGTAAGTCCAAGTAATGGCCAGTGCCAGATTCAACTGTTAAAAATTCAGTGATATTCAAATTCTTGTAGGCCTAACTGTGCTAATTCCTGTATGGCGGTTCGCGAGTCTGGGGCGTAGCGAAGATGAAAGAAGGATAACCTTTTTGTTGTGTATTCAGATAATCTATCAGCTGTTGAATATCTTTAATTTTTAAGTGACAGAAACACGAGAACAGAATGAAGGAATTGTACTAATTCTGGGATCATCGGATAAAGGAAAAGATACACTATCACTGGTAAAATCTAAGTTAAGAAATAATCTGATAACAACATTTGCAACATTTTAATTTTAATAATAAGACACAACTTCAGTTTAATTCAGTTGTTCATTTAGAGACAATATTAAAAAAATTGATTCGTGCATAATGGGCAGATATAAATGCATAGCCACAATAGTTCGAAATGATTCCTATAATCTATTATAATTATGAAGACTAGAGCATTCAAAAGCTAGCATAATCATTCGGATATCAAATAAATTTGAGGTAGCTCAGAATATTCATTATTTTGATGCTATAACTAGTATACATTAAACATTTATCTATTTACTTTGAAGGTAATTCTGAACCAAGACATCATTTACGAACAGCTGAGGGTCAGTTTGAATAGAATCTGCTCGCAAAATGCTTCACTTTGCTGTGGTTCCAACTACGCAGGGTATCTTTTTTGAATATTAGATTACAACCAAATGTAATTAATACTATAATACAGTGTATACACTGTATATCCTCTGTGGTTTATGTTCTTTCAAACAATAAAATGATCATTCGTTCATTCAACACAACCAAAGGAAAAGTGCTGAAGACTCCAACTCTTCTTGCTTCGCCATATTATGACGTTTGACAGGCTAAACATGGCGTCACCTGAGAGCTCCAAACTAGCAAGAGAAAACATAGTAATGTACATTTTAGATACTTCAAAAGGCTCATTTTGGACCGGAATCGTTTGCGTTATAGTAAAGAAAACAGTTAATAAATTGCGCGTGACAGGAATTTTGGCTTAAATGACTGGCCACCAAAAGTCACAATATAAGAAACATAGAAGTTTTAACATCTTTTCATAGATGTGCCATTTGTGAATACTAGGCGACAGGTCATAATTAGACCATAGGTTATGCAAAGCTAATATGGCGACACGAGGGTGCTTACTATTATTAGTTCTAATCTTATCACTCAAGATGGCGTCCGCCCGATGTCGTTCTAACTCGGGTTATTGCTAGGACACACTAGGTTTGCTCGTCTCACCTTTTGGGATGAGAATAGACTTCAGAATTGTCCACATGCAGCATCTTTATCTTAATAACTACGTCTTAAAGTCAATCAGCACCTACTGGTGGCGGTCTAGCCAGAGCCATAGCTAGGGGGCGGAGGACAAGCTGCCCCGGGCGCCGACCGTTGGAGGGCGCATTTTGGATGTAAAAAAAATAAAATGTAGCTCTGTGGAAAAAATAAAAGAAGGGAAAAGGGCATCAGACCGAAAAATGGACAAGTAAACTGTATGACGACTAAAAAAAGGTCGTCACCGAAATTTAGGGCGCAAATTATGAATCTTGCCCCGGGCGCCGAAAACCCTAGCTACGGTTCTGGTTCTAGCTAATTTCAAGGACCCAACTTGAAATGCTCTACTTACGGTGCTCTATCCTTCCTAATTTCATAGGTACCCGTGAGGTGCTGTCACGATGCTCTTAACTTCCCAAACTCAAAGGTGCCCGAAAGGTGTTGTCTATATTTATCGCTCTCCTTCACAGTGCTCTCCTCCAAACGCGCCTTAGATTTTATCATACAGTTACAAACGACTATAGTACAGTTCAACTACTTTATGGCATTCTGTCTATGTATCTAATTAGTGATTTTTCTCAAAAGATTATCTGTAATCTGATTGATCGCTATGTTCATGCATTGACATTTTCAATTTCTAGGAATGCCATACGCGAAGCTGAATTTGTCATCTTGGGGGACGTTTATCAAGTTCCAGGCAGTTTGCATAATGTATCAGACAGAAATGTATCGTGAGTATCTTCTCATAATTAAATATAATCTTCTCATAATTAAATATACAATACAGTAGAACATAGTAGTTTCATTAACATTAAAGCCGTCGTTTTGTCACCGCGACGGTCCAGGAGTGTTTTCGTCTGAAATATAAGTATATGCGGAATCTAATCTATTGAGCAAAATGACCATAACGATAGGTTTGGGACCGTCCATACTTCATAAAGAAATCTCAGTTCTTGACTTTTGAATTTCAGCATGCAGATCGTCGCAGTTGTTGGCGAGAACGTCGAAAAAACTTTATGCAGAAGCAATTCACAGTCAATTGCATCACGAAGAAAGAGAGCTGTCAGCAAGCGTTTCCTCTCATTTGCGACTTTGCTATCGGCCATAGTAGATGCCGCAAAAAGCATTTTAACGGTGAGCAGTCGTTTTTTATTCGTGAAGCACTTATTAATTACAAATTGATATAAAATTTCCTGTAATCGCCCACATGTGTTGCTCTATTCATATCTCAAATTAATTATGCATTGTCCTGTTTTCCTAAGCTTGGAGGAATGGTTAGCAGCAATATCCACTACTTGCAAGTATTAACATATAAAATTGATCCAGATAAGCATCAAGACCACTATCATGGATTCATGGTATATCTTAAATGGATCGTTCTATTAAATGCTTGAATAAATGTGCTGGCCATCCTGTCTAAAATTAGTTGACTGTCGCTAACAAAATTCATCACTGTCGATATTATTTCGTTGCACTTTAAAACAGAATACGATCTTAGTTAATTAATTATATTAGCAAGTAATCCTAATCCTAATGCTGTCCTTTGATAAATGCATAATATAATAAAGTTTCTCTATCATGATTGTGCAAATTTCTTTAGCATTTTAATGTGTCTTTAATTTCTTTACCAGCTCTGGATAATTTGCAACGGTCTTAGAATTAGTGCCATTATTTAACGTTAAACAATTAAATAACCTTAAATTATGGCACGATGTATTGAGTCTGTTTTTAAACATGTATCTTAAACTCGAGTTGAATTGTAGTTGGGAATACAAACGAAAACTGCGAAGTTACTTTCTGATACTCTTGTTCTATTTATGATATAGGCCCTAGTATAGTAATATAGAACTGTTTGGTGGTATGTACATTTATCTACTTGCTCTTCAATTTATGATATAGTATTCATAACCTTGTCCTTGATATTGATATCATTCAGTACTAAGAAGCCAATATGATTTTAACCTATACTCTGACTGGTACTTGGTTGATCACATTACGGGCTTTGGCCTTCGATCAACCGTTTTTTTCTCTCTCTCTCTCTCTCTCTCTCTCTCTCTCTCTCAAAACACTAGTTTCACGTCTAATTAAGTCTGTAGCGGTAATACTTTATCAAATTATTACTGCTTAATCTGAATTTCAATTGTCAGATATACTTTTAATCTACTTAATATGACTACCTAATAGAAGTCAATAGACCTCTTTTATACGTCTAACAGTTGTTTCTTGCTGCCAAAGTGTCTATGTATGATGTTGAGAAGAAGAAAATAAACTGAACCTGATTCTGTAGAATACAGGGCTGGACGTTTTGGAAACGCAACGTCCAAAAAATGGTACAGATAGTAGTGACGATTCGACTGGCGGCTGTCCGGTGTCAACCTGCGTAGTACCGTTGGTTATATCTATTTTGGGAATCGTTGGAATCATTTCTGGCACAATTGGTCTTATCGTAAAGCATTGTTGTGGGTAAGACCGTTCGTTCGTAGTCGAGAATTCCTTAGGCAACACAGTTGCCACAGAGGTCTCTTGTTAGTTATGCCTTGAACTTTATTTTACCTGAAACGCATAATTACTTTTACAGCTTTAATATCGTAGAACAATTGCTGCAAAATGCATAAATATAACTAGCATGCATGGTCGTGCTGCAGTGGCGTAGTCAAGGGGGGGTTGTGGGTTAAAACCCCTCTTGGGCGCCGACGGAAACAATTTTTAATATGTTTCCATGCATTTTTAATTTTCGGACGCGGTTTTGAGGTTCAAAACTCCCCTTTGGCCTGCTGATCAAAATTTGTAAGCGCCACAGGCGTGACGACCTTTTTTGCTTGTCAGCATCTGAAAGAAGAATGAAAGTCATAGGATAGATACATAAGATGATCTTTTTTGCTTGTCAAGATTTTTCGAAAGTTGGTTATGGTCAAAAGTCAAAACCAAATCTCCCCTTCCGGAAATCCTGGCTACGCCACTGTCGTGTTGGTCACTCACGGATTAAGTAGCAAACAATATAGCTCATTCCATTTGTATCGGATAAATGACCGAGTCCCTGCGTTTCGGCAAACATGGAGAGAGAGAGAATTTGTACACTGGAGCAATGCCACTCTTTCTTTTCTAAGAAATTACCTCTTATCTGCATTTACTGTAGGCCGTCAATGCTGGAATGCTGCCTAAAGAGAGCCAGTGTACTGCCTGCCATCAAGAAACATGGCTTTGATGCTAGTGACTCTCTCAACTTCCGTCCAATTTCCAATCTTTCTTTTCTCTTAACAATCATTGAAATACTTATTTATCACCAATGCCACACTACCTTAACACTGGAAACCTACTTCCGCCTGTTCAATCTTGATTCAGACGGTTTCACTCAGCTTATATGGCCTAAATCTCATTAGAATCCTATCTTATGTTTACTCTGCGACTGAGCTGTCTGAACTTACCATGCTTGCCTTGTTTTGATTTTTCAAGTGCCTTTGATACAGTTGGCTAGTGTTGTAATAAATACTCCACTGAAAGTATTTAAATACTTTCATAAATACTTGGTTCTCAGGTAGTATTTAAATAGTATTTAAATACCCAAATACCTGGGTAAGTATTTAAATACTGGCAAATAAGGTTTAAATACTTTTTAAAATACTTGATAATGTATTTGACACGATTCGCCACAACCGAATTTTTGTGTAAAGAAATGTTAGTTAAAATTATTTCTAACAATTTCAAAGTAGACCTACTTAACTGTTCAACTGTCTAAAACCATCAGTAAAGAAAATGTAAAAATGAACAGTCTATAAGAAACGTTATAATTATGTGAAAATTGCAATAAATCCAAAGTTTTTAAATTCTTAAGCACATCTAAATATTCTATGGTATTTAAATACTATTTAAATACTTAATTTTGGATGAGTATTTAAATACTTTCTTAAATACTGGACAAAGTATTTAAATAGTATTTAAATACTGAAAGTATTTAAATACTTTACAACACTGCAGTTGGCTATGACAGATTGCTTTCCGCTTGCTAAGTTTGATACGAATGCTCACACGGAAAATTATGCCCCTTTCTCCTACAAGTTCTTAGGTCTGTCTCTTCATCCGCTTCTCATATTTTAAAACTCAAATTCTATATAAATCGTGAAATCAAGCACGCAAATCTAGACATGTGGTGCCTTAAATGGGTAGGGTCTAGTTCAACTGCATATCCAGAACCCCGATATGAGTAAGCTAAATATAGGCCTATGCATTATCTTTTAATATTGAATTTTTACAGAATTTGGCTTGCTATAAATTTCCGTAGGGATGACGATCCTGGAAAGTAAAAGATGGATCGTCTTAGGAACCACAGTCGGCTCAGTGACAGGACATTTGACTTCAAGATTTGACTTCTGCGAATGCTGCCGATCCATATGTTTCTTTGCTTAACGAATTCAGTTTTCTGGATATATTAACCCAACTGTCATTAGAGATTTTATGCAGAAGTATAGTTATTGCTTAATATATTTCATGCTGCTTTCTGGAAGTCGCCATAATAGCTGATTACAGATTCGTAAATTTGGATTTCTAATAATTTTACAGTAAATGAGAGCACCATAACTCTGATGCATTGCTGAATAATTCGAAGTGTTCGCATTTACATTTTGATTATTGCCTTTCTGATCTGTCAGTCGCCGTCAATTACAAGTGTTTCTCTTTTCTCGTAACGTTCTTGTCTTTTTTAAGACAATATATTTGGAATCCATAGAATGCATCCATCAGACACGCAACGTCCGTGCACTGCATATCACCTGCCTCAAAGCCAGTGGCGGCTCCACAGGATGAGCACGGGGGGCCGTGCCCTCTATTGAGTGCCTGCCCCCCGTGGGCCTTCTGTTTTGACCCTATACTTAATACTACATACCTAACAAGAACTGGTTGGCCCCCGTGATTAGAAGTTGCCACCCCAACGGCCCCCACTTGCCAAATCCTGGAGCCGCCACTGCTAAAAGCCTTGCTGCTGGTTTTTGTCAGCAAGTTTTTACAGATCTTTAAAAAACGGCGTTGCAAATCACTTTATGAAACTGTGACTTCAGGGCCGTAAGAAACATGTTTCCAAGAGAAATTTTGTAGCACTGCAGTCAAGCAGTGTTTATTCTAGGCCTTCTCTGGGAGAATCCCCCAAGTTTTAAAATCCCCCCAACATTTTTTTATGTTGGCTGGGGGTGGAAATTTCCCATCCAAAAGTGTGGAGACTCAGACCTTGTCCCCCCAAACATTTCAAAATCCCCCCAATGTCAAGGTGGCTAGAATAAACACTGGCAGTCAAGCAAAAAGAATGACAAGGATTGAACTGAACTAAACACTCACAGATAAGATTTCTCGGAATGATCTTTGGGGTGATCCTTAACCCAAAGATTATGGCAACACAACTCGGGAAATTAGTAACTTCATTGTACGTTCGTGATGAAGTTACGTCGCTATGTGCTGATATGCAGTGTTGGGCAACTAGTTAACTAATTAGTTACTAACTAAAAGTTTAACTAAATTTTTTAGTTATCTTCATAGTTTAATTAAATATAGACAGAAGACAAGAGCGACCCATACTTAGCTCTTTATGAATGAGAAAATAATTTGTGGAGAATTTAAAATATGGAGTCGAAAGGCTAACATGGGACATTGTTCGTAAATAGTTGCTAATGATAATCTCTCGATTAATATTGCGTTATTGTGCAATTTAACGAAGACAATCGAATAATATTGTATTGTAAATCTCGCTGTAAAAACAAGTCAATGTTTCGTGTTCATATTGGAATGCGCCAACTTTTGATCTGTGGGTTTTACCAAACGTGTGATTTCGCAAAACGATTATAGGATTTAGTGACGAAATATCTATTATTAACCTAGACGATTGGAGCACATTCCTAACATGCTAGTAGATTTTAAGTTCTGCAACAATGCATAAATTCTTCTACATAGGTCGCAAATCTGTGTTAAAGAAAAATACTGGATATTGCACATACTGAACTAATAAATATATCACAAATATTTGCTTAGCTTGAAACACGTTGTTATGTTACCTTTGTTGCTAGTTGAAACTTCATAACTTTGGATTCTCAATCTTTACGCACGCAGTATGTAATAATACGCACATGAGCAGTAGCGTGCAGAGGGGGGCGTGTGGCGTGGTGGTCCTGGGCGCACACCAGAGGTGGCATACAAATTGACCCGACGACCTTTTATGTTTGTCAACATTTATTTTACAGTCAAACCCTTAGAAATTATCGATTCCCAGTGGGGGACGTAATAAATTGATTGTGACCCTTTTTGCTCGTTAAAACCCGAGTATCAGCCAGACGATGGTGGCGCCCAAATTGACATTGGTCCCAGGCGCCCACCACTCTTTGCACGCAGCTGCACACAAGAACACACGTGCGCGCGCAAGCGCACACACTTGCTTCTAGGCTTTTATATCCGTTTCCGTGTGTTTTTACTGATTTATTTGCTTATATAGCGCACATTGTTTCAATAGATAATGCAATTGAGCGGCATGACGCAATGGCACTGTAGTTGATGATCTGTGGCGTAGCCAGGGTTTCCTTAAATAGTTTGCGATACCTTGCGATTTCTGCCTGTAATATACTGCGCTCAGTGTTTATTCTAGGCCTTCTCTGGGGGAATTCTCCCCAAGTTGTAAAATCCCCCCCACATTTTTAATATGTTGCATGAGGAGATGGAAATTCCCCCAAAAAGAGTTTCGACGGGAGGCTTTTATTGTTTTGGAGGGGGGAAATGTAAGGATGACAATAGTTTGCTTGGCTGGGCATTCGAGAAGAGTAAAAAATATTAGGGAGATTGGAAGGATGACCTTTTTTTGCTTGTCAGCCAATTTTAAATGGAAGATAACTTTTTTTGCTCATCAAGATTTTTCGAGACTCAGGCCTTCTCCCCCCAAACATTTCAAAATCCCCCCAATGTCAAGGTGGCTAGAATAAACACTGTACTGCGCTAGCATAGCACAACCATTATACACTATACAGTCGTTGCTATTATAAATCATAGTTGTTGTATTCAAGCTCCTAGCGATGATCAAGACATATAGCCTATTTACAATATGGGAACATTTGAACGTATATTTCATATTAGCTATTCTTAACTTACGCGTCACTGCATATGACAAACACTATTCGCAAAGATGTCAACTACCTAGCTCTAGGTCGCACGTGCATGTCATAAATTTTACATATTTTAGTAAAATATGTCACTTCCAGTAGTCTACTTTCTTATGGATAGTCGCCACATGTAGCGTGCTGGTACCGCAGTGGCTGCTTATTCTTAGGTTCTTAGGCGCTTTAAAAGAGATATGCTTTAACTTAGCCGGAATCTGGAAGTACGGACTGACCTCTGGATTTCAACCTCGACTCACCTCGGACAAGATCACGACTATGATTTCTTACCGAAGCGACCATCGACTGGTGCTGATGTACTACTATAATGGCGCTAGAGAAGTTTACTACTACTACTACCACTACTACTACTACTACTGTGACGTCCTCCACCTCCCTCTAACCAATTTCTCTAGTTGGAGGGCAAGGAGCTTCCGACGTCGGCCAAACTCCCCTCGCCAGGACCCGAGTGAGCCTATACCTACTGGGAATTTGACCGCCTATGCCCGTGGTTCGCCTAACTCCTGGAAGGGTTAGGATTTATTGATAGGTCCCTAGCAATTGAATGATTGAATCGATGTGAATAGAGATGAGTAACATGAACACAAGGCTGTATTTAAAATATCTGTAATGCAAACTCACAATAGTAAATAACACAATGAAAATGCAAACAACACGTGGCACAAGCAAGCTATCAATGGTCCTTCCTACAGCGTCTTTTATATGGCACGGACAGAAATAAAATAACGCTATAGCACTCTTGCAATGACATAAAGATGCAACAAACTTTCTATTGCCTAGGACACAGCGTTAATTCTCTGGCCGCCAAGCCGTCAATAAACTTTCTTAATATAATAATGCAATGTCAAACATATCACGCATGAGATGAAATTATAAGATCAAATATAGAAACATAAAAGCTTTTAAACACAAACTAAACAGTTACCTTCCTTATTTCTTAAACTTCACAGTAAGTACATGACAGTGCGACCTTCCCTTCCGTTCGAGCCTTCAATAAGCCTCTGAAGAAATTACTCCAGAGTAAAGCAGGAATTTCCGTTTCACGCTGCACTAGCAAAGCGTGAATTCCCAACCGAAACTCGAATAAGGAGGAAGAAACCAAAGGAGGAAAAAAAAGAGCGTACTCTCAATGTCTCTTTCTTTTATACCCTTCTCTCTCCCTCAGCCTCCCCTCTATTCCTTGAGCAGTGCCCAAGCCGAGCCTCAGTATAGCGTATGCCTGACACCCACTCTCTTTCCCTGCATCCTCCCGTTGTAGCCTGCCTCACCGACTTGGCTGAGAGCAGTCCGGGGGAGTCTCGCAGTAGGTGACTCAGCCACAGCGGCGGTACGCCGCACTACTACTACTACTACTACTACTACTACTACTACTACTACTACTACTATTACACAAACTTAAGGAAATGTTGCATGATGTGAAGGAACTATTGTAACTTTTCGAGATTCAAAAGGCTTTAACCATTCAACCATTCTACCTACCTGTGTTCATAAAAAACATATGTAAAGTTTAAAAAAATAAATCTAAGCAGACAAATGAACGTACCCATGACGATGACGTAATAATGATCCTCTTTATATTTGTTTTTAACGATGACGTAATAATGGACCTCCTCAAATTTGTTGTCTTCATCTATGATGTAATAATGTGTTTTTTTCATTTAGCGTAAAATAATAGCATAGCATATTATAATTAAAACGTCATGACATAATTGATTTATTTAATCGATGGCAGATGAGATATTGATGGCGAATCGTTTTACTTCGCATTTGTTATGACATTTATTAATTCAACATAAAATGATATAATGTGGGATCTGAAAGAAAGCGCAAATCAAACTCTTGAAGTGAGTTAGACAACAAATCTTTACATTGTTTCAACCATTTGGGTTCAACTTCTCTTGAGGAAGGAGATCAAGTTTGAAATATGGGCTAAGCTGTTCTCATATAAACGAGCTAAACTTTAAAGTTTAAAGTATTTCACATTGTCGTACATCTGTGTGATAAACTTTTTTCACATTGAAACTTCAAGTTCAATTCGTTCAGATCAGTGTTTTATCCAGGACTGTTAGGGGAGATCCCCCAAACCTCAAAATCCCCCCAAATGTCAGCACTAACACAAATTTTTAACACAGATTTTCCATTGAACTATGTCTCTTCCCCTCCAGCCATGTCAATTTCCCCCAAAAGGCATGAAGTCTGGATAAAATACTGATTCAGATATCTGTTAAGAAAGCAAAGTTGCATTGAAAAGGAGAATTAGTCAGCAGAGTAGTTGTGTTGTTTTTAATTTCCACGAATGAATCGATTTCACGTCTAAGAATGAAGAAACGTCTCAAAATGTGTCCACTACTCAGCCTTCTAACCTTTGTACGATATAGAAGTTCACCATACTCAGAGTCCATTGCCTGCAAGTACATGTAATGTTGTAAACTGTCTGTGATTCAGTCACCGAGATCGTATAACGTTAATGTTAAAATGTTAATTGGACAATTTATATAGCGCTGTAAAGTAAAAACCACAACGTTGGTTGTTTTAACTTCCACCCTCTTCACTTCTTTGATTTGTAGACTTTTTTGCAGAGCACAAGACATAACATTGGTATAACACCGCGCCCGCTAACAGGTGGCGACGATTCAGCTAACGACTGTCCGATGTCAACCTGCGCCATACCGTTGATTGTGGCCATTCTGGGACTTGCTGTTGCCATTTTGGCTGTAATCCCTCCTGTTCTCAAGTTCTATCGACGGTAAGAACGTTCGTTCAAACCTCAGAATGCTTTAGACCAGTGGTTCCCAACTTTTTGTATGCCATGCCCCACCGAAGTCTTTTAAAATCCGTATGTTCCCTCGTGACATATACAGACAGTAATCACAGAAATTGTATAATCAGAATAAGGGTTAGTTACCTAAACAATGCCTGACAGTAACCCTAACCCAATTCGATAGATAAATATCTAGAAAAGGAACGATTGCACTGAGATACACTGAAGTTGTAAGCGAATTCACTAATTCATTCTCGAATTGCCCCCTTCATATTTGAAACATTGAAATTGCCCAATTCCCCCTAAATAATGAAATTGTCTCCCCGGTGGGGCGTTCGCCCCACTTGGGGAACCACTTCATTAGACCCATCACTGTCATGGTTGTCTTGCGAGGTTTCAAACTCAATAAGTCTTAAGTTTTCTGTCGGTCACACTAAATATTGTGAAGTCAAAAACATTTATTATAGAGGCAAGTAGTCACGCCTTATTGTCTTCGTTAAATACTTGTTAAGTACAAATTGACATAAGCGATCTTCTTGATGAATGACCGGCAGATGAAGCCCCTCAGGTTAGCGGAAGTCCCAACAATGCGAACATTTGCGTTTCCTCCTAATGATCATGCATCTGGCTTTTCCCTTTGCGAAGTTACGCGTCGGGTCAACGTGGTAGGCAGAGTTTACGTTACCTCAGTTACTGGAAGTGTACTGCAGCTGCCACCAGTGGCGGTTCCACCATGTTGATGACTGGGGATGCATCCCCCACCGGGGTTCCGGATGACCTTTTTTGCTTGTCAGCCTAATTTCCGGTTGAGTTTTACAAAAATTCAGTGAAAAATACTGAGAATGGCCTTCATTTTTTCGCTTGTTGGCCTTTTTTGCAAGGCTTATTAACATTTAGTGTTCAAAACACTAACAATGACTTTTTTCTCTCTTTTCTGTTGTTTTTTTCTTCTTCACTTTGCATCTCCCCACCAACTTCCTATAATTTTTTCCATCCTCCACCAAGAATTCATGCAACCGCCACTGGCTGCCACCAGTACTGGTTGTCGCTAATTGGTGTATCATTTATAATCACGCACGAGAAACCCCGCTCACATCCAGCTGACGAGATAGGCAGAATCTGAATTCTACCGAGTGCTGAAACAACCACACTGCCGATTACTTTCACATTGCTCTTCTTGTACTGTCAGAACTGATCCAAGGCTAATGACGGATCTACTTCGCACAGTTCTACAGTACTAGGTAGACTATTGCTCTATCGCCAAATAACGACCTTTCAATTTTATTGCAGTGTTTATCTTTTTATCTTCTCTTAAAAGCAGTGGCGGCTCCAGGATTTGGCAAGTGGAGGGCCGTTGGGGTGGCAATTTCTATTCATGGGGGCAACCATTTGTTGTTTAATGTATGTAGCATTAAGTATAGGGTCCCAACAGGGGGCCACTGGGGGGCCAGGCACTCAATAGGGGCACGGGCCCCCTGGTCCCCGGTGGAGCCGCCACTGCTTAAAAGTCCTAACAAGCAAAAAGGGTCATCATCCATGAAAATATTTTCATAATTTTTGTGATTTATTTTTGGATTAGAAGAAGAAGCGACGCGCGCCGGGAGCAAGAATCGCCATCGCGCACACTTGCTATTGATGCTAATCCTGACACCGCAAAGTATGACTTCATCTTCCATCTCTTCATCCACTTTTCATATAATGGAAACTCAAATTCGGAATAAGGCGTGGTATCAGGCTCGCTAAAGTGGCAGGCGCCTTGAATCAGTGTGGACGAAATACAGGACCACAGTTTGGATGAGCTAGACATCTGATTGCGTTCTCACATTGTATTCAACAGACATTTGCTTGATCTAAATTTTACTTACACGCATAGGGCCAGACACCGCAGAAGACCCCGAGCAGTACGAGAAGTACGATTGTTAAAAAGGATTTGCATTGGAGAAATAGTATAAGAAACAAAGACGTGTGATTTTCACAATCCGACTTGAATACGCTTTCGCAGAGTTTCCGCCTGACCCAGTTCAGGCTACGGCACATCTAAACCCAATAAATTTAATACAATTTCTAGACGTAATTTCAAAGGCATACAGTAGAACATCAGGCGCTTTTCAAGCTCTCTAATTGCCTAATCATATTGCTGAGCAAAAGCAGCTAATCAACAGAAATCTCTGTATGCATGACAATCAAACAGAGATCATCCGAGATTGACGTCGTCAGATTCCGCAGCTGCCAAGCCTGCCATACAAAACCATTACTGGCATTACACAAACTAATTTCAATCGACGAATAAGGCAAAAAATGAAAATGAATAAAGATCGGGTGCTTTTGGAATCTAAACGGAACGCATAATCATCAGTATCTTGGAGTAAATATATCATATTCAGAGGGGTAGCGACGGGGGGCATAACGGTATATATACCCCCAAATCAGTCTACCTTAAAGTTTTTAATGTTTTAAGATTTTAAAAGTTTTTGAAGATTTATACCCCAAATCACATTATATCCCCCAAATCAAATTTCTGGCTACGCCCCTGATCATCTTTGCCACTTACATTACCCGAAGCTTATTATAATTATGATTATATGTTGTTTTATTAATTTTATGAAGCGGAAACGAAAAGGAGATGTCATCAGGATACTGCTCACCTATCAGGTATCAATAGTGCACCTTAAAACACAAAAATTCACCTGATTTTGTCTCTATTAACGTTTTCTACAATTTTGAAAATGATTCAGAGAATGGCAAAATGTTGTTACTTTAGTAGGTTCTACGCACTCAAA
The DNA here is from genome assembly GCA_018105865.1 of Metaphire vulgaris. NCBI lineage: Eukaryota > Metazoa > Annelida > Clitellata > Crassiclitellata > Megascolecidae > Metaphire > Metaphire vulgaris. The sequence continues at coordinate 8,295,155 of CM030866.1, read as the reverse complement.
GGATTTTTTAATGAAACCAGTTATTTCCGGTCAAATGGAATTTGTGAGCTCTAGTGGAAAGATCTGGACTTCTAACAGTCTAACTCAATGTATCTAAGATTTGGAAGTTGGAAATTAATCGAAGAATATTAAATGTCGTGACAAAGGTTTTTAAAAGGGGAATGCTAAGCATCGATGAGTATACATTTCGGATATAGGATAATTACGCAGTCATTGTACATAATGTACAATGTACATGGCGAGAGACATGCAACTGTGGATAGCTGTATCAACATATTTTATTTAGTAAAAATAACAATGGTATGAACATAGGCCCTATGCCTAATGCAATGCCTCATCATCGTCGTCATCATCATCATCATCATCATCATCATCATCATCGTACTTTCTACGAATTCCTTGGCGACAATGCCTAGATACAAAACATTTCTAAGTCCTGCCATCTGTCGTCTCCCTTCTGTGATTTAAATTATTTTTAAGTAGCCTACATATCTTCTCTGATGTTGTCCATCCACTGTTTTCGTAGTCCTTCTCTGCCTCTATTTCCTTCCGTTTGAATGTAGAGTGCTTTATGTGGTAACATCCTTTCATCCATTTTATTGACGTATCCAAACCATGAAAGCCTTTTCCTGCTAATTTTCTTGATATATAATTGTATCATTTCGGTTGAAACGCTGTATGATGTCTTCGTTTCTTATCTTTTGCAACAGGGTTACTCCACGGATTCTCCGTAAGCAGGTCATTTCGGCCATTAGCTGCCTATGTGCCTCTGTTTCATAAAGACTCCAGATTTCTGTACCATACATGGTTTGTGGGAGTACCAAAAATTATGGCAGCATGGTGCAAATTTAGAAAAATGCATACAATCAATATCGGTTTAGGATTAGAACCATGTTTCTGAGCCATGTGTTATAGGGATACACGTTAATTAATTATATACGCTAATCTGATTCGGCAGTAAAATAATTGACTATTTAATTTCTATTAACACGTGCTTATCTCAAATGTTGTTATCCCATTTAAGTCACAGAAGTACTGAGACGCAGACGATCCGAGAGCCTACCACAAGTGATCAGACAGTTGACAAAGATAAAAATATCTCTATTTACGAACACAGAAAGATGAAAATGTCTTCAAACCAAGATTTGCCTGTTGAAAATGATCAGACAAGTGATCAGACTGCTGACAAAGGGAAAAGTATCTACAAATATAGTCTCGGAAAAAAGAAAATATCTTCAAACCAGGAGTTGCCTTCTGATAATGATCTGACCAGTGGTCAGGTTGCTGACAAAGAGAAATGTCTCTACAAATACAGTCTCGCAAAAAGGAAAATATCTTCAAACCAAGAGTTTCCTTTTGAAAATGATCTGACCAGTGGTCAGGCTGCTGACAAAGGGAAAAGTAAACCTAATTGCGACCTCACAAAAAGGAAAATGTCTTCAAACCAAGAGTTGCCTACTGATCAGACTGCAGACAAAGGGAAAAGTAGCTTTATTTACGACCTCATAAGAAAGACAATGTCTTCGAACCCAGTGTTGCCCTCTGAAAATGATCAGACCGCTGACAATGAGAAGTATATATATATATATTTATTTATTTATTTACGTATTTATTTATTTACGAATTCATGATCTGCTTCTCTGCTTCTGAACAGTGGCGGCTCCAGGATTTGGCAAGTGTGGGGGAGGTGGCGTTGGGGTGGCAACTTCTTATCATGGGGGCCAACCATTTGTTGTTAAGTATGTAGTATTAAGTATAGGGTCCCAACATGGGGGCCACTGGGGGGCAGGCAATCAATAGAGAGCACGGGCCCTCCTCCGGGCCCCCTGTGGATTCGCCACTGCTTCTGAATGCAAAGACTTTGAACATCGATGTTAACATGTGCAATTTTGGGCATTCGGACATGAGCATGTAATAACATTAGAAGACAGAGCATCTGTTATTGCAAATAAGGCGTACGACTTGTATGAAATCGAGTGCGCTGATTCCGAATCAGAATTTACAGATTTTCAGTTTACAGATCGAAATTAATTTTATCGAGCGAATGCTTTTAGTGTAATTCACTAAGTTTTAAAGAAAAAAACTAGAGATGAATAGGCGACTGTGCGTTAATTATCTTGACAATTTTGCTACATTTGTGACAAATGCAATACTGGTGGGAAATGGAAGAGATGGCAGTGTAATGTTATCAGGTTACTGAGTTAGGTCAAATCTGAGTTGAATGCACACACATTTATGCATTTATTGCACGTTTATGTACATGTAAATGTACACACAGCAAGACCATAAAAGGTGAAAACGAAAACATAGCGGTTATAAAACAGAGCAGACCATACTGAACCACTCTAAATCCGGCTATTATCACAATGTCTTACTCTATATAGGCCTGAAGAAAATCAATGCGAAATTTATTTGAAATATAGGCCTATATTGGACTTTAGGCCTATTCATCATCGTGATCATGTTCAACCAAGTCGATATCGTCTCCTAGTGTTATCGCGTATGGGTTTCATAGATTCCATCTGTTTATCTCGTGCGTGGTCTTCCTCTTCCCCTACTTCCTTGCATCTTTGAACTTTATTACTAATGCTTAAATTTAATGTTGTTATACTATGTAAGTTACAGAAGTTCGGAGACGCTTAAGAACCGAAAGTCCGCAACAAATGGTCATGCCACCGACAAAGAGAAGTATTCCTCTAATCACAGCATCAGAAAATCGGAAGCGTCTTCAAACCAAGAGTTTTCTGTTGAAAATTACCAGACCACTGACAAGAAGTATGTCTTTATTTACGACTTCAATATCTGTTCATCTGATTCTGACTTTAGTTTGTTAAACATCAATTTCAACGTTTGGAATCTTAGGATCAGAGCCGTAGCCCCACGGGCGCCGAGGTGAGGGGACGCCAAAATTGGGTATTTGGGTAAGTAAACTGTATAATAAAGAAGAAGAAACATGTGCGACGGCCTTTGTTTGCTCGTCGGCACTATGTGAAGAGGGACGCTGTAAAACTTGAGGGGCGCCGAAAACAATGTGACGACCAGCTGTCTGAAGCGACACCGACGATACACTTTGCCCCCCGGTCGCCGGATACCCTAGCTACGGCTCTGCTTAGGATACTGTGAATATAAGCTTCTTCTTTCTTTTCTTTCCTTCCGGGGTTCCCTATTGGTGGTTGGACGATGGGTCTGAATGAGTTCCTTTCACTTCTGTCTCGTTCTTGCTGCCTCTCTCTCTCTCTCTCTCTCTCTCTCTCTCTCTCTCTCTCTCTCTCTCTCTCTCTCTCTTGTTGCCCCAGTCATTTACATGTAGATGAAGTTCATTTGCAAATGAGTTTCATCCAAGTGAATATAAGCATATGACAATAAACAACACCACTGAGCAAGTTCTTTTGTGTTACATGCCTTATATCTCCATCATTGGCATATTCTTTTATTAAGGGTGGAGTTAACCTCTATTTATGCCTATGTCATTATATCACAGCGATGATCACAACAGCTCCACTCCAGTCACAGATCATAAAGACAGCTCAACTCAAGCCACTGCAGACACAATAGCAAATACTTCAGGTCTAAATATCAACTTTACCAACTGAAAGGTGCGTTCTACAGTTAAGCATATATTCATCTACTTCTTATTGTACATAAATATTTAGCAAATTTGTAAATAATTTCAAAATTATCGGGAATTAAAAGGTAAAGGTACAGTGTAGTTCCATACTCGAACGAGCGTAAGGTCAGGCGCTGATCTCCGTGTATTAGACCAGCAACGACGCAGGTGGCTTGCGACATTAATCTAGAATAGTTTGCCATTGCTTTCTCTAGACCCGCGTTTAACCTTAATAGCTCAACGCTGCTACCAATGTATCGACGCCTAAGTGACAAACGACTTGGTTCGTCGCCAGCACCAGGACTAGATCGTAGAATGGTAACCCATTTAAGAAATGACCGCGCTTAACGTTGCTTAACTTCGGTGTCCTGAAGGGAACCGGTCATACAACGCCAAGTATACAGTGTATATTCGCTTAATGGATCCTTCAATATTTGTTTACATACAAATATAAAATATGATTAATTATCACCCCACTTTGGTTATTTTACAGTCTTTGTGCTAACAGCATATAAGGGACTGTCCTTGTGCTTACACTGAATCCAGCAATAGGTGGCATATATATCTATTGTCCAGTGTTCGCCTTAAAACCACATTCTAGTGTTACGAAAACACATTCCAGTATTACACGACAGTGAATATTTCAATAGCTACAAACCAATGTCTCTGACAACCAGAAAAGTGTAGTTTTCTACCACAGGAAGCCAAAGTTATACTCATTTCACATAGTAATCGTAGACTAATTAGGCCTATATTTTAAAATGCTTTGGCTTTAGACGCATTCTTTTCGAATAGAAATATTTCATTTTGATATTATTGCTGATTTTAGTAGTAGCTTCAATTTATTAAGATATACGCATAGGCAAACGCGTGGTGTATTTTCAGTGGTCTAAAAGGTCAACGGAGTTCGAGAGTCATGAGCTTCTTATCGTGTGGAAACTGATATTTAGAACGTGGAGTTGAGTCGTTCTAATTTCTCGATTTGTTATCGTATTGGAAGCCACATTAACACTTAAGGCTTGTTAGCAGTGAAACACTTTGATTCTTTTTTAGTTTAATTCATTACAAACACAACTGTCAACTATTGTACATCTGTTAAAGATGAATAAATTACTGATAGCGAATTTTATAATCAAATGTCGACTCAATAGGTAGAAATTTGGAGTGACTTTGGCTGAAGTTAACGCTTTCTTCAGTGTTCATCATGAGGAACTTAATTATATATATATATATATATATATATATATATATATATATATATATATCAATGTGCTTAGTTTTACTCAAATACACATTAATTTTCACGAGAATATACAGTATATACCATATTGGGTCAATTCAATATTTGTATATGCTCTTACACTGTGGGTTTTTGCTTTGTAAATTATTTAACAAAAAGCGAAGTCAAAAATATAGTTGTGATCAAGATTTTTGGGGTTATGGAGTCATAGCCCCTGGCGGCAAGATCAGGCTTTTCTACCAACGAAAGGATAGAAAATGCTACAATAAAGTAAAAAGGTCTTACTGTCCGCAATCAGTGGGAGTGAACCACATTCTAGGCCCGAGAGTCAAACCCATCTATCAATTCGCGGACGGAGTATATATATATATATGCAACGCGGGTTACTCAGTACGGTTTCATCATTATTGTGCCTTCCTTGCTAGCGAGCACTTACGGGCAGGCAATGGTCGCGATCGCGGTTGGTCGCGGACAAATTACATATTTCCCGATAGCGGGTGGTAGCTAATTTAGCCAGATAGTCAACCGAGAAATGACTGATCGAAAATAAACAGAGCTCAAAATGGATACATAAACACACTGAAATAAATGATCCAATGATAGCATTGCGTTCAATTACCATAGATGCTGCTGCTGTTTTGATTGGATTAATTTTAGATATTAATAAAAAGTCAATTAGGCCATGTGACCTGTATCCTGATTCCCTGCCAAAGGGATGTTGTCATAAGGTTGTTCTCTCCTCTGCCGAGTACAGAATTATTACCTACTGCAGGATGTACATTGATAAACTCGCTAAATGGCGGAGACAAAATGGGCGTTATATCTCGTTGTTCATGACACATGAGGCATTATCTGTGAACTTAAGCACATCACAGCTTACTCTGCATGATTAAATACTGTAAATAATCCGGACACGTGAATATGAACTCTTATCTAGAGTTTGCCAGCCCTTAGATAATGTGCTGCATATTCATTATCATCATGTGTCATCTTCATATCTGAAGGTTGACGGTCATGAGTTGTTTCCACTTCGTTCTGTCTTCAACAATTCTTTTTAGTCTTGCGTAGTTCTTTTCCTGTATGTGTTCCTTAACGTCGTTCAGCCAGTCTCTTCTAGGTCTTCCTCTGGCCCTGTTTCCCTCATATCTGCCCTCTAATAGAACTTTTGCTTGTTCTGTGCTTGAACCCCGCATTATGTGCCCGGCATACTGAGTTTTCCTGTTTAGAATTTCTGTCAAGAGTTGCCTCTTTTCTCTAATTTTCTTTAAAACCTCTTCATTTATTGGTGTCCGCCGTTTGAGATAACCCACAACTTGCTGCAAGATTAAAACGTGTCAAAAATTAGACTTCAGGAAAATGTCAGCCCCCACAATTAGAGACGAACGCCATATATTTATGCCTGTTAATCGCGAGATAAAGTTCATATGCCAGGGCAATGTTGCAAGACGATGCTTTAACGGAATTGGACAGCTTCAGTCTGAAACTAAAAAGACTCGTTGGAAATCTCTAGGTAAGATTTGAATCATGTTTGATAAAGGCTTTGGTCCATTTTGTTTTAAAATATTTAAGGCGCTTATAAAGACATTGAACGACTTTGCTGTGGATTTATTGATATGTCCTACGATAGTTGCCTGACGAAGGTGCTGCATAACACACTAGATGGACAGAGTTTAGAGTATGAGTGAAGGTACAGTACATTACATTTTAAACCATACACAATATCACGGATTGCCTTTATCCACTCAAGATTAAGCGAATCTATGAGTTACAAAGGGTTTTCCGAGGAGTTAAAAATATAGTTGTCATCAAGATTTTCGGGGTTATGGAGTCATAGCCTCTGGCGGCAAGATCAGGCTTTTCTACCAGCAAAAGGATAGAAAATGCTACAATAAAGTAAAAAGGTCTTACTGTCAGTAAGGAGTTATCCGCAATCAGTGGGAGTGAACCACATAAGAATTCTGGAAAATCGAACTACAGAAGGTATTAGTACTAGACACATTATCTTTTCTAGCAATGCGACTTCTAGCTGCGGATGAGGATCAGGTTCACGTTAAGTTGACCCACTTCCGCGTCAATCAGTCAATCAATATAGAAACTTTTAAGGCGCCACTATCGTAATGCCCAGGGCATCATCACATGGCGCACCAAATCCAAATAGAATTAGAGCCAGGTCGAGCCGAAAGATAAGTCAGAACAGCAGGGGAGCAATCTAAGAGAGATAAGCCAAGTCAAGCAGAAATGTTTAAGACCAGGTCTGAAAGATGACAAATTGTCAGCCATGCGAAGTGATATTGGTAATGAATTCGAAAGCTCTGGGCCACACACTGAGATTGAGAAACAACTAGTGCCAATGACTGTATGAGAATAAGGACCAACAAATGAAAGTCCTGCCGAATACCTAGTGGAGTGATGATTAGTCGGTCGAGGGATTAGTCGCATCTTATGGTACATGCAATTGGTTTCATTATATACCATGGCTTTAAATACTAAAAGATAGATTTTATAATTAATTTGGTATTTGATAGGAAGCCAATGCAGGGACTGTCTAGCTGGAGTTATATGTTCGAATCTGGAAGTTTTGGATATGACTGAATATTAGTGAAGGCAGTGGATAACAATGCAATCATGAACTGCCAGGAGAGCTGTTTCTGTGGAATGATATTTTCGGGAGTAGGAAGACTGAAAAGGGAAGTAGTGTGAAGACTTTGAATTAAAACACAAATGAGCATGTATTTGCTTAGCAACTATTCTTTCAAGAATTTTCGATAGGAAGTTATTCGATATACTGTATGCTTATAGTTGGACAAGTCGTTCAGGAGATAGTGATGGCTTTTTAAGTAGTGGGTGAATAACTTCATGGACTAATAAAGAGGGGAAACACCCTTCAAGCAATGAAAGGTCTATGAGGCGTGCTACTATTAGGTCCAAGACATCAAAGCAATCTCTGAGAATTCGAGTTGGCAGGACATCCAAGGTACACTGACTAGATGGTCCAAGAGTATATCAATGGAAAAATAGGATAATTAGACAGATATCAAATATTTCATTTATTTTTGGGAATTGAAAGAACTTCATTTGTAGGCTATATGTTCTTAATGAACGGCCCGCTAAGTGGATAAATGATTCAGGCATATACTTCCACCACAGATAAGTAGTTCTTTGCAGAGATGTGCGCATCCAACAATTTTGGGACCGCGGATAATCCGCATCCGCCAGGTTTGGATCCGCAGAGGATCCACATCCGCAAGCAAGCGCTTTATAAACCCACGGAATTTTACCTATACGCGTATTTCGATAGCTACACGAGAGCTTGATCTGAAGAAGAGCAATTTTCACGTCGTTGTTTGTACTACTACAAACTTTGTAGCTTTATTCATAGATACGTCCGTCAAAAGACGATGGGAGACATCCAAACAGTGGCTCCAGGGTTTAATCTAGGCCGTTTCCGGGGAAAAATTGCCCTTTCCCCCCGGAAATTTCAAATTCCTCCCCCCCGGAAATTTTTGCACACTACATCAACTAACAGCAGCCCCGTGGCTGATTCCCCCCGGCTTTGTCAGTCCCCCCGGAGTCCAGAGTCTAGATTAAACACTGAGTGACTCCCATACCATTAAACGAAGAGAAACCCTTAGATAAGACTCTGTTGACACTAAAGACAATGAGAAAATTAATAAGCAACAAACAAAGAGAACAACCAAAGTTCTAAAGTAGAAAAGCTCCTTCAGACTCCCATCGTCTTTTCAATATTAGAATCCCAAAACACAACGATGTCATCTGAAATCACTTGGAATTCGCTCCCAAATATAAAATTGCAATTTGTAAGAGTTAAATATCAACAGGCAGAGGCGTAGCAGCTATATGGCCAACCTGGCCAAATGCCAAGGGCACCCGTCGCCCCCGACCTGCAAAGGGCTCCCGACCCGAGTCACCCTACCCCCCAAAGTGATGTTGTCATAGGGTCGTTCTCTCCTCTGCCGAGTACAGAATTATTACCTATTGCAGGATGTACAATCTACATAGCTGACATAGTGAGCATCGTTCAGCGGTTTGGACAGCATGCACGCCACTATGCAGACGATACACAGGTCTACGGGAGCTGTTTCCCTGCGACAACCTAACTACTCCAGCAGAGAATCACGCTGTGCTTGACAGAGTTGTCCAAGTGGCTGAAGTCGCATCGGTTACAGCTCAATGCTGCTGAGACCGAGGTCCTTCGGTTGGCTGCTGAGAGGCAGAAACATTTGATACCGTCTACCTGCAAACGTATCGACGGAATTGATGTGCAGCCGGTGTCGTCGGTACGGAACCTCGGGATATTCCTGGATAATACCGTATCAATGAAGACACACGTTTCGAAGACTGTGGCTGGATGCTTCAATGCCCTCAGGCTGATTAGAAGTATTCGTCGCTCAGTGTCAGCCACTGCACTCAAAACACTCGTCTCCACTCTGGTGTTGACCAAATTAGATTATGACAATAATACCCTCGCCGGAATACGGAAATACCTTCTCAACCGTCTTCAGTCCGTTCTGAGCGCTGCTGCTGCTCGTATGATCTGCCATATTCCACCAGGTGAACATGTAGGCCTAACTCCATCGCTTCGTGATTTGCACTGGCTATCAGCGCCAGAACGAATCCACTTCAAGCTCGCGTTATTAGCCCACCGATGCCTGAACAGTGTCAGCCCTGCATACCTGGCGACTGAACTGGTACGAGTGGCTGACTTGGAAGGACGGGAGCGCCTGAGATCTGCCCGATCCTCCTAACTGGTCGTACCGAGAACGCGCCTTCGAACTGTCAGCGATCACGCGTTCCCTGTGGCCGCGTCGAGAGCGTGGAATTGTCTACCTCCATCTGTGCAACTCTCTCCATCGCTCAACACCTTCAAAGATAAACTTAAAACCCGGCTATTCCGCAGTAACTACACGTGATTTCTTGTGTTTTTGCAGTGTGTTCACGCAGTTCTTATAAGACGAGTTACAACAATAATCAGTAGGCATACGTTGTAGCAGCAGCAGCAGCAGCAGCAACAACAACAACAACAACAACAACAGCAATAATAATAATAATAATAATATAATAATAATAATAATAATAATAATAATACCGTTACTACAGTATCGCCTAATACTAGTCTCAAAAACTGACTGCCAGCGTATATCTTTCAACATTTGCGTTTTTCCGGCGAAGACGCGCGCCTTTGGCTGATGCGCACGCCAAGGCGCATGAGCTTAAGTGGCAGCGGATGTAGCTGCCAGTTTATCGGTCAGTCTAAAACGAAATTCCATAGACGCCTTAAATAAAGGAATAATAAGCGACTGGATAGTTGATGACGTCATTACTTATCAAATTAACGTGTATAAATTGAGTTAATAATGCAATAGCAACTATTACACGCTCCAACGGGAGAATTCGACAGATAATCGCCATCGGCAAAACAATCGGTTGTCTAGCAATTCAATCGAAAAAATCGGTAATCGGAACAATCGCCAAAATGTGCATTCGGCCCAGCTCTAATCTAAGATATATCCAAAATTACAGCTAGAATGAGCTGGTTCATCGCTTATTCTTAGGATTACAATGAGGTCTAACGATGATAAAATCGGTGAATCTCAATGTTAGCGGAGATTCAACTGAACCAATCGTCTTTAGTTGCTCCAGTAGAGCTAATCAACCGGATGTATACCCTTGATGGTCTTATAACTCCAGTCGTAATCAATATGTCGAAATCCTTACAACGTCAAACTGTAGTTCATAAGACTAGGAGACATCGATTTGTCGAAGTGATGTTGAAGCAAAACTGTGTCCAAATGTCAGCACTACGATACTGACGTTTACTTTGCATGTGCATGTTGTAACGGTTCTATGGTTAATGCATGTTGCAATTATCCCGTTGAATGTCTATGTGATGCTCATAGTATTGCATTTGGTTTGACTGAGTGGTCTTGTAGGCGTGACTAGTGAGTCACACATGTGAGTCAGTGTGCCTGAGGGAGATGAGTTTCATTCATCCGCTTTCTCTGTTTTGTATCGTATACGCCTTTAGAAGATCACCAGCCAGCTATTGGTAATTATTTCCTTGAAAAGTTGTACCGCCAAATTGAACCATAAGCACACGACCTTGCTGCGCAATTCCTTGCTGCGCAACAAACGATGAAACTCATGATCTTTAAAAAGTGTTCGAATCTGAGGCCTAATAGAATTTTTTTCCTGTATCTTGGCCTTTTAACTGATGCTTGGAAATGTTGCTTATGAAATACAGAGTGATTGAATCCTGTTGCATTCTTATCCAATGCTTTCAGAGAGTACTTCATTAGTTCCAACTTGATATTTTGATGAGCAGGATGTAACAAAATCTTATTTGGTCAAGAAGTTGACTTTCTGACTGTGATGAATGCCGAAGAGTGGCCAGTCTCTTTCATCTTCATTTTCTTTCTTCTTTAGTGTCGTAACGATGCTTTTGCTCGCTGTGGCAGACCCGGAAATTTCTTCCACTCCAGTCTGTACTCTGTTGCTCTTATAGCTTGAAATAGCTTTAAATTTAAATATTGACCGACGTTCTTTATGACGTCCAGCCATCTTTTCTGTGGTCTGTCTCTATTTCTCTCTCCTCTCTCTCTCTCTCTCTCTCTCTCTCTCTCAGTCTATCTAGCTCTGTCCCTGTATTGCGAACACATATGGCAATCTTCGCTGAGGTCTTGACGCTGTAAGAGCAGAAGGATCTGTCTTGATAAATCTTGCTTTTAATTGGAAGTTTGAAGTACTCCATGTCCACAATGCTATAGTAACCTTCGCATAAGTTCCTCTTTTGTAATGCGCACATATTTGTTTACGGCTCTAAAGCTGCGTAGAATTAATGGTGTACGGACATTTAAGCACCCGACACTTAATCGCGAGGACATTTAATCACGCTACACTTAATCAGAGTTCGTTGAATGTGTTTCTCATTAAGTGGGCCTGCTTTATTTTAAAGTCGAGTCTATGGACCTATGTCCAAAGAAACTTATTTGCATCTTCCTGGTTGAGTTGGAAATCTAATGCTTAGTACGTCATAGCACAATTATGCTTTCTTTCTGTGGAACATTAACTTTCGTTCAATGTGAAGCCAATTTCTATTTTGGCTTCGTTTGTCATGCTTTGATCGTGACTAAGGCTTTTAGCATGTCTCTGTTTTTAGCTGATAGTCTATCGCGAACAATCTTAATTACATATCCGTAGTTCTTTGTCGCATTTGTTTCCGCTATATCTTGATTAAACAAACGCCTAGCAGGATATCATAAAATTGTAAGCAGAAGCAGATTGACTAAGAAAGAAATCGACTCCGTTCTCACGAATGCATATCTTGTGGTTGCATTGAAATAATAACCAGATTGTTACAGAAAATTCTAGAAATGTAATTACCTGTGGTGGTTCCACCATGTTGATGACTGGGGATGCATCCCCACCGGGGTTCTGGATGACCTTTTTTGGCTTGTCAATCTATTTTCCGGTGACTTTTGAAACATTTAGTGAAAAATACTGCAAATGACCTTCTTTTTTGCTTGTCGGGCTTATTTGGAAAGGTTTATTAACATTTAGTGGACAAAACACTAAATATGACCTTTTTCTCTCTTTTCTTTTTTTCTTCTTCACTTTGCATCCCCCACCAACTTCGTATAAATTTTATCATCTCTCACCAAGAATTCATGGAATCGCCACTGGTAGGCCTAGTTACCTAATTTGTTTCAACCCGGTTGCCGCCATGACTTGCAAGTAAGATTAGCATATATTTTCTCTGCTGAAACGGTTCGCTTTAAAAATTATGTTGATTGGTTTTATCTAAAAATTATTGTCGTGTTAGAAATAACGAACTTCAGGATAGTTGACCGCATCTGTATAAGGCACCTTCGGCTGGATAATTGAGGAAGGAAATCTAGATGCCTTCTGTATTGGTAAAACCAGAATAAAATCCCCGAAGGGAATTTCATTGTTGTGTCTGTGTCTGCTGCATACGAAAATCAAATACTTTGAACAAATCTATTACGAAGGAATATGGCATAAAATCCCCTATGAAAATTTGGTGATGGCACTCGCTTGTTTCATAAAAGGAAACCTTCTTCCGGGTCGCGACAGAAAGGGAGACAGAAAGTGTGACGGTTCCGAATCCGAAGTCTTGACGCAATTCTTGACAGTTCAGCCGCTGTGCTAATATTCTGATGAAATTCTGATAAACACCTAAATCATGAATTCCATTAAGAAATTAGTTAGCGTTTTATTACTGATAGTAACACAACTATTGGTGAAAATTGACTCCCAAAGATTGGGTAAGGTTAATTCAGATTTTAAAATGCAACGTTTTGAACGTGTCGTTTACTAATAAGACCTATTTAGAACTACCGTATTTTGAACGGTAAGTTCTATTTTGTACTATTTATCGGATAAAGTTTACTATGCGTGTGGCTGCCAAGAAAACTCTGATCGTGCGATTTAATGTTATTTTATCGGTTTTCTTTTTCGATATGCTTCTCGCGATGTACTATAATTCGTATAGTCCGACAGTGAATCCGAATTTAGCGCCAGTTTGATCGAATTTCGAGTGTTTTTGGCGAAATTTAGCAGGATCGGAGCGATCTCTGCGTCAACACCGTTATCATTTCGAATTTCGCCGTTGTTCACCGTTGTTCAATATGGCCGTCGCCTAACTATGCACTGCTACGTTTTTCTCGACTAGACTACCGTGTTTGTGATTATGCGAACGTTACGTTATTCGTCGACAGAGCTGCTGGCTTGTTCTCACAGCGATCGTCCTGCACCTTGCGTTGTTGATTTACTGTCCGAATTCGGAATTCTTAGACTCTGTGAGACCCAGCGTCGAGTTCGTCACTACCGTGGAAAGAGATCGGGCCGGAGACGAGTCCGACCGAAGTTGGTGCCAATCGAGAATGGTGCGTTTATCTACACTGACTTCAACTGTGATAGACTTCCTTCGTCGACAACCCGGCGTCCGCCATCTACTCTGCCTGTCTGTATTCCTCGACTCACTGCTGCTCCACTAAAGCATGGTGCAAACGGCCTGGGTCGACGCTCTGCCCTGCTTCATCCGATAATACAGCGGCATCTCGTCCCTCAAGTGCGTGCGGCGAACCTCGGTCTTCTGAATATCAGGTCGATAAACAATAAGACAGAGAACGTCCTGGATCTTATCGAGTACTACCAGTTGCATATGCTCATTCTTTCTGAGACGTGGCATGTAGACTCCGACTCGGCAGCCATCAAGCGGCTGCAAAGCCACGGCCTGTGCGTCGTCGAGGCGGCACGTCCCATTGCTGAAGACGCCAAGCTAATGGAGATGAACTTCATGAACCATGGAGGTCTGGCGATCGTCCATAGACTAGGAATCAACATTGCGAGGCTGAGAACTAACTTAACACCCTCCACTTTCGAGCATCTGTGCTGCCGGGTTGGAGGGGCGTTTGGACCCTTCACTCTAGTAGCAATCTATCGCCCAGGGTCCCGAAACACATGTGAGCAGTTTTTTGCAGAATTTGCATCACTCCTTGAGTCGTTGGCGACCTACAAATGCCAGTTCTATGTGGTGGGGGACCTGAACGTCCACCTGGAAAGGCCAGATGACGTGGCCAGTAGGAAACTTCTCCAGATTCTCAATGAGTTTGATCTGGTGCAGCGAGTGACTGAACCGACCCACGTCCTGGGTGGACTCCTGGATGTAGTCATCGGATCGGGGGACTCGGAACCCTGCCGAATCATGGTTGACGAGACTGGGCTGTCTGACCACCTGCTGGTGCGCTGGTCAACACGGACGGTGCGCCCTCCTCCGGAGTACAAGGCGGTTAAGAGGAGGGACTGGAGTGGCTTCAAACGCGATCTGTTCATCACTCGTCTTGAGGAGTCGACGCTTTGCTTGCCGGTCGCTCCTGGAAAGTCCGCCTCTGATCTTGCGGAGTGCTATGACACGGTGATCAATGGCATTCTGGATGTCTTGGCACCGGTGGTCGAGAAGACAGTCAGGGTCAGGAATTTCTGCCCGTTTTATGACAATGAGTGCCGTCTGGCGCGTCGAGAGGCGCGAAGAGCTGTGAGGGCCTATGATAGGTCAAGAGGCTCAGCCCACGAGGCTGTGGCCCTTGAGGCCTGGAGGACTACCCTCAAAGCAAGGAGGTCCCTTGTAAGATCGAAAGGTAGGGAATACTGGAAGCAGTTGCTGCTCACCAGGGAGTCCGACTCGAAGGAGACCTGGAAGACGCTGAACGCCCTACTTGGAAAGTGCACTCCTGCGATGGCTCCCTGTCCTGCGTTCAGCCCGGAAGAGTACCATCGGTACATTGATGGAAAGATTGAAGGAATACGGGAGAGGACGGCGTCTGCGGGACCGGCAACCTTCGAGGCCTACGATGGGCCGCATCTCATGGCGTTTCGGACACCGACGGAGGAGGAGGTGCTCCGCATAGTGCGCGCGTCTCCGAATAAACAGTGCTCTGCAGACCCTCTGCCGATGTGGTTGCTAAAGGACTCGGCGGTGGTCCTAGCTCCGTTTCTGAAAGCGCTCATGATCGCTTCCTTAGAGACTTGCGAAGTTCCGTCGAAGTGGAAACATGCAACGGTCACGCCACTACTGAAACAGCCAGGACTTGACCCTCAAGAAACGTCAAACTACCGACCAGTGTCAAACCTGCCATTCCTTTCCAAGCTTCTGGAGAGGATTGTCAGCAAGCGGCTGATCGAATTTTTAGACGCTAACGGACTGATGCCTCGTGATCAATCAGCGTATCGCCGTGGGCATTCCACTGAAACCGCCGTGCTGAGGATATTCAATGACGTTGTGGATGCGGTTGCGAATGGCAGGGTGGGTCTGCTCTGCCTTCTTGACCTCTCCGCTGCGTTTGATACGGTGGATCACCGGATTCTTATCCAGCGGCTGGAGAATTCATACGGCCTCAGGGGTCGGGTCCTCAGCTGGTTCGAGAGCTACCTCAGTGATAGGATGCAATCGGTCCGGTGTGGCGGTCAAACGTCGGAAAAGCGAATTGTTCAGCATGGTGTTCCGCAGGGGTCGGTTCTTGGCCCTCTGCTGTTCATTCTCTTCATAGCGGGTTTGATGAAAATTGCTATCGCGTTCGGACTGACCATGCACGGCTATGCGGATGACGTGCAACTGTATTCTTCCTGTCTGCCTGCCGACATGGAAAGACTTAAACTTCGCTTCCTCGATTGCATCATAGCGATCATCATGTGGACGGAGGAGAACCGCTTGGCTCTTAACCCGGCCAAGACCGAGTTCCTGTGGATGTGCACCCCCAGGAGGAAGCATCTCCTGAGCCATTCACCGTTCACGCTGGGTGATGTGACCGTCGTCCCCTCAAAGTGCCTACGACTCCTGGGAGTACTACTCGATGAGACGTTGTCGTTCGAGGAACATATCGGTAATGTTGTCCGCGGCTGCTACTACCACCTACGGAGGATTAGGTCAGTGCGCCGGCATCTTCCGATCAGCGGTGCAGTGCACCTTGTGCGCGCTCTTGTTCTGCCCAGGCTGGACTATTGTAACAGCGTGTTGCTGGGCCTCCCCGATAGAAAGTTGAATCGTCTGCAATCCGTGCTCAATACAGCTGCTCGGGTCGTCTTCAGCAGCCCCTGGGGAGCCCATGTGACCCCCCTACTGCGTGATCAGCTGCACTGGCTTCGAGCCCGGGAGCGCATTATCCATAAGCGCTGCTGGCTCACCTTCCGAGCGTTAAATGACCCGCACTGTCCACAGTACCTGGCTGAGCTGGTCCTCAGATCAACGTCGAACGCACGGAGGTCGGCACTTCGCTCCGGCCATCGTGTCCTACTGCTCGTTCCGCCTCCGTCACAGACTCCGAAGTTCGGAGACAGGTCCTTCTCTCGCGGGAACCCATTGTTTTGGAACGCCTTGCCGACTGCAGTGACTGAGGCCAACTCTGCTGGACTGTTCCTGAGAGAACTAAAAACTCACCTTTTTAGTTTAGCTTATGGTTGACTATGTGTGTGCAGCGCCCTTGTCGTAGGCCTTAACCTAGTGCACGGCGCTATAGAAATTGTCTTGAAATAAATAAATAAATAAATGTGGTTTTTAAATTATAATGGCATTCATTGCATATTAGGATGTTGTTGAACATAAGTTTACGGAATTCAAGAATGTTATTCGACGGCCTTCCCCGAATAGTTACTTATATATTTCGCACTCAACATTCTCACGGTGTCGCCCTCATCATCAGTCCTCCTTTCATTGTCATTCTATCTCAGACCGGATCCTGTCGGCCAAATTATTCCACAAGCACGGTCGTCACGGTCATAGTGGCTTACGCTCCCACTGATGTCGCGGAAGACAACGACAAGGAGCTGCTCTACAGCCAACTGTCTGCCACCGTATCTTCAGTTCCACCTCACGACATCGCTACCATCCTGGGTGACTTCAATGCAGTCACTGGAACCTCCATTGGCGACAGTTGCATAACTGGACTTCACGGCTCCGGCCTTCCAGTCGCCTTTTGTCCTTTTGCGGCTCATTCGGTCTTACCGTTCTTGGCTCGTTTTTCAGACGACTTAACATCCACCGCTGACCTGGCTATCACATGATGGTTGTACGAATAAAGAAATTGACCATGTCCTCGTTCGCCAGAGAGACAGAGGCATCTTCAAATCCTTTCGTGTCTACCGTGGTACAGAATGCACCACCCCCACCAATACCGATCACATGCCTGCCACCTTACAACTGACCATTAGTCTCATAAAAACTGACCATTAGTCTCATAAAGCCAAAACGCAACGTATATCTACATCGTCTACATAACGTATCTCGCTTGACCGACGATACCAGTCTCCCACACCCTAAACAACCTGGCTGTGTCAAACAGGTTCGACGCTCGCTCTCTCTCTCTCTCTCTCTCTCTCTCTCTCTCTCTCTCTGGTTTGACAGACGATGTCGATAGTATTTGTTTACAATTCGATCCATCATCTTGAAGTCAGCCGATGAAACGATAGGTTTTCGAGAAAACATCCGTCAACCATGGCTCAATGAGGCTACCTCAACCTCGACCTCAAATCCGCTGCAAAACTCAGGAAATGCCATCAAGATCGGAAGAGATTGCAGGGTGTCTTCAAGGCAAAAGCTAAAGGTGACCGTGCCGCTTTTGTCTCACGACTAGCGGATGAAACGGAGGAAGACCTGCGACACAACCGCATGGGATCTGTATGCAGGCCAATCAGAAGAACCCTTGACGGTGGCAATCGGTCATCATACTTCTTTCCCAACGTCAATAAGACCTATGGTTCCCCATGAAACTCTACCGAAGACGCTCTACAACGCTGGCAGGAACATTTCCAAGCTGCTTTAAACTTCCTTCCAGGATCATCAACCTCTGATATCGATTACGAAGCATCTACTGCTATCCTTGACCAGGACATTCTCACCGATGAACCATCCCTTGTTGAAGTTATCGCTGCCATCAAGAAAGTGGTAAATGGCCGCACTGCCAGGGCTATTAAAATGTGCTCCGGGTCCATGTGAGCTCTGCTCTCCAATCACTGATCATCCAGGTCTGGAGAACCGGTCATGTGCTTGCAGAGTGTAAAGAACGGGCTCAAAACTGGAATGTGGAAATTACCGACCAATTAGGCCTACTCTCCTTTCAGTACCGGGAGAGGTATTTCCCCACATTATCCTCGTCCGTATACAGCCATTACTCCCAGAACAATCTGGATTTAGCTTCGGCAAATCCACCATTTACGCCATCCTGGCTTTAAGACTCCTTTCCGAGTTACAACGGGAGTTCGATCGCCCTCTGAATGTAGCCTATCGATACATCAAGGCTGCATTCAATTCGGTTAATCGGACCGCCTTATGGAAAGCATTGCGCGCCAAAGGAATTCCAGATATTTTGCTTCTTCTGATAGAAGATTTGCATCAGAATACGGGAGCCCTGAGTCTGCAGCCCTGTCTAAAACATGATGTAGTTGAGAATCGAGCAGAAAGGTATCGGCCACATCCGTATCCAGACTAGCGAGATTCCAGCAACTCTCTGGAGACGTGCATGCCATCCGGCGGGGTCACGGTCAATGGGTGGCGCAACGGCCCCCGCTGGCCACGTGCTTCTGACGATGATGATGATGTGAGGTTTTCAAATTAACAATACTGTAGCAGTGGCGTGCCAAGAGTGGTGGATTCCCGGGATGCCCGGGGCCAAAGTAAATTTAGATACTCTAATCCACCTCGGTGTTAGATGTCAACGAGCAAAAAACAGGCCGCCGAGACAATTTTGCCTTATTCGGTGTGGATGCCAGGGACCAGATCAATAATTTTGAGAGTGTACATGTAAAAAGTGTTTACGAGCAAAAACTGTCACCGAGTCAATTTCGATGGCCGCATCTGGTGGTGAATGCTCGGGGCCACCGCCCTCTCTTTGCAGGCTACTGACTGTAGATTTCTCTTCGCAGTGCTGCAGTTCACTACCAATGGGGTCAGAGAAACTTGAGGTAGATAGACAGGTAGAAATAGATCCATCAAACGTTTTAAACAGATGTCTCAAAGGCTGTTCATTTGTATGCAGCATACATATAGACCACGGGTGTCAAGATTTTTTGGGCGGCGGGCAAAATGACATGTCTTCCATGTTCTCGCGGTCCAAATGCAAAAATGCTTGCCAGCATTATATTGTGACGTCCCACCCCCTGGCAGCACTTAAAACCAGGCTTGTCCATGGGACGGGACGTCCAATGGGAATCCCATAGGATTCGTCCCATGGGATGGGATGGGGTGGGACAGCGTTGTTCCGTTCCATCCCATGGGACTCATGGGACAGAGCTTGTCTTATTTTTTAAAACTTTTTTTAACTTTTTGAAGCTTTTTTTACTTTTTTCTTCATATATTCATAATAATTCAGTGGTGCTTTACATGGGGTTCCGGGGGCAGGTGCCCCCTATTGAATGCCTGCCCCGGCTCTTAACCATATATTTAGAGGATAGGGTCAGCGTGGAATCTGGGTGGGACTAGCCCAAAACCGTACCTAGACGGGAGCCGCAGTAAAACTGTTAATAGCTGGGTTAGATGGCTCTGGAGGAACATTAGTGTCACAATCGAACCATCTAACAACCGGCCACGCTAGGCAACTTGAAAGGTGTCAAACTTTAAATAGCTAGTGAGGAAGTTTAGATGTTTATCTATAGTCAAGCAATTAGAATCGGCAGTTTTGTTCATGTACCGTACTTATTACCTGCACCAGTGTATGTGTTCTGGAAATTGAAATGATACAAGGCGGATATATATATATATATATATATATATATATATATATATATATATATATATATATATATATATATATATATATATATATATAGAGAGAGAGAGAGAGAGAGAGAGAGAGAGAGAAGTCAGTTCAGGCAGAAACGATAATGTTTCAATATCATCTGAAAAAGTCCACCCACGTCTTTCTTTTGTGGAAATAGATGTCAAATTGCCAAACAAGGACAATGACGACGTCTCTGCGGACGTAATTGCCGGTGACGCATTCATTTTCAGCAGCTTAATGGTTAAGTTGAAGTCTCATAAATTCTTTGGAGACTCATGTAGGCCTACTTACCAATTTTTAGTACTTGTTCGATACTCAATTCTGAACAAAAGTTTGCTTAATATTTTGATTTGTCAAAATATGATGATATTCCATGTGAATTTATTGCAGAAAAAGTATATGAATTCGGCTTACATTTGCCCTAAGCATGGATGATCTAATTATGCCATCCCAACGGCCCCCACTTGCCAAATTCTAGAGCCGCCACTTATAATATGTGCATCTACATTTTGTGGTGAGACATAAAAGTTAGTAGAGTTAATAAATTCTGTCGTTTTACATGTCTCTTTGTACACGTAGTCCGTCCTATTTAGTAGACATTAAACCTAAACTTTCATAAATTTCATAATTCATAATTTCATTTGAACTGTATTACACGTCTTATTATATAATTTTCGATGTCCGGCAAATCGGTCTGTCGGTCACGATACACGGCAGATTTTGCAAGACGCTGTTGTCATTGACAACCAAATATTGTTTAATCAAAACTGTATAATCAACGGAGCGTTTAACGAAGCGTCTTAATTGCAGCTGAAATCCCCGTTCTCCCTTCCCTCTCCCCATTCCTCTCCCAATCACCCCGATCCCAACCCATTCCCGCCCCGGCCCCAACCCATCCCCGCCCCGCCCCGCCCCGCCCTACCCCACAGGCCCCAAACCTCCGTTCCCATTCCCTCTCTCCATCCCTCTCCCAACCTTCCCTCTCCAAATCGCCCAGGCCCAACACATCCGCGGTCCCAGCCCATCCCCGACCAGGCCCCAACCCATAACCGCCCTGCCCCGCCCTACTCACAGGCCCCAAATCCCCGTTCCTCTTTCCTCTCCCCATCACTCTCTCAACTCCTTCCCTCTCCCCATCCGTCTCCCAATAGCCCGGCCCCACACATCACCGCCCAGGCCCCAACCCATACCCGCCCGCCATATCCCACAGGCCCCAAACCTCCGTTCCGCTTCCCTCTCCCCATCTCTCTCCCAACCCCCATTCCTCTCCATCCCTCTCCCAATCGCCCCGGCCCCAACCAATCACCGCTCCACGCTATCCAACCGGCCCCAAACCCCGTTCCCAAACCTACACAACGCTGCTCCGAAAACCCGTATAACCCACTTTCCTCCTCCAAAACCTCCCTTCCCTCTCCCAATGCCCTGCCCCCGTTATTATATATATTTACTCCTTCCTAACCTCAATGCCATGTTTTAAAATTTAACCCTTCAAGTGGGGATTAAATTTTCAGAAGCCGTCACCGTACAGGGGATTTCATTTTTGGAAAAGCGTTCTTCAGAAATCATTGCTGTAACGTTTTAAATTTGCTATATCTCAGGCTATATAGGAGCTAAAACGATGAGGTTTGCACCATTGTTTAGATTTTTTATTCCTCTTTCTAACTGTCCGTGCAAAACAAGAAACATTTGGGGTTAGAGTCCACTTTACTGCCTAAAATCTCACCCTCTCTCCAAAAACAAAGCCCCCTAGCAAAAATTTTTAGCGGTAACCCCACTTTGGTCAGCGGCAAAGTTCTAAAGGGATGTCAGAGGAACAAAATAAACCAAAAAGTTTTAAAATCGGTTGACATTTGGTAAAGATCTATCAATTCTAACTCGATGACCCCAATGTATGAACATAAGTATTATCGGTGAATTTCGTTCCCGAAAGTCTTGAATTCTGAAAAAGCTTCCTATTTTTTGGAATTTGCTATATCTCAGGTTATATAAGAGCTAAGAAAATGTGGGTTGCACCATTGTTTAGCTTTTTTATTCCTCTTTCTAACCGTCCGTGCAAAACAAAAAAAGTCCAGCGTTCACGAGCTTTCCGACAATCAAGTGAGAATGAGTAGCAGGCTGTTGCTCGGCGTGCAAAAGCAGCACAGCAAACAAGAGAATCAAGCACTGCATGTCGTTTGACACTGCAAAATCATTACACTTACGTTGACTATCAAGTTTTAGAAAATTCATGCGAATGTGCGTTAACTCGGTTGAAGGCAAAGGCGGCGAGTTAATGACAATTAATTGGGCAAAATGATATTGCAATTGCGCAAAATCGGGTGGTAAAACAGCCAGTCTCCCCCGTCATTTTTTAGTGATTAATATTTCATATTAATATTATAATGGGAGTCCCATGAGACAATGGGATGAGATGGGATGGGACAGGCATAAATTGCCATGGGATGGGAATGGGACAGAAAAATCTGTCCCATGGACAAGCCTGCTTAAAACTCGTCTCAGTGTCTAGAGGTAAATCAGTTAATCACTATGAGTATCTTACTCGAGGGTGGAAAGGTCGACAGTTTTCTAATACGACACAAATCTTACAAAAATACATATTTAACCTTAAACAATGAACATCTAAGAATTAATAATATCTAGCTGTCATTCAATATCATAATCCGAAATCTCCAAATAGTTTTACTATCGTCAACTTTGCTAGCTTCTAGGGTAGCAACTGTTCGTAACTAAGTACAACAAATCTACTTTGCACATCGCTAAAGTTTAACTTCGAAGAAATAATCAGAAAAAGTCCTGTTTCCCAACAGAGACGTATCGATCAAGTCACAACTATTCGACTTAACTTCCTATAGACTTTTCACATCGAAAATACACTTTAAAATGTTTACTTTAAAATTAAAACGTTTCGGGGTCAATTGTTCGCACGCCAATTGATCGACACAAATTGACCTCTTAAAATTGATCGCGCGGTCAATTGGTCGCACGACAATTGACCGCTAGCCAATTGATCGCAATATCAACGATAACTATCCAGTGTATGGTCCGAAGGAAAAGATGTCAACGCAATCAACGAGTGAGATTACGTATCAATGTCTCGTAGCTCAATATTTTATCGGCAAAATCTTCGATAACGAGTTTTAATCTTAAATAAGCCTAGCTCCGAAGGTATTTTGAGTGCGAAGCTTCGTTCAATTGACAAGTTATCGTTGAAACTTGCTGAAAGTGAATTGTTTTCTCCATCTTTCGTGATTTCATTCATCATTATCGATTATTTAACTGCGTCGTTTTTATTGTAGGGTAGACAAGTATTTAGCTTAACCTTATTGGCTGTTCCGAGGACGCGTCTCCGCACCGTAGGAGACCGCGCATTTCATGTGGCTGCCGCTAGGGCCTGAAACGGCCTACATCGATGCATTCGTTCAACTTTCCTCTTCGTTTAACATTTTCAAACAGAGGCTAAAAACTTACTTGTTTCGCACTAGTTATGAACTTTAACTGTAATGTGTTCAGTGTTCACGCAGCCCACCTGTGGACGAGTCACCACAATAATCTGAACGTTACTTGCTTACTTACCTTAACCATCTCATAAAATGATTACCGGTAATAATGCTTTTAAGGTTGCAGTGGAACTTACACGGATCGTTCTGGAATAATTTCGTCGCCAAATTATCCTTCTAATTACGACAACAACTTGGATTGCACTTACTACATTCAATCATCTCCACCGGACTCTGTCAACATTACGTTTATATCGTTTGCCACGGAGTTATTTAGCGATTGGTTGCAGGTAGGTCTACTCCGCATAGATTATTGGCCATAATATTTCGTTAAGCGGCTAGTCAAATTTTGATTTTAAATACGTTCTTTATGAGCTTCTATAGCACAGTTTTATTATATAAAAATATCAATAGATGTTGTTAAGATCCATTCGAAAGAGAAAGAGCTCTAGTAGTGAATTAGGCCTATTTATTCACAATGGAAAGAAGTGAGCGAAATTGTGGAGGACAAGCCAAGATATCCAGATCCAGATTCGCTTTTTTAGGCCAATGGCCAATTCGAAGATCCAACAGGTAATGAAAGAGAGTCCCATTTTGTTAATCAAAGTAAAAGTTTTTTTTTACAAATTTTGTTCAATATATATATATATATATATATTCCGTCGGATCGAATTTTCAGCAGGGGGTACAGATTTTCTCCAAGTAAAAGTTGTCTCTTGAAAACCTTTGACAAGCATAAAAAAGTCGTCGAAACCCAATTTTACCCTAAAAATACATTGACAAGCAAAAAACAAAAAAACGTTGTCTGCACACCTTTTTCAGGCTGCACCCAGTCTGCACCCCGGAAAGGGGGTGCAGATATGGTGCAGGCCATCTTCTTTCCAGGGGTGCACTGCATCCCTAAATTTTTCCAGGGATGCAGCTGTACGCCTGCAGCCCCACTTCGTACGGGCCTGGTAAGAATTCTTTTGATGAAAGTTAATTATATATTTATTAAGCATTTAGCATGCTAAAGCTGGTCGGTCTAAACTGTTAGAAGGTTAGGAGAATACTTTTACAGTTGCCGTATGATTTTGCAGAAAACCAGCGCAAATAGATAATAGGCTTTATCTGATGCAGAGGCGTAGCGTGCAAATGGCTAGTATGGCTTTAGCCATGGGCGGCATACAACCGGGGGCGGAAAATTTTGGAAGGACGACCTTTTTTTCTTGTGGCCATTGTATATTGGTATATTGAGTGAATGCGGAAAACTTTGAAAGGGGTGGCACATTTTAAATGAACGGTAAATTTTAGAAGCGATAACCTTTTTGCCTGTCAGGAAATTTTTAGTGAAGGCGGCAAACTTTAGAAGGGGCGGTAAATTTAAAATTTAAAAATTTTGCAAGCGGCGACATGGGCCGCACATGAGCGGCATGAGTGCACCCTACGCCTCTGGCGCCAAAGACCCTAGGTCAGCATCTGATATGAATGAATTTGGGCAGCGGATTAGCCACGAGTCATAGGCGGCCAAGTGCACGCTAAGCCACTGATCTGTTGATCACAACCATAGCTTTCTCGGTTCTGCGAAGTTTCTGGACATTAGATTTTGTTCGGCATTTTAAGCCTGATAAGGGATTATAAAAACCAATCAGTCGACTTGCCGAGACAACATTTGAGTTATTAAAGTAGTTAGATTTTCAATTCCTCTAATATGCGACTTTGTGGCACTATTGACCTGGAGATTCTTTTTGATTTTCTGAAGGTCAGTTGTGCCAGTGACTCTACGAAGCTCGTTCAGAGATTTAGCGGCAGAGATTTACCTCCATTTCTGTCGATAAGTTCCTGCTATAATGTTCTGCTGGTGTTTCACACTGATGAAACTATGGCCGCCCAAGGATTTAGCTTAAGATACGATATTGGAAAAG
Organism: Metaphire vulgaris; assembly: GCA_018105865.1. NCBI lineage: Eukaryota > Metazoa > Annelida > Clitellata > Crassiclitellata > Megascolecidae > Metaphire > Metaphire vulgaris. Next base: position 8,269,599 of record CM030866.1, on the reverse strand, counting down.
GTAAATTTGCATATAATTAATTCTATTCATTTTTGAGCACCCAACTCTGAAATAGCTCACTCTTTGCTGAAATATTTGTGACAATGCATTCGTTCGGAACTATCATATCATATTAACGCCATGGCCAATATCTGAACACAAAGTCTTTGGACTTAGATCTAAGAGAGAGCTGTGTCGATTAATCGGAAACATAAATAATCGGACCTATTATTAGTACAATCGGAACAATCGGCTATCGGGCGCCAGTCCTCTACTGATGACTATTAATCGGTAGCACTCCTATTCTAGTCTGTTACTAGAGTAATCGGAACAATCGGTTATCGGATGCCGATTATTTTTTCTGGCCGGCATTATGGCCTGTCGGTCCGAGTGAGTGGTGAGCGTCGCCATCTGAGCTTTCTGTGAGCGATGCTGGCGCCATCTGCGGAGTCGGCGCCGGCTGTGAGCTCGGAGAACGGATGGGGCCAGGTTTTGTTGATTCGACAGTCCGTCGGAGGCGATTAGTGTCAGATTTGACCACTTCTGACGCCAAGTAAGGAGTGGCGATGATTCTTTACATGAGTATTTATGAAGAAGTATTAGTAGAATTGCTACAATATCGCGTGTTACTAGTCTCAAAAGCCGACTGTCAGCGTATATTTTTCACCATTAACGCCTTTGGCTGATGCGCGCGTCAAGACCAGACCCGCCAAGAGAAACTCTGGACCCCTGTGCAGAGGTCAGCCATAGACCCCTTACAAGGATACAAACTGGGGAGGGCGTTTTTGGTTTCCCGTCTTTTCAGGACTCTATTTAACACCTACAACAACAAAATGTGACTGACGGTCCGGGCAGGGCCGCCGACAGGGCGGGCGGGGGGAGGGGAAAATCCACAGGGGCCCGGCGGTCTGGAGGGGGCTCGGGCCGATGATGAGTATGCATAATTAGCAATAATACCAATAATAACACTAAAGAAAGAGGGCCCGGCGAGTAAAATGGGGGGCCCGGACCTGAAGACATCAAAAGCATCAAAAGGAACAGTGTGAACAGGAGCGTCATTGGGGGTGGGGGGCAGGCGGGCCTTCCCCCAAGGAAAATGAAGAAATGCTGCATTAAAAGTAAATAAATAAATGTGAAATGTGCAAAAAATCGCCAAACTTGTCCAACATTTGCCCAAAAATGTCAAAATGTTTCAAATTTGCCAAAATTGGTCCAAAAATTGCCGAAAATATGCCTATAATTGCCCAAAATGTGCCCATAATTTGCCAAAATTTGGCCAAATTTGGTCAAAAGATATTACCTCACCCAAGAAAAGTGTGAAATGACGCTACTGAGTGTGAAAAAGCGACAAGAAAAAAAGGTCATCACTAGTTTTCGAGAGTTGCAACATGACATCGTGTCAGTTAATTTGGGTTAAACCAATGACAAGTAAAACGGGTCGTCAGCTATTTTTAAAAGTTTTCAGGGCCTGCCGGCCATTCTGCACAGGGGCCCGGAATTTCTCTCGGCGGGCCTGGGTCCGGGATCTCTGTGTGCACAACTGCTAATGACATTTTACAAAATTTCGCTTCTCAACTTTTTTCAGTTTTTCAGGAGTTAGGATGTTAATAATAAGTCACCGGTCCTAGACCGGGACCCTACAACTCGCGATGCCCCCGAGACCGCCGGGTCCCTGTGCATTTGCCCCTGACCCCCTCTCGGCGGCCTTGGTCAAGGCGCATGAGCTTACGTGACAGCGGGTGTGGCTGCCAGTTTGATCTTAAAACTTGCACGTTGTCGGTCAGTCTAATACGAATCTCGTATTTCGAATTAATTTAAGTTTATTCATTAAAGCGCATAGTTTATGCATTGAGTCCCGAGGAACACTTCGAATTGCACCTGCATATAGAAGACATGCATTTACGTTGCACTTTTATGGCACATTTGATTGCATGATCATTTAAAGACGCCCGATTTGGAGAATTCGACAGATAATCGGTATTGGCAAAACAATCGGTTGTCTAGCAATTCAATCGGAAAAATCAGTATTCGGAACAATCGGCAAAATGTGCAATCAGGCCCTCCGAGAGGGGGGGCAGGGGGGGCAACTGCACAGGGGCCCGGCGGGCTGGAGGGGGCCCGGGCCGATGATGAATATGTATAATTAACAATAAAACGAATAATAACGCTAAAGAATGGTTAAAATGTCAGTTCAGCAGAGGGGCCCGGCGAGCACAAGGGGGCCGGCCCGGGACACAGTGCTAAATGACCGACAAGCAAAAAAAAAAAAAAAAAAAAGGTCGTCAACACTTAAAATAATAAAACACCTTATAGTAAACGGCTGACGAGCAAAAAAAAAAAAAAAAAAAAAAAAAAAAAAAAAAAAAAAGGTCGCCAAGCAAGAAATTATGAAAAGGGCCCGTCGGCCATTCTGCACAGGGGCCCGGAATTTCTCTCGGAGGGCCTGTGTGCAATCGGCACAGCTCTAATCTAAGATATTTTAAAATTGCAAGTCTGAAAAGAGTACTGACCATGCTAATATTAATATAATAGCATCAAATGATCTCGACTAGTTCCACAGTATACGAGTCAGTAACGATTCCATATAATAAATGACGATTCAATTATCAAATATAACTAATAACCACTCTTAGTCAACAAATAGAGATTTGAATTTGAATTTGAAATGATAATGGACACAAATGCCGAGAACACTGTTTGACAAATATTGATTGATCAGTGTCATACAATATTCAAAGTACCTGGAAAATGTAGTAACGTAACGAGAGCTTTAATCAACCTACAGTGTATGCTTGCGCCATAATAATATTAGGCTTGATATTCGAAAGCCCTTCAATAAACTTCATCGAGATAAATAATAGGCCATAGAAACTCCATGAAATTTACTTTTTTCTCCAACGTTCATGATTTCATTCAGCATTATTCAATATTTGACTTCGTTTTTATTCATAGATGTTGCAAACGTTTTTTACGTTTTTTTCTCGCCAACAAAAACGCGTTTTTTACGTTTTTTATGTGTACGTGTTTTTTGCGTCTTTCAGCGGATGTTTGCAACATGGTATTTCAATTTTTTCTAGATCATAGGTCAAACAAGCGGTTTATCAAAATTTTCAAATATTAATTAAGGCGCTACACAATTTCAATTACGTGAAGTTTAGCGCCAGAACGCGGCAATATTGAAATCTCAAAATACGAACCACATTGAGTTGAATTCTCTTGTTTTTGCTGTAAATTGTACGAAATTTATACGAAAAGGTGCGGCGTATTTAAAAATATTATCGGCAATTGCTTAGAATTCCTTAGAATATTAGTTTAATCAGCTTTGAAGGTGATACGTTTACGCTAGACCTAAGATGATAGCTTCGTGTCTTGACTGTCGATGGTTTTTATAGGAGCTTATTAATTTGGTGCTAGGGAAATGTTAGTAATATTTATTCCAAAAAGCTATTAACAAATTGTCACAATAAATAAATAGGCCTACATTATAGCGTTTTCTGCATTAGGCCTACTAAAGAGTGCTTCTCGTTGTCTTGATTTTCTCAGTTTATAAACTAATTACGCCACCACAGTAGAAAATTAACATGTTAATTTTTGTATTGGCTAAAAAGTAAATGAACGTTTTCTTCAACGTTTTTTACGTTTTTAATTTTTTCCGAAAAAACGCGTTTTTACGTTTTTTTATTTTAGATTTTACGTTTGCAACATCTATGTTTTTATTGGGTAGACATACTTTTAGTTCTACTATCTCATAAAATGATTAATCATTCTTTCAAGGCTGCGGTGAAACTTATTCAAATGATTCTGGAATAATTTCTTCGCCAAATTATCCTTCCAACTATAGCGCCAATATGTATTGCACTTACTACATTCAGTCATCTCCGCCGGACTCAGTCAACATTACGTTTATGTCGTTTGAAACGGAGTTTTTTCACGATTGGTTGCAGGTATTTTGCATGGTTCATTAGCAATGAAGTTACGATAGGCGGCGAACCCAATTTTGATTTTAAATACATTAATAATGCACTTTTATGGCACAGTTATATTAAACAGAAAATATCAATAGATGTTGTTAGATCCATCCGAAAGAGCTCTAGCAGTGAATGACTTATTCACGTTGGAGAGAAGTGAGCGAAATTGTGGAGGACAAGCCAGGAGAAACAGGTTCGTGTTTTATTGTCAATGGCTACCTGAAATATCCAACAGAGAGTGAAAGAAAGTTCTATTTTATGGATGATCAAAGAAAAGTTTTCTTACAAATTTTAGATCAATATATATTAGTAAGAATTCTTTCGATGAAAGTTAATTATATATTTATAAAGGATTTCGCATGCTAATGTTGGTCAGTCACAACAATTTAATAAGTTACAAACATGATTTTAGAGTTGCCATATTGTGGCGACCCCGGCTCGCGGTCTCGTCGCTTGACCGGCGGTCGGGCGGCCCCCAACGCCCGCTCGGTTTCCCGATCGCCATCTGCCGCCGACTCTGCCTGATCGGCGGCGTCTGTTTGATTTACCTCTTCACCGACATCAGTGGAGGTGTCCGCGGCTGCCGAGCAGGCCGCATACTAAGGATGGCCGCTCCTCAACATAGGGTTCTGATTTTCCTCGTCTGACGTCTCTCTATCTGTTCTGTCTCCGGCCTCGTCCGAGAGACCCTTTATCTGGCTCCCCTTATCGCTGGCCACCGCTTGGTCTTGGCGCCATAAGCGATTTCGGTACATATTCTTGGTCACCGGTTTCAACTTGGTGCCCCCCGTCTCTTCATTCTCGGTAATTTAACCGTCTTCCGCTCTCCTAAAGACAGGCGGCGTTGTCTATCCTCTGTCGCGGCTTTTTAGCACGCTTGGTACCTTCTGCTCTCGCTCCTAGACGGGCAGCGGCGTCTAATTGATCCCTTCGCGGTTACACCAAAAACTGGGCCAACCGTGCTTGAATGGACGATGGTCCACTCTTTTTCCTTGACGGTCGCTTAACCCTAACTGACTCCCCGCGCTCTGACATGCGGGCGTCTATCTCCTTCCTTGGCTCAGAATATTATTGACCTCCTGGGCACTAACGTGACCTCAGTTAGGCGAGTTTCATCACAGCCAGGACTCACCTTCACTGACAGTGCGCTGAGACTCGGTCCACAGCGACTTTATCAGACACAAATGCAGCTTGCGATAAATGTTTGGATTATTTTGTTTATTAACAAACCAAGCGATATTGAACACAATGGCTACAGTGGCAACACTGGTAACACGGACAAACACGCACTAGCTAGACGCACTCCGTAAGACAAAATAACTAGCGACGACGGAAATGCATTCAATAGCCTTTTGATACGTCAATATGAAACGATAAGCTCTAGCACTTTATCGGGCTCCAATACATTCGCTTTCAATCGTTGTGCTCTATTGCTCTATCGCTCCACAATATAAGCGAGCGCACTGCGAAAAGAAGATCACATATTCATCACAGAAAATTTTCAGAGATTGAAACTTTTTGACGGGCACTCAGGCGTATTTAGCGTCAGTTGTCTGTATTTTCGCGTAGTTGCCGTCAATAGGAAAAACTAGTGGCCTGCCTGAGAGCGTCGTCGTCAGCGATGGTCAGAGGCTTAGTCTACGGCTAGCGACTCGCCAATCAGTCCTACCAGCTGGGCGCCGTGGTTAGGCGAACTTTAGCTACAACAGTCGCCGGCGTCCGCCTATTGACGCGGGATACAAAATTGCCCATATTTCAAAGATTTTCGATTTTTAGGCCCGGTGTGGCAGGCATGGCGGACGTACAATTTACTCTAGAGTACATCATACCTAGGCAAATGTACTCTAGAGTACATCATACCTATGTACAATGCACGAGTACCCGATAACTGGCGGTGGCGGTAGCATGTACTCTAGAGTACGAACTACCTAGGCATGGTGGACTCCAGGCACAACGCACGGCAGAGTTCATCATACCTGGGTACAACGTACTCTAGAGTACATTATACCTACGTACAACGTACTCTAGAGTACGTCATACCTGGGTACAACGTACTCTAGAGTACATTGTACCTATGTACAACGTACTCTAGAGTACATCATAATACCTTGGTGCAATGTACAGTACTCTTTTAAAATTTGTATTTATAAAAGCATGGAATACTCAGTGGTCCAGCTGTGTCCTAATTTAATTTCATTCTTTGTTATGACGAACTTCCGGTTGAGCATTCCGTTTTAGCGTCTCTCTGTCATAAAAGTTTTAGAAAGTTTTCTATACAATTAATAGTCCGGCCGATATAAATTCATTATTTTGGTAGAGGTAGAAGTCGCGTAAGTGAAGATCCGACAACTGGATCCGATTCAGTGTTGTTTCAGTTAACTTTAACTGAAACTAAAATATCAGTTAACTGAAAAATAACAAATCAGTTAACTGAAACTGAAACTATAACTGAAAAATGTCAATAACTATAATTGTAAATGTAACTGAAAAATAAATAACTGAAATAGCTAAAATAACTGTAAAATAATTGTATATATGGTTGCGTACTATTTCTGATTTTCCCGAGAGACGCGGATATTTGCAATGTTGTAGCGGTAACACCATGCAACGCGAATTTCTTCCTTCCTGCTTCCGTGGGTAGTTCTAGTTCCGTCGCTAGATTTGAGGTTTTTACACAGAGGCGTCATTTGGGGGCTGGGGGCCGTGGCCCAGAAAGGAAATGAAAATATTAATTTATAATGTATTAATGTGCAACAAAAACAAAAGCAGGGACGTCATTTGCGTTTGGGGGGGGCAAGAAAAGTCAGCAGCCCCTAAAGCCTGAACAAGCAAAAAAAAAAGGTCGTCAACTATTTTTTGGTAATTAAATTAATCGTAAAAAAAACTGACGAGCAAAAAAAAAGGTCGCCAACTTTTTTTCGAAACTCAAACTTAGTCGAAAAAATTATTTCCAAAAATTTAAAAATTTAAAAAAATTTAAAAAGAAAATTTTACAAAATTTCTCGCCCCCCAAGAAAAGTGTGAAATGACGCCACTGTTTTTACATTTTAAAAATCGTTAAGCAGAGTTAGTTTTCGCTCTGAGCGGAGGAGAATCCTATGAGTAGTATCTTATTTATTTAAAATACTAGTGAGGAAAGTAATAACTGGATTGTATTTGTAAGTGGTTTAGTAGGATTTCGCCTATGTTTAAACCACTATCGCTCATACCAGCCATTCCGCACTCTATTGCAAGTTTTAAGCTTCTGCGTGTTAAATCTGCTAAACTTCGAGTCCCTCTAAAACTTTTATTCGCTGTATGCGACAGGGCATAATAACTTTCAGGTCTTCGATAATTGGCGATAAGTAGACGTGGTAGACGTGAGCGCGAACGGCGTAATGTATCAGTACTTGGCAAAGACAATGAAAGAAGAGCATACGCGTTTTATAGCGCAATTAAACTCGATAAACGCATGTTTAAAAAGTTCAGATTAGATCATGGAATGCCATGTATTTTAATTATTTCATTCTTTCCCTTTTCAAAAGAAATAATGTTGCCACGTGGCACTTATATACACGCGTTTCTAATGAATCTATGTAGCTCACTCAGTGATACACGTGGTCTCTGTGGCGATTTTATTTTGCTTTCTTTCCCTTTAATTAATTAATTTAATGCTAACTTGGAACATCGTGTGTTCCTTAATAAGCTAAATGAATCAATTTGAGAGCAGGGTGATTGTGTTATTTTGTGTATTAAAAAATAACGTCGAAATTTCATTAATGTGCTCAATGTCTATTAACTGAAAATAACTGAAATAACTGAAAAATAAATAACTGTAAGTCTGTAACTGAAACTATAACTGAAAAATGACAATAACTTCAACTGTAACTATAACTGAAAAATAATTTCAATAACTGAAATTGAAACTGAAACTGAAAAATAATCAATAACTGAAACAACACTGATCCGATTAAAATAACATTGGAGAGTGAAAAATCCACCGAAATCGCCTTTAGGGGAAAGTAATTATACCTCTTTTATTGAGTGTCTGGCTCCCAAGTGGTCCCCCTGTTGGGACCCTATACTTAATACTACATATCTAACAACAAATGGTTGGCCCCATGATTAGAAGTTGCCACCCCCAACGGCCCCCCACTTGCCAAATCCTGGACCCGCCACTGAGTGGTGGTGGTGATGGTGCTGCTTATGATGATGATGAAAAAATTATACAAATATTACTAATTACGATGATGATGTTGGTGATGATGTTAATAGTAATGATAATAATAAACAGTAATAATAAGAAAATAAGAAAAATGATTATGAAACTGATGAGGAGGATGATAATGATGATGATGACGAAGTGGGTGCTGGTGGCTGTGTTGATGTTGATGATGATGATGAGGAGGGTGATAATGATGATTACGATGTGGGCGTTGGTGATGATGATGATGATGATGATGATGATGATGGTAATAATAATAATAATAATAATAATAATAATAATAATAATAATAATAATAATAAGAAGAAGAAGATGAAGAAGAAGAAGAAAAAGAAGAAGAAGAAGAAGAAGAAAAAGAAGAAGAAGAAGAAGAAGAAGAAGAAGAAGAAGAAGGAAAATAACAATTGTTACTTTAATACCTGTTCGTTATGTAGATTTTAGAGCAAAGTGTCAACTTAATCTATCTGCAATCTAGAGTCCACCGTGCCTACCCTCCCTACAGGTATCTCGGACTCTAGAGTACGTAATTCTTCTAGAGTTCATGCTGCCTCCTACCAGGGCCGTTTTAAGGTCTTCGTAGGCCCTGGGCACTCTCATATTCGTAGTCCCTCCTCAACTTAAACCTCCAAGTTGCCAACTACACAACCAACTGTGGATTAAACTGTGGAGTTTAACACTTTCGTATTATTTCATGACTTCGTGTTTAACAGGGGCGTCATTGGAGGGAGGGAGGGGGCCTTGGCCCCAAGGAAATGAAGAAATAATGTAGTGTGTATTAAATAAATGTGAAATGTGCCAACAAATTGCCCAAAATTTGGCCAAAAGTTGCCCAAAATTGCCCTTAATTTGGCCAAAATGGTCAAAAATTTAGCTCGCTTGCTAATGCATAGAGCTGAAAAATTCACATATAGTAACATTGCTCAAGTGCTCATATTAATAGATATCATACTGTTTGTTACTGCTAGAGTTAAACGTTATTAAATTTGTACCTACAGGACTGCAATTTCTGCCATATTCTTACTCTCTTCAGGTTTTCCCTACACATCTGACTTTCGTAGGCCCCTGAAAAGTTCGTAGGTCCTGGGCACAGAGCCCACTGTGCCCAGTGGATAAAACGGCCCTGCCTCCTTCTATAGTCTTTGGAGATGCTGCACTCTAGAGTACATCATACCTAGGTATTATGTACTCTAGAGTCCATCGTGCCTACAGGCATTATGGACTCTAGAGTCCAAAACGTGCCTAGAGTCCGTCGTACCTCCTACACCGGCGCTTGAGGGCGCTCGACCCCTAATGTCCCTATCTATGCGTATCAGCCGTCAGATAACTAAACTTCAGACCCACCCCCCTAGCGTCGTCGGCAGCGACGATGAGCGACCTCGTCTACGGCTTAGCTCATCACCGACAGGTCCTGGTCATCGTGCGCCGGTCTTCAGGCGAGTTTAAAAAACAGCTGTATCTGCGACCGCTGCCGTGCTCCGTCAAACATGCGACGGTCCTCAGCGGCTAAACTTTCTAGTCGCTGAAGACCGAAGTCTCTTCAGGGGACCTAGTTGCTGGTTTCCCACGACCCTCCCGATCTCAAGCGGACGTGGCAAACCTAATAATTTTGCCGAAGTTATACCGTCTTAAGTTCCCTTCTAGCCTAGCGCGTACTTTGTCCGTTTCACATGTATGAAAACTTAATTAATTAAGATTAGTAAAAATTTACATTATTAATCGATGCTATTTAATTAGATTAGATTATTAACTAGTAAGTTTATACAGTTAAGCAATCTTTAATAATAATTAGGAAGTAATAATACTAATAATACTAATAATACTAATAATAATAATAATAATAATAATAATAATAATAATAATAATAATAATAATAATAATAATAATAATGCTCTCGCTATCTGTGGCACATGGTCGCCACAATATGTCTTAGCAGGAAACCAATGAAAATAAATATACCTAATAGGCTTGTTCTGATCGTGCTTAGAAAGTTTAGTAATGGCCATAGATATTTGCACCAATGACTTTGTGGATTTGGATCAGAGATGTGCGGATTGCGGATGGATCCGTCCGCGGAGCCGGGTCCGCAAGGATTTTAAGGATCCGCGGACACAGGCGGATCCAAGTATCCAAAAAGCTGGCGGAGGCGGAGTATCCGCGGATCCTGAAAATTGGCAACATGCACACACACTGTCACACAGACACACAAATACATACACATTGTGCATAGCTATTTGCTACCTTTTCAAATTACGCCCTGAATTTTATGACTATTGCATGGTTGTAGATGACCAAAGTGCCAATTATCTCTTTGATCGACAGAAACGCTAAGTTAGGAGGTTTACATAAGAGATCAAAATAACTGACGGGAGACAGCTTCCGACAAGTTCAAACTTCAAAGTCCAGTCAACCCGACTCGGATTCCATCATTTTCCAAGTTATCTAATCCCCAGTCACTTAATCATCGTCACTTAACCCCCCGGCACGTAGGCCTAATCCCCAAGTGAATGGGTGCAACATTTAAAGATCGGTGAGTAGAAAGGACTTCAAATGTGAATTAAAGAAGATTTCAATTGAGACCAATTCAATAGTGATAGCGACACGAATTCTCTTTCAGTGTCAGTCGATTTCGTCAAAGGCCATTGAGTAAACAAAAGGGTGATTATGTCGGGGTTTCATTTCATCTAGTGTACCAGGACTCAGGAGGGATAATGCGGGAGGTGGAATCATGGAATGTCCTAGGGAGAATGTCCGTTCTTCTTTGAAGAGGTAGGCGCTTTTCGAATTTCGAGCGTCTAATTGGTTATTAAGTAACCAATTTTTGCCTGAATTCGCTGTGTACTGTTTGAGGTGTGCAGTTGTGCACTCCACACGGTATTCATATATGAACGTACATATGGCCTATAGACTCTCGAGACATTCATTCAGAGTTTACGTTCTGGACAGTGCATTTCAAATTAACCGTGAGAGCTAATTTTTTTAGTGCAAATTACGTCGTCGCGTCGTTTTTATTCGTTGTGAACGTGTGATGCAATGGCGACCAAAAACGCGTCCGATGAATTGATTGGAAATCTGAAGGTAGGAGAACTGCGCGAATGCTCTCCAATCTTTTGACAAACAGTAGCTTATGTTTTAAAAGTGAACGTTTTTGAATAACTTTTATTTTATATTTTAAAAAAATCTATGTTATGCTTTACATGTTGCGTCTCCTTTCTTACGACTATTTGTGCAATGAGTCTCGGACCTAGGTACATAATTTTACTGCTTATTGAAATACATTATGATAGGCCCTAAGTTTGCTGAAACCATGGGAAGGGTGTCAGTAAAAGACCGAATTTATTTACTATCTGCGGATGCGGATCCTCCGCGGCTCCTGATATTGGATATTCGCGCGGATGCGGATCCTCCGCGGATCTAAACCTGGCGAAGCCGGATTATCCGCGGTCCCAAAATTTTTGAATCCGCACATCTCTGATTTGGATTTGAAATTTAATGTGAAGAAATCTATGGTCATGAGGATTGGGACACGTTGCAATATCGCATGTGCTGTATTGGTCCTGGGTGGTGTTGCCTTGCCATTTGTGGAGGAAATTAGGTATCTCGGAGTGACACTGAAAAAGGGCAGGCACTTCGGGTTATCTATTTCGGAGGTTAAATTAAAATTTTTTCGTACGTTTAATTGCTTGTATAGTCGCAGCAGAGCTGCCGCTTCTGAATTGATATGCGTTAACCTGGTAAAGAGCTATTGTCTACCTATTGTATTGTATGGCATGGAAGCCACATGTCCAAACAAAAGTAATCTTAATGCTCTTGACAGACTGATTCAAGTAGTTGTATGCAAAATTTTTAAAACATGTGAGGCAGATAATGTTGAGTATATCAGAATCCTGACGGGTTTGGATAGTATGCATGCTATTGTCGAAAAGCGACAAGCATCCTTTCTTAATAGATATGAGAAGAAGCCACTGTACTTTGCTCAGTGCATTACTGGGATTTGTCTGAGGGCAGAGGCTGTACTGTGTAAAGTTTGTGCTTAGTTTATTTGTTTATTATTAGGTTTGTGTTTTTTATTATTTAGTTTTATTTAGTTTTGTTCAGCTGATTTGTGTTTTCCTTGGTTGTGTACTACTTGTTGTGTACTACTTTTGTTATGCTATTCCTCTAACATTCGACAACATGGCATTATTGACCTGAAGATCATTTTTTATTTTCTGTAGGTCAGTTGTGCCAGTGACTCTAGGAAGTCCGTGCAGAGATTTAGCGGCACAGATTTACCTCCATTTCTGTCGATAAGTTCCTGCTATAATGTCCAACTGGTGTTTTACACGGTTGGTTATGTGGGCGCCAAAAGATTTAGCTTAAGATACGATATTGGAAACGGTAAAATTTTCATTGAATTGTTTTAAACGTTTTCAAATGCTCACTGTGGTGGGTGAAAATGCATTCGGATCTATCATAATAAAGCCATGCCCTATAACTGATTACAAAGTATTTGAAATTTAATCGAAGATATTTCCAAAATGTAAATCTGAAAAGAGGACTGGGTATGTTAATATTAAAATGATATTATCAAATGATCTCTACTGAATTAGTCTGTGAATGCGCATAGAGTTAGCATGAGCCGGTTGATCGCTTGATTCTTAGGATTGCAGGGAGGTCTTACGATGAAACCTGTAAATCTCAATGTTCGCAGCGACTCAACTGAACCAATCGTTCTTAGTTGCTCCAGTAGAGCTAATCAACCGGATGTATACCCTTGGTGGTCTTATAGTATCAATGGTGATCAATATGTCGCAATCCTTACAACGTCAAACTGTAGAGTGACCTCTTCGCTGAGTCCTTTACATTTCAGCACTACCAGGCAATATTCATCTAGGACATGCAATTTAACAATATCAATGTCATTTTTTCCTGAGGCACCTGGAATATACACTTGCACTGATTCAACCCTGGACTTTTCTAATGCTCTGATAACCCTAGTTGGTAAGTTATAGAGACAGGATTGATAAATATACTCTAGGTTTTTGAAAATAATCTTGAGATTTTGATGATAATGATTAAATATTGATAATAGTTACTGTCGTAGACCTGATGATGTTTCCGGTTTTGGCGCCTTCATGAAGGCCAGCACGTGTTTGTACGTGCCACGGATTCGCCGCTGTTCTTGGCAGCTACCGACGTTCGGCGCTCGGATTTTGCACCAAGCGCTCGGACTGCAGTGGCGTCATTTCACACTTTCCTTGGGGGGGCGAGAAAATTTTTTGGCAAATTTTTGACAAATTTTGGCATATTTTAGGCATATTTTGCAAATTTTTTGTAAATTTTTTGCCAATTGTTTGCCAATTTTGAGCAATGTTGTCAAATTTTAGGGCCAATTTTGGAAAATTTGCAATTTTTTGATATTTTTTGCCAATTTTTGCATTTTTTTGCACATTAATACATTATAAATTAATATTTTCATTTCCTTGGGGGCCACGCCCCCCAGCGCCCCCTAAATGACTCCTCTGTCGGACTGCGTCCTACTTATTGGTTCTTCGCAGAGTTTCTTGCCGTCCTCCACTTTTCTACGTCGTTCTGGAGGGTTGAAGTCGGTCACTGCCGCTGTTGAGTAATTGCGCAAAAGTTCGCCAATTACGATGGCAGCTGCGTGGTAACGTGACTGTTATCGACTAGGACTTCTACTGTAGATCGAGTAGAACTTCCATATTCGTCGGATATGCCGATTTTGGTGACGAATCTCTTGCGGAAGACCGCTTCTTCGGAAATCACCGCCGATCTTACCGGGCGGAGAATTCCTATTACCAACTCGCGGACTTTGAACATCATTTTCCGTTCTTCGTTGGCGTATCAATGTGGCTGCAGTTTTCTCGCGAAGAACCGCTTCTAAAGGATTCAGCACGGTATTTCTTCACGGCGGCGCGATCCTTCTATCATCCGAGTGGATTTTTAACATCATCACCTTCCAACCATTATTGACATGTCAGCGTTGTCAAAGCGCTTTTGATTTTGTGTTTTAACTATGTTACAGCGCTTTATAAATCGTCGTGATAATAATAATAATAATACTAATAATGATGATGATGATGATGATGATAATAATAAAAATAATATACTACTAATATTATTATTGATATTTATGATGATGATGATGATGATGATGATGATGATGATGATGATGATGATGATGATAATGATGATGATGATAATGAAGATATATTATTTTTTATGAGGAAATGATTAGGGCGGCATATTGTACAGGTACAGCTAGGACGCCTAACAATGATTTATTGAAATACATTAAAAGTGATATAGGATAGAAATCACTGCTCCAGACAATGATTCAGGAGAAGTGGTGTATTTTTCAGTTCTCGTTTAAATACTTCACTGCTATAGGCGAAGTAGGCGTGTGGGATAATCGAAAGCTGCAATATGATCTTATATTTAAAGCACTGTATATTGACTGTTCCATTTAACTAGGTCCCATAGACTATCTATTGCCATTGGTTGATTGAATTTCTTTCAATCCTACACAGATCCATCCTTCAAATTCGTGAACTTGAATTCTGCGACTGATATTGTCCGGAACGATCAAATCTCTGTATCATGCAGTGTTCAAGTACATCAAAGGACATCGTCAAGTCTTCAGCTGGTGCCGTCTATCTATTTATATTCAGGCGATAATCAAAATCCTATCATTGTATCAAATTCTACGATTAGTTTAATCGTAGTAGCAACACCAAAAATCCTACCACCTTATGACTGCGAGATCAATTTCACGTATTCAACAAATTTCCCAACAGGATATGCTACAAATATGCCACAGAACATCTCTTTGACGACACAGGCTCGTCAAGTATTATGTAAGTATTTTCTTAACGTATTTCTCTGAATTCTGTAAAATTAAAACAAAATGTATTTGCCTTTTGTAATATTTCTAGAAGTGACAAATTTCTTACCACTCCCCACATTAGGATTTACTTCATCGTCGCATTCTTTATTATTAAAAGTCACGACAGCTTTTACCAGTATTGTTTATTTAAATTAAAACTTCAGAATACTGATGAAATATTTAATAGTGTAGCCTATGCAGAATATCCGTTTCAGAATCGCTTTCACTTGCTCAGGCGTTATATTTTGGATTGAAGTGTCACATCTAAACGCGTCAGAAGTAGGCCCTATTTAAGAATGTACTCAATAATTAACGATTCGAAATATAAGAATTTGCGAGCACGACTAAATCTTGAATTCGAATCTCGTGGTCTGCAAACCATATTTTCTGCCGTCGAAATGTCAGAAATTTGTGGATTGCAGCTCTTAGTTATTGAATGGCAGTTAAATTCATGCATCGTATTGTGTTTTTTTATCAATGTGTTAGAATCGCGCCACATTAGCCAAAGCGACTCGCCATTTTTAGGCATTCGTAAGCAAGAATTTCTACAATTCAATGTGTTCAGAATTCACTTACAGTTTGATATCTTGGACAGTAACGTCATTTCTAAAGTCATAGCACTTTATCCCAATTAAGCAACGATTCATTGCAGTTCGGTTAAATATCTCCTGCGCCCAAAGATTATATAGATAAATTTGATTGCACGAGTGATTAATTGCTTGAATGATTGCTTTCAATAAGACTGGCCTGAAAACAGCGCAATATTGATCAAAGGAGATAACAATGGGAAATTGGCTGCAAATGGAAAACTTACCTGCTTCGTTCCTGCAAATCCACCGGCTACATACCAATGGGCAGAGGAAAAATCTAATCGCCTGTGGAGAGGATCTACTGTAGCAGTAGAACACAATGACATCTACACTTGTACCGCAACCAACATCATAAGAGGAATAAAATACGAGGCTTTCAAATCGATCAATATAACAATAATCAATGGTCAGCAAATTTGTCTATTTCCGGCGAAGTCACTTATTTTACATTGGCGATGGCAATGGATTTTTTTTAAAATTGTATGCACTCCGGAGCTTATAATTAGTTTATCATATCTGTTTAAGAATTGCTTCAAAGAAGTCTAATTATGATTCTTAGCAATCATACAAGCTCGGACTCACTCAGACACTCAGACACACTCGGACAGTTCTTGGTTCTCGTGCTTTCTCAGTGGCTGCCCCAAAACTCTGGAACTCATTGCCTCAGCATGTTCGCATTGCAAATTCATTACAAATTTTTAGAGCAAGATTAAAAACCCATCTTTTTGACCGGGCTTATCCACCATAGACTGTCACCCGTTTGTCCGGCCGGATACCCTGGATTTGACCTGGATCTTTAGTGATTTGGATTTGGTGTGCCATCGGTTGATGCTTCTGTGCATTATGAAAGTGGCGCTATAGAAGTTTAAGATTAGATTAGATTAGACAAGCCAGGCAGCATACAAATTGTTTGCTCTATTAGCAACATAATGTAGTCATCCAAAGTAATGCTATTTTGATGAACAGTTGCATAGACAGGGTTCCAGATTAAGTAGGCACGATCACTCATACCGAAGAACTTGGTCTGATCCTACTAGAGGTTTGGTGGATTTTCCCAAACAGTATTCAAATGGCTTTCGTGAAGAGATGATCCACATACCGCATATATTCGATAACATTTGGAAAGAAGGATTCTGAAAGAACAAAGACTGAGGGAAATATATTAGGAACCATCCAGACAGATTTATTGATTCTGCGTCTGAAATAAAAACGCTTACCTATCCTTCTTGAGCTAATAATTATGCAATTATATAGCACCATTCCTAATGCTTAATTATATTAATAGATGGTAAATGAGCTAGAACCTGAGCTAATCTAATTCGTGGATAGACTTATACGCCAGATACCAGATACCAGATAGCTAGATTGAATAGAATCGGAGACTGACCCACTTGCAAGGCACCAGGAGCTCTTAATTCTCATTTCGCCTAGTGCTTGCATCAGTGAAAGTTACTGAAGAATAGAGTCCTACGCTATTTCTGCAGCATGGAATAGTGCAGTTAGGTTTGTCCTCTAGTCGATAAAGTAAATAGTAACATAAATAGTCTAGTTGACCAGTTGGGCTTACTTTTCTTTTGTCGTCGTTGTATAAAAATGCAAATAATATAAAATAGCAATGCAGTCATTGATTAGCGCAATATAATACAAATTACGTGCTTAATTTATGGGCAAACCGTTTGTATAAGCTACATGAAGTTGTTGTGTGATTAGCTTTGAATTTCAGCACGATGGGCATTAGACGAAATGAGGTAACCGTGTTCGTGAGGTAATCCTCTCATCAACCTCGTATCAGCAAAAACTCATAATAGTCAGTTGGCTTGGTGTAAAATTGTGCAAATACAGTCTACAAGCAAACAAAATACATTTTTGTGATCAGCATTGAATGCAGATTGTTATGAGATATTGTCACATTTTCAAAAAACATTTTGAAATTTTTCATTTTTTCACCATTGTATATGCGGTAATTCCACACAAAATCAACATACTTTTTGAATAAAATCGGACGTCACCGTCTCGGATTTTGATGAAAATTGCACAATTGTTCATCCCCATGAGTAATGTTGAAAACCATAATATTAGAGTTTTGGGTCAACACATGTCCAAACTATGGGTCATGAAAGTTTGGTCGACCTGCTCCAACTCGTGACAGTAAAACTTGGCTTGGTGTAAAATTGTGCAAATACAGTCTACAAGCAAACAAAATACATTTTTGTGATCAGCATTGAATGCAGATTGTTATGAGATATTGTCACATTTTCAAAAAACATTTTGAAATTTTTTCATTTTTCACCATTGTATATGCGGTAATTCCACACAAAATCAACATACTTTTGAATAAAATCGGACGTCACCGTCTCGGATTTGGATGAAAATTGGCACAATTGTTCATCCCCATGAGTAATGTTGAAAACCATAATATTAGAGTTTTGGGTCAACCCATGTCCAAACTATGGGTCATGAAAGTTTGGTCGACCTGCTCCAACTCGTGACAGTAAAACTTGGCTTGGTGTAAAATTGTGCAGATACAGTCTACAAGCAAACAAAATACATTTTTGTGATCAGCATTGAATGCAGATTGTTATGAGATATTGTCACATTTTCAAAAAACATTTTGAAATTTTTTCATTTTTCACTATTTTATATGATACAATTTCATAGAAAAATGCCACAAAACTAAGGAATATTGTTATAATTAACTTTAGTTTTTCAACTCCAGTTCTTCCTCTCCCTCCTCCTTTTTCCAGGCTGGGGACTGGCACAGCAGCAGACTTCTATGGAGGAGTTAAGAGGTTTTTGGTTTTTGGTTTTTATAACAGCTCTATTTTTTTAAAGATTTTTGTAACACTTAAAGCTAAGCAAATACTAACACATACTGAACTAAGTTCACTAGTCGTGAAAAATATACATTAACAACGATAAGAACATGTATAAAAATTGAGTAACTACACTACAACTTACTGAGACTGACTCATGATCTCTCACATTTGCCATCACACTGGCACAAACTAGTACAAGGCAAAAAGGCTTTGACACATTTACACCTTGCACTGCAAGTCTTCTTACATGAACAAATAAGTTCCTGACACATCTGAGATACCTGGGGGATTGACAATTTGACATCCACTGTGGCTGCCATTTTTCACCAAATTTACACTAACCCCATTCAGATGGATCAAGTATTTGGATCTGTGTTTCAAGACAGTGTGACCATCAGTGGTCTGTCTGATAGACTGCCTTTTTAACATGCTGAATAAATGCATTACACGTAAGAGGAATGTTTTCAAGTGTTTTTTTTAAATACAATAAGCGGAGCAACAGACAATGCAGCAGTGGATTCAAAAGATGCAGCATCAACCAACCCCTCAAGAACCATCGTTATAAAATAAAGCAAACCAGAAGGCACTGAGTGCTTGTCATTCTGTAGGTTGCCATTAAACTTACATGTGTGTGATAATATTTCTCTCCTAAGCAGTTTGGCTGTATGCATTAAATGTACAACATCAGCATTGCATTGAAGCACGCTGCCTCATGTCTTGCAATGCAGTGCCAACATTTTCAGAAAAGATAAGGAAGATGTCACGACCATGGGCAACTGCAGTTAAATTACTGTGTAGGTAGATTTTCCAACAACCGCTCTTTAAGTCGTGTAGAGTGCAAAAGACAATCTGCTACTTTGTAATTTAACAGGCATGCACAGTGTATTTTGTTAAGTTCACTGAGCTCGAACATGGACGGTGCTATTTCATTAGTTCTGATGTCTTCCATATATGATATAACCTCGGCCAATACCAATGACTCACAGTGACAATCAAATGGAGCCAAATCAACAATCATCGTCGTTTGATTTTATTCCAGTCCAGCTTTATAATAAAGGCTCAACAAGCAAGCTGGGTGGTACTTAACCTCCATAGCTATCATATCACCCTGAGACAATTTGCCTAACAGAATGCTATCTTCCAAAATAGTAGCACACTTATGAACCTTTGCATCCACAGCAAATGTGAGAACCTGGCACAAATCAGAACCACCGGCAGAACAGAAAAACATAGCATGCCAACACTAGCAGTGGTACTGGTAGTATTTTCTGCGCTGCGTGTAAGATGTGGATTTGTAGCATTACTAACCGATGTACTATCTTCATCGTCATCTTCAGGATCATGTTCAAAGTGACCGACAAGTGGCTCTGAATAACCAGGAGATAAAATCAAACGACCTAGTCTTGTACCATGAAATAAGCGCTGCTTGCATTTGATGTGCCAAACTGCTTTACGTCTTACAAACGTTTCCTGTATACCATCACCTTCATTCCAAAAGGCAAAGAATGGTGTTATAGTTGATGGTAGCTGGCCAAGCCTTACAAAACCATCTATGGTAGTGACTACAGTTTTATAACCAATTCCTACATTAGTTCGTTTCGATTCTACAGGGCAACTGGTTTTCTCAGTATTAGTGTCTTTTAACAAAAAACGCATTTCTCCCAGTCGAAAGATGCGTTGCCATGGCATTGAGTGGGCGTGGCCATTACCGGTAAAACAAAAGCGACAGAAAATGAAAATCATGCAATGCTAACGAATAACAAGCGACTCTATTAACTTAGTATTGGTTTTAAATTTTATTTACAAACATATTTTGTTTGTATGTTAAGTAAAATTTCTTTAAAATTAAAAATTTCTCACCACACGGGGAAAACAACATTCGTACAAGAGACGGCAAGCCGCACAACGCGCTGATCAAAATAGCCTACAGCTAGACCAAATCGATGCAATTTTCACATCAAATTTACTCTTTTAATTTATAAATCGGACAATGTGACAATATCAGGATCTATTTACTTTTGTTAAAGCTTTCAAAAAATGCCGGATATTCCTTTGTAGACATAATTTGCACGATTTAGGAGTTTTTTGTTACGAAGCCTACTGACTATAATGAGATCTAATATCTCTTCTGCTAAGCTTGAACCAACCAGTTGAAACTGTTTGCTAGGTTATCTGTTTTGTGACGTCAAAACGCTACGCTGCTATTTTTATGCTGTTACAGCCAGCTAAGGGTTAATTTAATGCGGATTATCAAACGGTTATTCTGTGCAGTTATATGCCTATCTGCTTGCCTGATAGAAGGTGTTGTCGTTAGAACAGCTCTTCATAACTAATCTAGGTTATCAGCCGAAACCCAATATAACGCTGTCCGAAGGCTTTGCGCAGTGCACCAGCCTATTCACGAGCGCTCAATCTGGGTAAAATCCATAATCCGTAATCCGTGGGGGTCAAGGTTGTAGATCCAGGTAGGTAGGTAGGTATCCGCATTAGACTTGCAGCGTAATCTCCTTGTCTCTGAAGTTTCCATATTTAAATAATCTGGGTTGAATTCTATGACTCCAAGTGCATCTCATCTTAAATGTGTGTGCATAATTCTCTTTTGATTGCTAAGCGACTTTATAGTTTATGTCAATATATATTTTTTCAGAGACTGGGAATAATAACTTGAATACTTTGGCTTTGGTCGTTGGCGTTGTGGTCGGGATTGTAGTTCTGCTTATTATCGTCGTGTTTTTCTGTCTTCGTAGCAAGAAGATTCTTAAAACACGTAACGTTTTAGCATAAGAAAACTTTATAATATTCGAAATCATGAAAATAATAAGAGTTTATAGGCAATGCATGGGTCTATAATGTGTTATTTGTATATGAGAAATTATGCATTTATTCATCTTGAGCTGTAGGCCTACATTGCCATAGATAATTATAATAGGATAGTATGGAAAATTCTCATTGCGCAAACGATGATTTCTCATAAATGACAAACACTCTCTAAGAACATTCAACAATTTTTAATGCCAAGTTTCCGTAATCATCGAGTTGTCCAACGGTGTGTGAACTGAACTATCATTCATGAGGCCCGGGGTTCAAAGATCTGGCGAGTGAGAAACGTTACCTGTTTTGTTTTATGCGTTCGCCCCACTCGACTCAGCTGTAGACAAGTACATAATTATAGTACTGATTCGGTGGAAGGAAATACTGCAAAGGAAATAGAAAAACTGGCAACCGCTCTCATTCAGCCAATGTTATAATTCAGGGCCCGTGCACATCAGCTTTTCTAAGGGCCTATGACTATGGACTGACATTAATTTGATTTTACTTACTCATAGAAAGCATTCTTTTATGCTCATTGTTGACATTTCTTTTGCAGCAGATCCTGCGGTAACAACGAACGTCCAGCCTCAGAACGACAATCCATATGAAATGAATCGCCGTAGCACTCTGAACTCCAACGAAGGCGAAATCAGCGCATACGAAATGTTTGGCACATACGACACGATCAGCACTTACGAAACAATCAGCACTTACGACGAAACGATCAACACACACGAAGCAATTAATAATGAGGCTCTGAAATAAATCATGAGTGAATGATTATATCGGGAACGGTCTACCGTTCTATTGCACACTTAGACACCAGAATTGCAACATTGTTTGTACATGTAAATGGATGATTATATTCAGAAGGGGCGTAGCCAGGAATTTGATTTGGGTGGGTATAACCGTATAAATATATTGGGTGGCTATAAATCTTAACTATAAACCACATAAACCATATACACTACATATAGCCACATATAGGCCCTAAATCATCTAAAAACTTCAATGTAGACTGATTTTGGGGTATATATACCGAAACACCCCACCTCCCACGTCGCTACGCCCCTTATATTCAGGCAGTATTATCGTTGCCGCATTATGCAACATATACGAGTATATCAAATATATTGTAGGCCTACTGTGTAATTAGCATTGAGGAACAGCATAACGCCCCCTCACTTGGAGAGGAGACAGGACTGTTAATTCTTGTCCCGGTATTTGACCTTAAGGACTCCTTAAGGACCAATTTGAAGGCCTCGTCCTTATCCTCGTTCTTTTGGGGGTCGGTTTTCGTCCCTGCCCTCGTTCTTGCACAGGTCGGTTGTTTTCCTCGTCCTTTGCACTTGGTCCTTGAAAAATCCTTATAAGGACCAAATTAGCTGTATGTCATTTTCAATTGTACTAGATTTAATGCTTTGTATATTAATCATTGAGATCATGTTACTCAGACTATAATTGGTATCCACAAGTGGCTTAACGTGGGGGGCGAGAGCAATTTGCAGAAAGCTCCGGAAGAAGGGAGCCCTCGACGAGTGACCTCTTATGAACTTTCACCTTTCTAAATTACATTTCGCATATGATATGCGTATCTTGCCGTGAACAATAAAATAATGTGTGGTTGCAACTGACTAAACAATGATTTATTTTTATATCCCACTACTATTTCAATATTACTGCTATAGGAGTGAGTAATTATTGAATTAGGGAGAATACCTTAGTTTTAGAACGGTGTAATCCATGTTAGCCTATAGAGACCCCATATCAATGATGCCCGCTGGGCCCCGAAGGTAACGCTACGCCACTGGTATCCACTCATGTTTGTGCTAGGCCTAATGACTATTGTTTATTGGTTAGTCTTATAATAAATAGCTATTGCACGAGGCAGCAGGAGGACTTTCGGACTTCTCGTTCACATTATTAAAACTAGTTAGCCTATGTAAGCAATTAGTCATGTGGAGAGGCTGACAGTGACGACTACGGGGATTACCCAATAATTGTTAATAACCCTAAATCCTATTCACTATACTGCCTTGTCCATCATTGAGACATCACACGACCTCCGGATGTACAAAAAATATAATACCAGTTCAATATACCTACAACAATCACTGAAATGTGTAAGTCTGGTAAGATATCGTTTTCTGTAGCTTTCCAAAATTGAGGATTTTCTTCCTCCCCCTTCTCCTCTGTCTGTTAGACAATTGAATTCATGCCCTGATGTTAAATTCAGACTTGCAGCTTGTCTATTTTTGCTTGGCTTTTCCTCCCTAATGATCTGTATTGCTATTCCTCTCTCTGGCTGATTTCTCTTGCAGTGTTCCTGATCTTTTAATACGTGGATTCTGGGCAGCATTGCCTGACTCATTCGTGTCTTAGAAATGTTTCTTTAAAAGCTCATTATCCTTGTTACTGCTTCTGATATTGATATGTCGCTCTTGCAGTCGCCGCTTTAGGCTAAGTGTTTCATGAAAGTTGGAAGAGGATGTAGACGTGCTAGTTGAACCTTCCCAAAAGAATTAGGTCTTAACAATTTTAAGTTGAAAGAGTTGTGCTCTTACTTAATTGACAGTAGAGTTTAGATCGCAACGATTGAAAAAATTATGAGTTTTCTAACAGCTCGGACATGAATTATAGCAGTTAACTTATTGTTGTCCTTACTATTGATAGTGAGGGCGGGTCAACAATACCAGTGTTTGGTGCAAGAAACTATGCTGACAATTAGTAGCAAGTGTTATATTATTTCAGATTGTGGAATGTGTTTTTGTAGTAAACAACTTTTTTTCAATCAAAACAGTTTATTTCTCAACAATCTATGAATAAAGACAGATTCTCTTGTTCATACACATATCTTGTAATCGTATAGTTAGCCAAGACCTACTTTATTTATATTTCTATCTTTTCTGAAAATCAACCTGACTTAGCCAACTCAGAATCCTGGTTTACACACAAGCATTAAGAGAAATAGGTTGATCTAAGGGGAAAATACCGCAATATGATCAACCCAGTAATATAGTAATACAGTTGAGTAACATGGTGTTCAATTTAGTTTAAGAAATTAGTTAGTGTTAGAATTTAAGTCAGACGTACCATATTTTACATAAATACTTCAGTGATACTTCAGTAATACTTCATTTTACATTATATTTCTCATTAAACGTGTGTGCTTTATTTTAAAGTCGAGTCTATTTGTGCAAAGAAACTTAATCTCATGTTCCAAGTTGAGTTGGATCTCTACAATTCAAAACGTAATAGCACAATTATACTTTCTCTAGAGCATTAGTTTTCACTCAATGTAAAACTTGTTGCTGTTTTGGCTTCGTATGTTATGATTTGAGTATGAATAGACCTATAGCATTTTTCTTCTTTTAACTGAAAGTCTATTGTGAGCAATTTTTAATTGTAGGGCCTATATCCTTATAGGCAGTAGTTTCTTTGTTGCGTTTGTTTCCGCTCTCTCTTGGTTAAACAAACAATGCTCATGGCCGCCATGACTTTAGAACACGCCTATAAGGATATTATTTAGGTCTACAGTTTGCTTTAATGCAATTGAATTGACTGTTGTGTTAGTTTACGTTCCTGATTACAGTCGCTTTGAAATGTCAGCATATACTATTTTTGTCTCACTTTTACATTATGTTAACGAACTGATAAACAGCATATAAAACACGGTTCAGTAATAGAAGCACAATAACATTTTCGAGTAAAGAAAGTCTTCGACGTGCAAAAGCAACAAAGGTTGTTAAGGAGTTCATCGCACATTCACGTATTCTCTTCTGTCATTCTACCTACCCCAACCTGCAAATTTCTCAACTGTTTTGCGTAAATCTCACGACTGGCCCCAGCCAGAGTAAAGGAGACCCTCCATCTGTGCCTCCGTGGTTACGTCAATGACCAGAATGAGATTTTCAAACAGTGTCTCACGCGTAATCATATCCTCTCTTTCTATTTTGCCTAGAACGTCAAAATCTACAAAATTGGGCAACTATAGAAGAAGGCCTATTTAGCAAATTGTAATCAGATTGGCTAACCATGAAATCTAACCAAGAAATGCATAACTTGTGGTTGCGTTGAAGTAATAACCAGATTGTTGCAGAAAATTCTGGAAATGCATGTAGTCAGTGTTGGAGTTACCTGGAGGGGTTGGGAGGGGGAGTTGAACCCCAAACTAACTTTTCAACCCTCCCAAAAATCACATATTGGGTACATGCAGTATCTGTCATTCATTGAATTTCAGTCCTCAACCCCCCAGCTCAAATTTCACAACTCCAACACTGCATGTAGGCCTAGTTATTTCATTTGGTTCAACCTTGTTGTCATCGTGACTTGCAAGTTTAAGATTAATCTGTGTTTTCTCTGTGGAAAATGTTCGCCTTAAAATTTATATCGATTGGTTATTATCTAAAAATTATTGTCATGTTAGAAATAATGAACTTCAGGATAGTTGTACGGGTCTGTTTAATTTGTTTAAATGTACGGAATCGGTTTTATTCTCCGGATGGAAAATTCCTAAAGGAAATCTAGATACCTTCTGTATTGGTAAAACCAGAATAAAATCCCAGAAGAGTATGTCATTGTTGTGTTTGTGTCTGCGGCGTATATGCTCTGAACAAATCTGTTACGAAGGAATATTATGAGATAAAATCCCCTATGGAAATTTTGTTATGGTACGCCTTTGCTTCATAATAAAAGCAGGCCATATTCCGGGTCGCGACAGAAAGAGAGACAGAAAGTGCGACGGTTCCAAATCTGAAGTTTTGACGCACATCTTGACAGTTCCGCCGCTATGCTGATATTCTGATGAAATTCTAATATAAACAGTTATACATGCATTAGTAAGCATTATTATTAATATGTGTGAACTAGAACATACATTAATCTTTTTATATTTTATTCAGATTAGATTATAGCGCATACTAATAAAGGTCAAATGAGCTGATTATTAGCAGTGGCGTAGCTAGGATTCCAGAATAGGGGACTACAATTTTTCGGCCAATGAGTCTTGATGTGCAAAAAGGTTCGTCGTCTCGAGCAGTGTTAGGAACGATCACATGTAAAATGATATTGATAAAAGATCAAGATAACTAGAGAAAAATTGATCTCAGATCAAGATCAAAGATCACGAGAGTATTTATGATCTAAGTTCAGGATCGCTTTACAAGTGATCATCAAAGATCATGCAAATATATTTATTGTGTCATGTAGACCTGAAAATAAAGCACGATACAACAGATGACATTTTGCCATGGCATATCTTCTGTACTTGGGATAGCTGTGCAATAGTATTGCCTTCGGTTTAAAGAGGTTTCAGAATGCTTAGTTGAAATGTCATCCGACCTCAAGTCTGTGACGCTTCAGACAGTCTATTTATCTAATACATCATTCTCCTGTGGTTTCGCATGTTATTTGCGCTGTGGCTTTGCATGCAGTAAATTGCCTTCCGGACTTCGGTTTGCACGCGGTTATTGTCTTTCGCGTTTTCATGCACGGATGTCTCGTTCGCCGGAACGAACCGGTCTTCGGGTCAACTTTTTAAGGAAATTAGGAACGCCGTTGCGACGTTTATGGGTAATCGTTAAATTTAACAGCGCGCTATATTCGGATTCCCATACAGACAGACAGACAGACAGACAGACAGACAGACAGACAGACAGACAGACAGACAGACAGACAGACAGACAGACAGACAGACAGACAGACAGACAGACAGACAGACAGACAGACAGACAGACAGACTGACTGACTGACTGACTGACTGACTGACTGACTGACTGACTGACTGACTGACTGACTGACTGACTGACTGACTGACTTACTAAATGACAGACAGACAGACAGACAGACAGACAGACATACAGATAGATAGATAGATAGATAGATAGATAGATAGATAGATAGATAGATAGATAGATAGATAGATAGATAGATAGATAGATAGATAGATAGATAGATAGATAGATAGATAGATAGATAGATAGATAGATAGATAGATAGATAGATAGATAGATAGATAGATAGATAGATAGATAGATAGATAGATAGATAGATAGATAGATAGATAGATAGATAGATAGATAGATAGATAGATAGATAGATAGATAGATAGATAGATAGATAGATAGATAGATAGATAGATAGATAGATAGATAGATAGATAGATAGATAGATAGATAGATAGATAGATAGATAGATAGATAGATAGATAGATAGATAGAGAAAGAGAGTCGTCCAGTTAAAGATCAGTCGAGAGTGATATCATGGTTTAAGACTTGATTAAACGAGATCAGCGAGTTAAAGAATGCATGAGCTCTGGATCTCGTCATCAGATAAGAGGTTAACACCATAGCATCTATTATATGATGCAAATGGAGTTTGCACAATGATACAGCTAATTATAGATGCTATGATGTTAACAACTCAATGGATACACGTTAATTTGTTAATGAATTAAGTCATTTTGCCATCAACTTCCGGTTACCTGGAATGGGTAGAGACTTCATTTCTGAGTGTGATTACCAAGTTCCATAGCTGTAAACTCCAGTTGCAACGTGTAATAGATGCTATTGCATCAGCAACTCAATGGATTCACGTTAATTTGTTATTTTGTTAATTAAATAAGCAATGACGTCATCAACTTCCGGTTACGTGAAATGCGTAGAGAGTTCATTTCTGAGTGGGACTACCAGGTTTCATGGCTGTCATAACTGTATCATTGTGCAAACTTCAGTTGCAGCATGTAATAATTTATGTGAAGCTAGATATTTAGACCTGTCAAGCTGCGGCTGAGTAATAAAAATCTAAGTTTGACTTTGATATCTCACAAAATGGTCAAATTATAAGCAAAGCAGATGAAATTATACAGAAAGGTGGGAAAATATGTGCTGTACACGTGTGGCAATTTTGATAAAAATATATTTAGGAATTTGTAATAAATCAAAGTTTTCCTGCTGGGTTTTTTTCGTAGACACCCTGTAGTATTTATTATTTTTGTTTGTTGTTGTTATTGTTATTATTATTATTATTATTATTATTATTATTATTATTATTATTATTATTGTCAATCATAGTAGTAGTAATTGTCTAGGAAATGTATTATCACATTAGATTTGAGAAACATCTCTTACTACCTACCCTCTATTGTGCATCCCATTTTCTTTTGTATTGACAAAAATAACGAGTTCTAATCACACATGGCTGCAGATCAATTCCGATTAGTTGTTCGCTCGAAATAGCCATAGATGAATAATGATTAAGTCTCTCATCAGAAAAATTGCTGGCTCTCTCAAAATGTCGACGAGTCTGTCTGCTTGACACGGCCGTACTAAAAAGAAATGCCATTTTTGATCACGCTTCCTCAAAATGTCTGGCTCATAAACCTCCTATGCTTAAAATGAGACTCGATCTGTAGGTTTTAGAGTTTCAAATGACTCTCCTCGTGTTACGAAAAATACAAAGACCTTCTCATTACGAAATCCTAGGAATATTCTCAGTTTTTTGCCATTGTAATGTAAACGTCTTTCTTTTGTCGCAAATATTCATATTGTTTCAGTTTATATTCAAACAGTTGAATAAACCCTTTAATCCCGGTTTTCGTAGGAACTTTAAGGGCTTCGAAGGTTATCTAAGGTTACTTATATTTGCGGGAAAACGGGTTATTTAAGGATTCTTATTATGTAAGCAAGGGTTACTAACAACTAAGAATAGTGTATTTGGCAAAACACTCAAAAGGACATTAAATACTTGGCCTAGATCCTGAGGACATTCTCTCGTCTACAGTGTATATATAGCCGTAAGCCACATCACCACTACGCGACAAAAACAACACATCGGAAGGGTGGTTGATGATGGAAGCAATTTCCATCCTTTCCATCATCCGTCGCTTGTGCCAACAAAGCAGGCGGCATATCGTCTGCGCTGTCAGGAAGAGGACAGCCATTGTGACCCGAGGATCGGTTTTCAACGACGTTTAGGTAATAGCTAGATCGATCGCCGAGCGGCGCTGCACGTTCTTTTTATGCCGGTAGCGAACAATCCCCTCGATTCATGGTCGGGTGCCACTAGAACATTCAAACTGAATTAAGTTTTGGATTAGGATTACACCTAGTGACTCCCCGGAGGCTTTCTGGACATCATTCGGCCATTTTCTTCAGATCTCCTTTTCCGGTTTTGTTAATTGGGTTTTCAATTTATCTCTGCTTCGGTTTTTGTGCAAGGATTTGTAAAGGCATTTGTTTAGGACACAAGTTTTGGATGCTGGTATTTTCTGGTTGCTTATCCTGAGCGAGAATTGATTTATTCTGCGTGGTGTTCAAGAAATAATAACATTAAAACCGCTAAGTCTTAGCATGTAATGGTTCTATAGTAATATGTTGTGTGTGGTCTGTGGGACTTTTGGAGAGGTGTTTGCCTCTCAGTGGCAGCTCTAGGATTTGGCATGTGGGGGCCGTTGGGGTGGCAACTTCTAATCATGGGGACAACCATTTGTTGTCTAATGTATGTAGCATTAAGTATAGGGTTCCAACTGGGGCCCATTGGGGGGGGCAGACACTCAATAGGGGCACGGCCCTCTGGCCCCGGTGGAGCCGCCACTGCCTGTTCTCCTGCTTGTTTCTGTGTGTTTGGTTCATAGGTGGCGCTGTCATGATTATTGTGCCGTGTAGCTTATGAGCTTAAACTATCCTATGTCTTTGCTTAGGCTCTTCCGTCTTGGTTATGGTTGTACTTTGAGCTTTTGCGAGGATAAACTATTAAAATCAACTAGATACTTTATGATAATACAACCACTCGCCCAGAGCCTCCAACAATATTATATCACAACGAACACGCAAAATGTTTGTAGCAGCGTCTAATTTGCCGGAGGAAGGTTTGGGGTTTAGACGCCCACTGGTTAATGATTTTGGAAAACTTGACTACTAAAGCTTAGTACATACTTTATGTAGGCTACTATTCACATAGGCCAGCCTACGTAAGGCCAAGCTTAGACAGATGCCTAAATTCAAGTATAGCCTAGTTCAGTACAGCTGGAGACCGTCAATTCTCTTCTATAGAATTCAGAAATTCACACAAGGGTGTCCTTCAGTCCTAGAATCGCAATTTAAGAGGGCATTATTTTAAGCATAAAATGTAACTGTTTTAAATGGTGATTTCTAATTCGAGTCAATATTACAGATACCTCCAATTCAACGCATGGAAACGTGCAAAATGTGAACTATTCACCCGCAGCACTTAATAAACGAAAGTAGTAGAAAATTTCAGTGCGGTCAAGCATATATTTTTGTTTCGATTTGTAACAGCTTTCTATTTCTAACAGCTCGTCGGCAATTTTTCTAAAGAATGCTATATACCTAAGTTAAGGTTTCTCCCTTTAAATAGTGTTGCCACGTTGATTCAGAGCGTCCTTCGAAATCTAAATTAGCCAATTATTTCGGGCGCTTCGTCAGAATTTCGATTTACCAAGTGACAGGAGTGTAAAATTTGTTTCTAGATGGACAAAACTGTGTTAAACCGTATCTAGTGCGGCGGTCAGTTAGTCCAAGAAGCGATCCACATTTGACCGCGAGAATGCGTTTAACTTAACAAGAAACCCTTTCTTTGAAGAAAATTTTGACAAATGTTTCTCTTTACCCCCTTCCCCCAATTCTTAACAAACGCTTCTTTTTCAAAAGATATTTTAACGTTCATTTCTTATATATATATATATATATATATATATATATATATATACTGTAAGACGCAGGTCTGTAAACGTGCTTGTTCAGGCACCTCATTTATTTCCACCCAGAAGCATGGGAAGGGTTGAGGTAAAGGTAGGGCGTTCTCTCTCTGAGGGGGTGTTGGGGGTGTTAGAGGGTGTAAAAATATCCCTGCTTGATACACTACACAGACCATTTTAACTTCCACTCCGGTGCCGGCGGACATGTGACTACCTGGGAAATAAATTCTCTGACCGCCCGCGGTTTAGAGCACATCTTTTCCGGTTTCAGAGTTGGCGCTCTAACGAGAGAGAGTCACCGAGGCAGACATTATTGCAAAACAAAAGCAACAGTGGCAGCAGCACTGCTTGCTTGTTGTTTAGTGGCGAACGCACAGACGATGACATCTTGCGTGCTTTTTGAATGACATCATTCGAAGCCTATTACCGACTGCGTGTGTGATACAAAGCACTTTGAAGTACCGAACCGAAAACCAAGCTTCGATTATAATTATTCGACTATGGACTTGAATAGCAAATGCTCAGGCGGAGAGCTATTGTTCGATAGAGCACAATAGTCTAGTTCTTCAAAGTAGTGGTTAGCAGAAAAATCGGATCGATTCCCAGAAATTGTTTTTGCCTCTATCCGTCAATTGTGATAAGAAGAACGATTATTTTTTACGTTCCATTGTTTATCTGCTCAATTGCGTAATATCACGCAGCAACCGGCGCGAATTTGATATCTGTATTTGCATTTGATACGCAATGTAATGTAATGTAAGGTAAAGTAAAGTTCATCCGTAGGCTCTGTGCCCGTAGGTGCCGGTGCTGATCTCCGGTTTCATGACCATCAGCCCAGAGGTGGCTAAGCCATTTATCAGCGGACGGTGGCCAGTCATTCCGCCGATCCTATGGTTACCTTCGCAATGTTGCCATTGCTACTCATTTTACCACCACGAAAAAGGCTCCTGCGGGTCTCGAACCCGCGACCTCCTGCTCCATCATTCAACGTTTTACCACTCTGCTAACTAATTCGAATGTAATGTAACAAAATATTAATTCGAATAATTTAATTTAATTTAATTAAGGTATGTTTTGTGTATTGCTGTGCATTATGTTTTGGCCTTGCGTTTTGCCAAAGTTAATTTAATAAAACGATCTTAAATCGTATCATATTGTACATATAGATGTTATTAACCCCTTAACTGGGGATCCCGGATATATCTGTCCATTTTACATTGAGTTACAGTTAAATACACGGTTAAGGGGTTAAAGTCATAATAGTCCTCTTATAATATAACAACAAAAACATATTTGTGGAAAATTAGACATTTAGAAAATTTAACCATATGATTATTTCTTTCGATTTCGAGTGAGCTCTTGCAGCTGTTGTAGCATACCACAAGCGTTTGAAATGACAAAAGTTTTGAAATTCATGCATTAAAACACTGTTCCTCGAAGATTAGCGAATTATGCCGGGAAAATATCTATGGTACTGGAAATTGTGTTGCATAAATGAGGCATTCGAATCCGGACATATTTGTAAAAGTGTGATGATCCAGCTATTGCTAGTTTATTATTATTATTATTATTATTATTATTATTATTATTATTATTATTATTATTATTTCTAATATTAATTAGTATTATCATTAAATTTTTAATTGCATAATTTTAAGTTTAAAATACTTATTTTATATATTTTATTTTTTTATATAGTTATTATAGTTATACATTTTAATGCCCTCGGTGCTTGGTTCCCGAGGGACTTATGGCAAAAAAGTGCCCAGAGACAGATACACATATATACTATTCAGTTCAGATACGAATCA
This sequence comes from Metaphire vulgaris, assembly GCA_018105865.1. Classification (NCBI taxonomy): domain Eukaryota; kingdom Metazoa; phylum Annelida; class Clitellata; order Crassiclitellata; family Megascolecidae; genus Metaphire; species Metaphire vulgaris. Next base: position 8,236,819 of record CM030866.1, on the reverse strand, counting down.
GAATCAGGAAAAGTCCCTTGGAAGGCAATTGCATTGACGCGTTGCAAAGTCATTGAAATGCGCTGGAGCAAAAACCTTCTCTACCTCTATATATTCTTAATCAATTAATGTATGGTGCTGCTATACTGTGTTTAGTGTTTATATTGATTTGTTGCATCACGGACAAGGTAAGTGACAACGCAGGCAGCATGATGGAAGATCACGGGAGAAAGGTCGAGCAGTGATTCATCGCTTTCCGCTGCCTCTCGAGCTTTAGGCGATGTCTATACAAGTTCTTCGTAAGAGACTTCATAATCCTTGTACTGTCATACTGTTTGTACTGCGTCTCTTCATTCTTTGTAGAGTTAACGTCGACCGTCTATAATAAAACCAAATTCAAGTAGGCCTATAGTTGACAGGTAATGAAGATACGTTAAATTACAGATGTTCTGTGACCAAGAACTTGTATAAAAATCGCTTCAGGCGCCGAAGCCAAGCGATATTATTATTATATTTGTTATTATTATTATTATTATTATTATTATTATTATTATTATTATTGGGGCTGTCCATTAATTACGTCAACAATTTAGGGGGAGGGGTTTGGAAAAGTTTGACAGTTGTTGACAGGGGAGGGGGTCAAGAGAAGTTGACGTCAACAATTTCACTTTTTTTAAATAATCAAAAAATAGGAAATTTCATAGAATACTACTTATTACAATGGAAAAAACACCACATTTTGACACTCGATGAGGAAAAAGGGAAGAAATGATCATCACCACAAAATAATAACCTTGTTATTGGGACCTGTCATTGATCTTGAAGGGGGTAGGGTTACCAGATCAGTTGGAAAGAATTTAAGGACACATAAAACACATTGGCTTTTCAGACTTTTCAGGGCGTTAAAGAAGCACAAAAACTAGTGATGACTAGCTTTTTTTGCTTGTCGGACATTTTTAGGGCGTAAAGGACGCAAAAAAGGCTTAAAGAACTAATGATGACCAGTTTTAGCAATCAATATCAATCAATAAAAAGTCATTTTAATCTAGAGTAATGTCCGAAATCGGTAGTCACTATGTTTAATGAAATTTAAGGACATTTTGTGTCTTATTAAGGCCAAACGCATGAAATTTAAGGACATTTTGTGTCCTTATTAAGGACAGACGCCCTTAAGGACGAGGCAGCGGAATTTAAGGACTGTCCTTATCATTTAAGGACGTCTGGTAACCCTAGGGGTCAAGAGCTGTTGACGTAATTATGGGGGATTAAGTGAAAGTTAACAGTTGTTGACAAGGGGGGAGGGGTCAAAAATTGTTGACATAATTAATGGACAGCCCCTTGTTATTATTATTATTATTATTATTATTATTATTATTATTACATGGTTGTTAACGCACCTTAAGTCATTCACAGAGTGAGGAATCGTAAGTGCGGGACAATTTAAACGATGAACAACTTGTCCAAGATCTATACGCAGTGAATAGATTGGGATTCGAACCAGCGACCCTCCGATTGCGTGGCAAGAATCCTACCACTATTCCACCGCGCCCCCTAATAGTATACATATGCAGACTTTAGGCGAGGCTAATTGGGACCCTATGTTGAGTATGAGTCATTAATTCGACTCCCGGTCACGCGACTAAACCGTTAGCCGGGGTCGCCACAAAGGGTTACCACGCTATACCACAAGCACCCCATCCCCTGACCACCCCACCCCTGACTCATTCTACTGACAACACGTGATTTCTTATCCACTGGGGTTACCATTCGCGATCACGCGAACAGCGTCCAACGACCGCGTGGATTACAAGAAAGGAGAAACGATGACGGACTATCAATTTAGTATTATGATCGCCGAAACCCGGACATTGTATGCGTTGAATCCGGACATTGTATGCGTTGAACTCGGGCAGGGTATAATGTCAAAGCGATTGTAAAGGTCCATCAATGCGCTTCGTTCTATCAAATCGAAACGACCGTTCGCTCGCCATCCCTCTGGTACCAATAAGTCGTTGCGTGGAGTTCCTCACCAACGGCCCTCGTGGAGGCATCGGCATTCCTTCGATGGCGTCATGTGCGCCTGTCTGATTTTCTTCGACAGAAATAAAACCCAATTCCGAAACACGACACAAATAAATATAGAGCCTACGAGATCTATTCCGGCGACTTTGCCTTGACATTCGTTCCAGTGGCGTAGCCAAAGGGGGGTTGAGGGTTAAACCTCCCTAGGTTGTCTGACCAAATTTTTTTAATGCCGTATTATTATACTGCTACCTATATAATTCACTTAATCAAGCGGAAAAGAGCAAAATAATAGTTGACGGTTTTTTTATTTTGTTTATTAGAATTTTCCGATGGAAATTATGGAGACCATAACTCCCATTCGGGAAATCCTGGCTACGCCACTGATTCGTTCCGTGTATTCCAGTCGGTCGTCCGGCTAGAAAATAAAATTCTCACGCCTTCTTCAATCTGATTAACTCGGTCCGGTGACCTGACCTGACCTGATCCACCTTACGACACCTTCCATCGGTCCAACATAAATCTTCAGCTTGGTTCAACAGAGTTGTATAGGGTCTCCCTAAAAGCTGTTAAACGCAGGTTTCTCTCCAAGATACAGTAGCACTTCTTTACAACGTACTTAGAGTGTCTGAAAACTTGAGCAAGTTATATCCGAGGTACGTTATATCCAGTACCATCAAATAAGGTAAGGCATCACACGGAATACGTTATAACCGAGTCTGATATAACGAAGTTCTAATGTTTTTACCATAGATGTAAAAACGTTGGGAAAATAATAAAAACCTTTAAAAAACGTAAAAAACGTCACAAAAATAAAAACGTTAAAAATTTTGAATAAAAAGCGTTACCGACGTTTTACTGTGTCATACCCACCCACGGGGAATCAATAAAGCATGGGCAGCGAACTCCTATCGGCCCCGTCGGCCCAGGCTGGGCTACTTTTTAAGAAGTAAGAACTTGTTTGATCACATTTTTAATTTGTAAAATTTAATTATGTTATTATTACAGTTGACCTGGCTTACTGCCTCCTTAATATTGTTCTGAAATCAGTGGCGTAGTCAAAGGGGGCGTTGGGGGTTGAACTCCCCTGGCTGGCCGACCCAATTTTTTTATATTGAGTATTATTATTCTGTAAATGGAGGGTAGTAGTAGTAGTAGTAGTAGTAGTAGTAGTAGTAGTAGTAGTAGTAGTAGTAGTAGTAGTAGACTTCTTTAGCGCCGTTGTAGTAGTACATCTGCACCAGTCGATGGTCGCTTCAGTGAATAATCGTAGTCGTGAATCATTGTCCGTGGTGAATCGAGGTTGTAATCCAAAGGTCAGTCCGTACTTCCAGATTCCAGGTTAAGGCGGCGGATACGCAGTCAGGAATAGATGTATGTTAAAATCGGGTATATGGTAGCAAAAAATAGAAAAAATAGGCTGTCCGAGTCGTATAACTCTTATAACTAAAGGACGCTGTTTAGCTTGTTAGGATTTTCCGAATTTCCAAAATTGGGTAAAATGGTCGTACAAACTCCTTTTGGAAAATCCTAGCTACGCCACTGACTGAACTAAAAGTGTTGCAAAATACAAATGTTGAAAACAGGGCTACTTCACCGTGTGAATACATGTGAATACATGTGAATACTCTACATACTTGAGAGGCTTTGTAATTTTGTAATAAAAGAGATTTTTAAAATTTCTTTTGTTTATAAATCACACTTAAAAATGTATGCTGGCAGGTTCGGTTCGCTAGGCAGCTCGACCATAAACCCCCTGCTGTCGCTATCTTTAGTTCGATAGCTGCTGCAATTTAAACTATATTCTAGACCCATCCATGCGGTCCTCACACACAAGCAAGCAGTCAAATATAAATTGCAAGGATACATTTTTAGGGAATATCTTGCTGGCAACATCAATGGTCCTACGGATCCTTCTGAATTTCCTGACCAAGTAATCGTTGTTAAAAGCAGTAGTAGGTCGGATGCTATCGGGACCATATGTCTTGTGATGGGAAGAATCCATTTTTAGTCGACCACCTATAAGGCTTGTTCTCAACCAGGGAAACCGAACTACTCCACCTTTTTAACATGCATGTAAATGGACGCCCAGCAAGTATTTATTTGCAGTAGTAGCAGTATGTAAAATTTAAAATCTCCCGAATTTCTATAGCGATTTCGAAGCAGGTACCATAGTAGCTGTAGTAGCAGTAGCAGGTACCATAGTAGCTGCTTATTTCTACACCCTTACTTTACTCTGCCATTGAAGTGGCTACGCCGAAGTTTAGTGGTCAACCAGGCAATGTCGATTCCAAAGATCAAGCAATGAGAGTGGAGAAGAAGACAGATTGTGAAAAAAGAAGCAGAAAGAGACGTAATAGTAGTTGTAGTAGTAGTAGTAGCAGCAGTAGTAGTAGTACAAATAGTAGCAGTAGTAGTAGTAGTTGTTGTAGTAGTTTAGTAGCAGTAGTAGTAGTAGTAGCAGTCCAGTAGTCTGGTGGACTGGTAGACCAGTAGCAGCAGCAGTAGCAGCAGCAGCAGCAGCAGCAGCAGCAGCAGCAGCAGCAGTAGTGGCAGTGGCAGCAGCAGCAGCAGCAGCAGTGGCAGCAGCAGCAGCAGCAGCAGTAGCAGCAGCAGTAGTAGTAGCAGCAGCAGTAGCAGCAGTAGTGGCAGTAGTAGTAGTAGTAGTAGTAGCAGTAGTAGTAGTAGTAGTAGTAGCAGTAGTAGTAGTAGTAGTAGTAGTAGTAGTAGTAGTAGTAGTAGTAGTGTGCAGATTTACAATGACAGTGGAATACTGGGCTACAAAATGTGGCTTGAAAAATGTTCCCTTCAGAGGCCCATAAATGACAGCTGCAGCATTCCAATTTCCAACTCAAATAGATTAACAATTACGCTATGGTCCACTTTTAATGCATTTCATTAGATACTGCAGACTAATAAAACATCACAAACACCAACATTTCCAAAGCCACTACAGTATATGAACAACGCACTTCTGATGTTGAGACAGATATATTGACACTTTCCGGTGGTCATTACTATAGGCTGCCTGTTTTTTCAAGACGCTTTAAATTTCGTAGAAAACGGAGCAGTGTTCTGTGTGGCTAATACGCCGACAGCCATTGCTCATAACAATCCGCACTCGATGCCATCTAAACAGGGACACAAACGATTCTCTTGTAATGTTATTCTTCGACGATCCATTCATTATACGCTGAGACATATGTCAACAATATTCTCCGGTATGCTTCTACTTTTCAATACATCGATTGACAGGCTTCAACCGCCTTGTCTCTGATTGGCCGATAAAGGGCATCAACCCGATACTGTTGTTGTTGATGATGTTGTTGTTGATGATGATGATGATGATTATGATGATGATGATGATAATGATGGCGATGATGTTGATGGTGATGACGATAAGTACGACTACGACGATGACGACGATGATGATAATGATAACGAAGACAACAACGATGATGATGATGATGATAAATTGATCACAATAATGATGACGATATTGATGATTATGACAGTGATGATGATGATGACGAGGATGATGCTAATAATCGGGATTTAGAGTGGTTCACTGGAATTTGTCTTGTATTATGAGACTAAAGAGAAACAGTGTGTCTATTATTTGCTAAAGCAAGGTTCTTAAGCAATCTATTATATCAAAACCGAAAAGAAGTGCAGATACTTTAGATTCCAATCAATCATTCTGCATGAGCAGATGAAATCCTTGCAATTGAACATCGTTTCTTGTCTTCTGATTATACTTTCAAATACGAAGACAATTATGTACGACGTCTACTCAGCCAGAGCAGTGCCAGCCACTTGGCAGGATATGTCGTCAAGTTGTCATAGCGACATCTGCGAGGCATACAAATACTTTCGCAGCTAAGGTTCTCATCTTGATCCTTTTTTGCATTTTTGCCGCCTCCTTCACGTATTGTTAGAATTCTCTATTCCTCTATATGTCTGTATCTATGTCTGTCTGTCTGTCTGTCTGTCTATCGGTCTGTCTGTATATGTATGTATGGATGCATGTATAATATATATGCACGTATGTGTCTGCAAAATTTCTCATTATCATATTTGGGACATCTATCTCATCAGACATCTCCTACCTAAGCCTGTTCTTATTCAGTTAGCCAATGCATTGCTATCTAGTCGCCTAGATTACTGCAATTCCCTGCTTATCGGCATCACAAATTCAAATATGCAGAAACTCCATAGATTACAAAATTCTGTAGTTAGAATCATATCCAAAGATCCCAGATTCGAACATATAACTCCAGATAGAGAGTCCCTACATTGACTTACTATCAAACCGAATTAATTATAAAATTTGTCTTTTAGTATTAAAACTACATTATATAATGAATCCTATTACCTTAAGATGCGACTTAACCCTCGACTTGCTACTAACTCCACCAGGTATTCGACAGGACTTTCATTTGTTGTTCCTTATTATCGCAAAATCATTGGCACTAGTTGTTTCTCAGTGTGTGGCCCTAAGCTTTGGAATTCATTACCTATATCACTTCGTATAACTAACAAGTTATCATATTTCCGACATGGTCTTAAACATACCTGTTTGACTTGGCTTATCCCCCTAAGATTACTCCCCCGCTGTTCTGACTGATCTTCCGGATTGATCTGGCTCTAATTTATTTAGATTTTGTGCGCCATCGGCTGATGCTATGGGCATTATGATAGTGGCGCCATAGAAGTTTATCGATTGATTGATTCATTGATACGTCTGTCAGTCAGTCGACCAGTCAGCCAGTCAGTCAGTCATTCATTCATTCATTCAGTCAGTCAGTCAGTCAATCAATCATTCATTCATTCATTCATTCATTCATTCAGTCATTCAGTCAGTCAGTCATTCAGTCAGTCATTCAGTCAGTCAGTCAGTCAGTCTGTCTTTCTGTCTGTCCATTCGACCGATAGCTAGTCAGCAGAGTGTAGATTTTTCGAATGTCCTCCTCATCCACCACCTCCTCCTGCTATTCGTGCGTACGACGACACTGCTAGTCATAGCACAGCGCATCAATTTCTGGGCAGCCGGTGAACAGACTAAGGGCCTTTGTGTCGCTCTTCATAAGCAGTCGCCGAGCATCGGGCGGATGGCAGTGTATCGACGAACCTCCACTCTCCGGCGTCGTCGTCGAAGACGGTAATCCTGGATAACACGAGAATACGAAGGGACAAAGAAGGCGCAACTTATCACGCTTTCACGCGATCCCCGCGAGGATTTCCTCTGCGCTTCAACTGTCAACTGGTTAGCTTATAGTATTGCCCTATGCTTTCGTTCTGTTTAAGAAATTGCTGCAACACTAAAGTCATTTAAAATTCGTCTTTCGTCTTCGTTATATAAATGCGAAGCAGGGATATTTTACACCTCTTACACCCCTAAAAACCCCCAATCTGAGACCGACACCCTCCCAACACCCCCAATTGTAGCCTGGGATGACTTTTTTGCTTGTCAGACTTTTTGGCAGAGACTCCAAAATATACCGGCACCCCCTCCAAATTGATAACCCTAGAAATTACCTGATGCGAAGTCATATAATAACGCATATAACCTATCACAGTTATTATATTATATTATATTATATAATTTTATTATATTTACAGATTATATCACAGTATATATTTACAGATTATATCACAGTTATTATATTTTATTCGAGCCGATGTCAGTTTCAATATAAAGCTGTTTGTAGTTTTTAATTAATCCGTAATTTTACAATTCATCGTTTCAATTGATTTGCTGTAATGCAGCATCGAAGACTTCCTGTAATTACAGTAGAACTTCGTTATGATACAATTAGAGAGTCTGTAAAATTTAATAGGCCCTACAGTGTACGTTATATCCGAGATAGGTTAGACCCAATACCATCTAATACGGTAGCGCATCACACGTGACCGTACATTGCAGTACGTTATAACAAAGTATACGTTATAACCGAGTCAGTTATATAGAATTTCTACAGTAAGTACAGTACTAAGTTCTTCAATAACAGCCATACAGTATATTAAGTGTTAAGAAATGTTTGTTATATTAAAGATATTGAATATTTCCGTAACTTACTCGGTGGGTCGCCAGCTTTGCCGTAGATGAAGCTTCAACGTTAGTTCAATTACCGAGCACTCAGATGTCCCTGATTCAGAATAGAAATTTTTAGTATTCCCTGTGTAACGCTTTAGGCCAATGTCTAGTGAATATATATATATATATATATATATATATATATATATATATATATATATGATCAAAGCGTTAGATAAATTGAAACTCACGTTCTAAAGTAATCAACGGCATGAATTTTGCATAGAAAATTCCGCCTGCGGACAACTCGCTTACACGGTGATCCACCGACGCGCCTCACTGAAAATACGTGAATGTCTTTTTATAAAGTATAAATTGTCGCGAATGAGTTATAATCAGCAAATGAAAATACGCGGACACTCAAACGATTGCGTGTGAATGTGAAACAGTTTGAATGTCAATTGATCAGTAGTAGTGGTGGCAGTAGTAGTAGAAGTGGTAGTAGTAATAGTAGTAGTAGTAGTAGTAGTAGTAGTAGAAGTAGTAGTAGCAGTAGCAGTAGTAGTAGTAGTAGTAGTAGTAGTAGTAGTAGTAGTAGTAGAAGTAGCAGTAGTAGTAGTAGTAGTAGTAGTAGCAGCAATAGTAGTAGTAGTAGTAGTAGTAGTAGTGGTGGTGGTGGTGGTGGTGGTGGTGGTGGTGGTGGTGGTGGTGGTGGTGGTGGTGGTGGTGGTGGTGGTGGTGGTGGTGGTGGTGGTAATAGTAGTAGTTGTAGTGCAGCTCATTACGGATAAAATCATTCAGTTTCTTTGTACCTTCAGCGTGTGACTTAGACGACAATTATTGTACCAGCATTCATCATCATATCTGAACATAAATAGTTTTGTTTTGTTTCTTTTGAAACAGAGAAGCTGCTTGCTGACCTTCTAATTTCTTGGCGTACATACATATGGAACACGCGTCCTCCGAATAATTTCATGTTCAGTTCAAGATCTCACCAAAAAAACAACGCTTCCGTGAAATATTCTTGCTGCTTTTCGATCTCGAAGACAGTGAAGAGTAAGGAATGTTCACATGGGATCGTGGGATATCGATACCGTCTGGACTGGCGTCGACCCCAACCGCTCTGAGTACGGCAACACCAGTGACCTGTCGGTGGGCAGCCTACCCGAAAGAGATGACCTAGCGAGGACCATTAACGGTTGGCTGCTGGCAATAATCGTCCTTTACGTTGTCGTCTGCTGTTTTGGAATTCTCACCAACGGGCTCGTCATCTACGTGATCATCGTTGCGTCCAAGGCTGCGACCGTCACCAATCTCTACGTTCTGAATCTTGCCGTTTCGGACTTTCTGTTCCTCGCCGGAGTGCCGTTCACCGTTGTCACCGCGGTTGAAAGAATGTGGATCTTCGGAGGCATCATGTGCAAGGTAAACGGCGTGTAATCGTCCAACTCCATACTTGAATCTTCTGTTCTTCTTCCTTTCCTTCCGTCGTTCCCATTGATTGGACGATGGGTCTGAATGAGTTCCTTCCACTTCTGTGTGTCTCTTGCTTTCCTGGTCATTTGCGCGAAATTCATTTGCATTTCTTCTTCATCCTCTTTAAAGTTGAATACTTGAATAGGTTATCAAATTCGGTTTGTTTCGAAGTTAATTATTTTCGAAGTTTTGTTAGCGATCGTTCGATGGCTAATGTTTATTACATTCTGATTTCACACAGACATGGGTATAGGTTCAATTCACCCATGGGTTGGATTGGTTTGGGTTGGTTTGGGTTGGATCATAAATTTCCATGTCTGCGGTGGGTTGGGTTAGGCTGGCCGCTGAACCTATTTTATTGATTAATTTTCTACGGTCAGTAACTGGCTTAGGTACTTGTAATGTATAATGTAGGCCTATTACGTTGCGTTGAAATGTTGTGTGGTTTTAAAGATTCATTTCAGTTGATTCAATATGGCAGATTATAGATATTTGGTTCGTATATTGATTATAAATTAAATAAATAAAAAGCTGTGATTTCTGGGCAGTGTGAAACTAATAAAAGACAATTATTCACTTTGAGGTCTGATGTAGCACCGCTGCATCGAATGGAACGCAAAGATTTTAACGTAGCCGGACTCTTGCTCATAGTACATCACTCACTATTTTTCACTACACTGTCCTCACAAGGACAATTGCTCATAGAACGATATAGCAGAATGAACTGGAAGGATTGCTCATAGTACAATTGCTCATAGGTGATATGGCAAAATAGCAAATGATAAAGTCCGACATGTTTTGAAACTAATGTTATATCATAACGACACATTTCAGAAATGTTTTCACGGTAATGTTATTACTTAAACGACACATGCCCATATTCATGTTTTCTTAATGTTCGTGAAACAGTGTTTTGGCATTAACGTCTCATTTAAGCGACACATTAGACAAAGCACTTTAATATCTAATGACATCAGGTTGTCCATAGGTTTCTATAGCTCGAAGTATTCTTTCATCGAGAACACCATAATGCTTTCGGACTGGTTGTTTCATACCGGTGATACCCTGAAGGAATATTGTTCTCCAAATCTCCTTTGCTTAACATTGTCTTTCAGTAAGCCATCAAAGCATTTTTCATATAAGAAATGTAATTGAGAAACCCAAACGCCTTGTCGTCGATTGATATTGGGATCGTTTTGAAATAGTCAAATGTCACCAGTTGTACTGTAACCAATGAACTGTGAAGCGTCTAATTTTCAGTTGTATTATGAGCAATTGTCCCATGACAAGTTGTCTCGGATAGCATAGCGCCTGGACCAAGACGAAGATTCAGAATATAGGTGTCGGCCCTCCATGCAATAACCTCCTAGTAAGAGGAAACACAGTTGAGGATGTTGGCAAGTTCACCTACCTGGACTCTAAAATAGCGTCGCCCTGATTGATACCCTTGTGTATTAGAACTGGTGCTACAGAAGTGCATTATTATTATTATTACTATACTATTACTACTACTACTACTACTACTACTGCTGCTGCTGCTGCTGCTACTACTACTACTACTACTACTACTACTACTACTACTACTACTACTACTACTACTACTACTACTACTACTACTACTAACTAATAATAATAATAATAATAATAATATTATTATTATTATTATTATTATTATTAGTCCACTCTACCAACCATCGGCTTCCTCCTGCAGAATCGCCGATCATCACTGTTCAACCACGTCGTTTGACTATCTCCGGACGTTCCCACCAACCAGATCTTGGACATTCAAACGCACGATGGAAACAAGCAGCCGCCATTTCCTACCTGGAAGAGACTGCGAGACCTCCCAAAGAAAACATGTCTGAACCAAATCAATCAAACCATTCGCCGAATTCATTACCAACTCTGTGGTCGGACGCGATCAACACTGGTCACGGAGTGACGCAACTGTCCCAGTTGGCTACGCTATAACGACGACGACGTGGCGGACAAAATGTCGCAGACAAAATGTCACGTACAAAATGTCATGGGGACGAAATGTCAGCTGACAAAATGTCACGGTTTATGGTTAGGTTAGATTTAGGGCTACATTTTGTCCGTGACATTTTGTCCGCTGACATTTTGTCCCCATGACATTTTGTCCTTGACATTTTGTCCTATCACCGACGACGATTGTCCTTGTGAATAAAATGAAGTGAGAAATAATGAGCAATCGTCCTTGAGCATTGAGCAAGAGTTCTGGATCAGATTTTAGTGAGCAGCATATTTGCAAAATCTGTTTCTGGTTTGGACATTGATCAAAAATTTCAGTTCCGTATAATTAATCTTTTCTTCTTTCCGATACAATTTGGTGACGAGAGAAAAGTATATTTTAACTGCATCGTTCTAAGGCTTAGAATCTGCGTTGGATGGGTTTTTGTACGTAAATTTACTTCATGTATTTTCTGTATTTGAAATGTGCTGCAACCACGGAAATTATGAGCATCTCCGTGAATCGATAGTATCATAGTAATAAAGAGACACTGCGTTTCGAATACAAGGACAACCAGATGAATAGTGAAAAAACTGTAAACTAACTGACAAAAAGGTGAATTAAATGACAAGGGGTAAATTAAATGACAAAGGAGTGAATTAAACACAAAGGAGTGATTAGAAAGAATAGCAAGAAAAAATAAAGTGGTGAACAAAATAACACACGGTGAAATAAAAGATAAAGGGATGGAAAAAGACAGCGAAATGACTAGAAAAGATTGGGTGGGGCGAATAAAAAGACAGGAAGTGAATAAAACGACAAGAAGTGAAAAATAAAAAGACAACAGATGAACAAGACGACAAAAGGGTGAATAAAAGACAGCGAGCGAATAAAATAACAAGTGAACAAAAAGACAAAGCACTCTTGACTCTAGCCCGCTAGGAAAATAGCGCTATATAAATCAGCCTATAACTAACTTACAAAGGCTGAATACAAAGCTAAAGGGGCCAATAAAACGACAGCGGCCTGGATATTCGGTGCTAAGACAAAAAGTCCGCGGACAAAATGTCACGGTCACAATGTAACCCTAACTCTAACCATAGCCCTAAACCGTGACATTTTGTCCGCGACATTTTGTTCGCGGACATTTTGTCCGACACCGGGATATTCGTATGTCGTTGCAAAAGTAGGCTAGTGAATTCACGAGCTATCGCTAAACGTTCCGAATAAATCCGCTTTCCAGAACTCGCGCCTACAAAAACGATTCAAAACCTCGGCTGTCGCAAAACAATCGTTATATAATTAATTATTGACGAAGTTTTCAGCTGAAAACAGCAATCCTTTGTTGTGCGACGTTTTGTTTCGAATTCGAACGGTTTTCGAAGCATCATTTGAATATATTATTACTGTCGGCTTTCATCTGAGCGTCGCCTTCAAAAGACCGCTTCAGCTCATAAATGGTAACCGGTCCTCGTCCGTGGGCTCTGTACAGATGCGTTGTTATCCGGTCGCACTTCGGTGGGAGTCGGTGGATGACGCCAGGCGTGACGCCAAGAAACTTGAGCCGTGTACGTGGCTTGGTTTCTTGATTAACCTCAGATCCCCAGATATAGAATTCTGCTTGATGTATGCCAAATGCATGCTCTATGTTACAAAGGCGAAATAAAAGCGTCAACGTGGGATATACAGTAATAATGAAAATCACATCATCATCATCATCATCATCATTATCATAATCATCATCATCATCATTCGAACTGTTCCTTAGGAAACTAAAGACGCACTTGTTCAATATCTTTTCAAGTGCTCCGTGTAAAGTGCTCTTGACTTTGGCCATCGCTATACTTATTGTACTATACAAATCGTCATGGTAATAATGATAATAATAATAATAATCATCATCATCATCGCCATCGCCATCATTATTGTCATCAACATCACCAGCGTTGTCACTTCATCACCATAATTAGCCATCATCATCATCATCATCATCATCACGTCATCATCATCATCATACTCACATCATCATAATCACGTCTTCCTCATCGTTGTCTTTGTCACCATCATCATAATCACATCATCATTATCATCATTCATCATGGTCATCATCACCGCTGTCATCATCATCATGACCACCGTCATCATAATCTTAATAACCACCGCCACCACCACCATCATCATCATCATCGTCATCGTCATCGTCGTTGTTAACATGGGTCTAGCGTCTCATGCCATATTTACAGTTTTCTTTCCATTCAGTGCAAAGCTGTGTTGCACAAATCTTGAAGAGTGCGCTGACATAAATCACTTGTATGTAGTCACACCTATCCCTGCTTGGTCTTTCTTTTCCTGTTGGAACCATCCATTATCCCCACCATAATCTTTTGCTCGTTTTACTGTCACCTTCCATCGACATAGCCTGATAAACAGATAGACAGAGAGACAGATAAATAGACGGATGACAGATAGACAGATAGACAAATAGACAGACGGATAGACAGATAGATAGACGGATGGACAGATAGACAGACAAAAAGATAAACAGATAGACAGATAGAAAGACAGATAGACAAACAGACAGACGGATAGATAATTTGATGGACGGGTGCATGGCTTGAGCATAACTTGAGTTAGGTGGGTGACTTCTTTCCCTCCCTCATTCATTCCTTCATTCGTTCCTTCATTCCTCATCTATTTGTTCATTATCTTGTCCTCGCTTTCGATGCCAATCATGCTTTTTCTCGTTAATTTCGTTGACAAATGAAAGACAACGATATTGAATCGACCGAATTGCACGCAGCAAAGGCGACCGACCAATGCAGTGTGTGTGATGCTTAATTTGATCATCTTGTGTTGTTTCTCTCGTCCATCATTCGACCAATCAGAACGCGTCTTTTCGGTCGCAAACGGACAAGAAATCTAGCTTCACAGAACACGTGATGCTGCGTTACACGCTAATCTTATTATGCCCGCTGAATTTTGCTCTATGAGACCGGCAAGTGACTGGGAAAGACTCAGATATATTATACTTAGTAATTCTTAGTATTTCTTACACTAAAATCGACCGCGCCACACGAAACAAAGAATTCATAGATTCGCTACATTAAATTTGCCGCTTAGTAATTCGTGCACATTGCATAGTTTTGTGATAAAGTAAGTAGGTAAGTAAAATTTCTTTTACCGGACTGGCGCTTTCAAAATCAGGCTCAGCGGGTAAGTTGTGTATTTAAATTCAAAAGACCTTTAGAAAAATGTTCAGTATATACTAACAATTTCAGTTCGGGAAATAATTTCAGTTTCTATTAAGCTTCAGTTTTAGGGTTGCCAATTTCAGTTTTTATTGAGTTTCAGTTTTGGAAATAATTTCAGTTTTAGTTTCAGTTAACTGATTTAAATTAATTTCAGTTTCTATTCAGTTTTCAGTTCACTGAAATATCACTGGCTGTATCTAATATCCAGTTGGAGGGCTTTCTTTCTGTCTGTCCATCCATCCATCAATCCATCCATCAGTTCGTCCGTACGTGCGTTCCTCCGTCCGTCCACCCGTGAACCGTCCATCCGTCCATCCGTCCATCTGCCCATCTGCCCATCCACCACACCCACCCATCCAGTCATTTCATGCATACACACATTCATACATAGCCTACATACAGTACATGCATCCACCCGGACGTCCATCCATCCATCAATCCATCCGTGTTTTGGTCCATATATGTCTCAACCGATTTTGCGTAGCTAAAATTATTTCTATTCCGGTATTTGATTTGCTTGAGGGAAGACCAAACTTTTGTGTGAATTGCCAGCGCACATAAACTAACACACACGTACATAGAAATGACAGGGTTCATCAGTTAAACGGGGACTTGCAGATTGTTTTCAACGTGGTCGTTAAAAGACAACGTGTCGTCGATGGTTACCCAGACTGCGGATGTTGCTTTTCGTTTGAAAAGCAATGGTGACGATCGCAACAGATGATATCCTGCTATAAACTATCATTATGGAACATAAAAGTCGCCCGTCGCTTTCCGTAAACATTTGAAGACACATCTGTTTAATTGTGCTTATAATAATTGACATAATTGACATTAATTGTAATGCGCTTGCTAAATTGATTGATTAGGCGCAATATAAATAGCTAATTACATTTACATTTACATTTACATCTGTGCGCTGTGAGCTAGTTCCAATGACAATGGCTTCAGTCTTGTCTGGATTCAGCGACAATCCATTGACATCAAGCCAGAGGTGAATAGCATGAAAACAATTGCCTAAAGTCGACATTGCTTTGCAGTTAGCGAGCGCAATGTACAATTGTGTGTCATCGGCATACTGTGCTATGTTCACTCCGGCTGAATCTACAATTTATGTCTATGGCGCACCATACAGTGTGAATAGTAGAGGTCCAAGTACGGAGCCTTGTGGGACTCGAATTCACAGCGTTCTGTCGACGACTGTTTACTGCCAACACGTACTGTCTGAGAGCGGCGAGTGAGGTACGATGCTATCCAGTCGAGAGTCCGGATATGCCAAACGTGTAGTGAAACCTGGACAGCAAAGTAAATATCAACTATGTCGAAGGCGGCTGCCAGGTCCAGTTGCAGTAGAGCAGTTTGATGGCCAGCATCGGCTGCGCCATACAAGTCATCCAGCATTTGCAGCAATGAAAATACGAACGGGTCGACCTAAATGTCTAATTCTTTGTTTTACGTTATCTCATCATGACTTATGAACATTTATAGCTTCTCAGGATATCCTTGGCTAAAGAATGACCCATAATGCCAATAATAATAATAATAATAATAATAATAATAATAATAATAATAATAATAATAATAATAAAATAATAATGAATGCCGGAATCTTGTTATTTTATAATACTAATGTACTCAATGTAGTTTGGTCAAATTTTAAATAATAATAATAATAATAATAATAATAATATTAATAATAATAATAATAGTAGTAGTAGTAGTAGTAGTAGTAGTAGTAATAGTAGTAGTAGTAGTAGTAGTAGTAGTAGTAGTAGTAGTAGTAGTAGTAGTAGTAGTAGTAGTAGTAGTAGTAGTAGTAGTAGTAGTAGTAGTAGTAGTAGTAGTAGTAGTAGTAGTAGTAGTAGTAGTAGTAGTAGTAGTAGTAGGCCTAGTTGACATATTGCAGCTGTCAGTGTCTGTCGCACGGCTTTAAGATACTGTATGGCTGAAGTGTGAGTCGACATCATTAAATACGATCTTAACAAACCGGAAGCCGTTGCTACTAATAGTAGTAATAGTAGTAGTAAGGGCTGTCATTATCACGGACACGTGGTCGGATGGATATATGGATAGAATAGATAAACAGGGTTTTAACTGTTACTTATATGACTACTTATGTATATCTGGATAAATGCATGACTTGATTGGATATGGCGGACGAATAGATGAATGGAGAATGGAGATTACAAAAGATTTAAAAAGACGGGATGAAGGAGAGAGAGACACAGAGAGAGAGAGAGAGAGAGAGAGAGAGAGAGAGAGAGAGAGAGAGAGAGAGCGAACAGAGACAGAGACAGAGAGACAGAGGATTCAACTGGAGGTGTAGATAAATCCAAATCCCAACTCGAGGAATCGACGGAGAGGAAGAGAGAGAAGGAGATAGATAGATGGATGGATGGATGGATGGATGGATGGATGGATGGATGGATGGATAGATAGATAGACAGACAGAAAGAAAGAAAAGAAAGAAAGATAGATAGATAGATAGATAGATAGATAGATAGATAGATAGAGAGAGAGGAGAGAAAATATACCGAAAATCGGAAAGACTTGAAATTACCGGAACGATAAAGAACAAGAACTCCCCGAACGAGAAGAGCAGAAATAAGAACCAATGAAGCGCACAGAACTAGAAAAGAAGAACGAAGCAGCGTTGCGCGTCGTCTGAGTTTGTCTTCGTTCTGATTCCATTTATGATATTCAAAACTGAAAAATTGATTCGATTTCAAGCTTTCTGGTGTAGAAAAATATTCGATTTTTAAAACAAAAAGAGAAGCAAATTTGCAATAGAAAGAAAGAAATGTTGAGTTCCAGGCAAAATACTGTACACAAATACGACTGCGTGTTGTAATGAGCATAAGTTCAACTCATTAAATTCGTCTCTCCTTCATTTAATTTTCTTTCCAACCTGACTCCTATATTGCTATTATTCCAAAAGCTATAGCCCTGATTAGTGGTAACTTGATAACGAAAAATTGGTCGAACTTAGAAAAGAGCAATAGAGGGTTTTCACCTCCAGTAGGGCAAGGGTAGACAAGCAAAACCGAAAAAAAATTTTGACTTCCACTTGGTGATAATGTGAACGTAGACCCAAGCCCTATCAGAGGGGCCAGGCGGGCCACTTGGCCTGAGCCTGTACCTAAAGGGGACTCAGAACAAAAAGGTGCACTCCGTAGGCCATCGCGGACCCGTCAGGAATAAAACAAAGAGCAAAAGGCCGACATAAATTTTCTGTTCCTGTTCTCTTAAAGCTCCACACCGTGGATTCATATTATACATATATTCCTGAAACGAGGCTATAAAGCGGTTGGCCTTATCTCTGGAATGCTCTTACCCAAGCATACATAATTTAGAAGCTGCTGATTTATGGCCATCTTTTTAAACGACTTAAAGACTCACTTGTGCTATGGTCTTGTAAATTTTCTATATATATATATATATATATATATATATATATATATATATATATATATCCTTTTGTCAATATGTAGTAATGTCAGTGGAGGCGCTTCTGAGTGATTCTCTTAAAAAGAGGCGCCATACAGACATTCTGTTACAATACATTTACTTTGCACTAAGAGTGAGGAACTAAAATATGTGTGTGTCTACAAGCGCTGTTGGCTTAATTTCCGGAGCTTTACGACCATACTGCCCTGGATATCTGGCTGCAAGGTGCAGAGAATGACATCGAATGCGCTCTCCTCCGTCAAAGATCTCAAGTTTGGAGAAAGGTCATTCTCCAGAGGGAACTGATCCTATGGAACTTGTTACCTAATGCTGTGTTGGAAGCTGTCTCTGGAACCCTTTCTTAGGAATCCAAAAACTTGCCTATTTAATATAGGATTTTGTTGAAATTTGTATATTTCATTGTAGAATAGATGATATTTAATTTGGATAAATTTTATGAATGTTGGATAAAACTTGCTGAAGTTATATTGATCTCTAAAGCAGTGGCGGCTTCAGGATTTGGTAAATGAGGGCCGTTGGGGTGGCAACTTCTAATCATGAGGCAACCATTTGTTGTCAGATATGTAGTATTAAGTATT